>CM022703.1:20109699-20460599 GCA_012295165.1 Asparagus setaceus | reverse complement strand
TTTGTTTGAGAGCATCGAACAAAGACCATCGTGTGATATAGCATCGGGTTTACGTGGTAAAGAATCACCGGAGCTCTTCGCGGTTGACTCTCTCTCTTTCCGTCTTAGCGAGAATACCATGTAAGGCGTGTCGATGATAGGAAGCGCCAATCTCGGGGCTCCAACTTGGTTTGGGTTGCATTCACCTCTTTGGTAACTATCCTTTGTCTTCTTGTACCCCATCATATATTGAGTGCGAAGAGGTGAGTCGATGGTAACTAATTGCTGGTCGGTCGGAAGGTTGTGCTAATGACCATTACTTGCGATTACATCCATAAGCGTTTTGGGCGGGATATATTCGATGAAAAACTCTTGAATGAGTCGCTATTTCAACGACTATCGATGATAGGGGATTAGATCCAGTTCGACCGTAGTCACGAACACCTGCAACTATCAATTGCGAATCGCCGTGCGGCGAGATACTCGACCCTCGGCTCCTTGGTGAAGCTAAGTCCGATAAGTAGCGCGTTGTATTCGACTCGTTATTGGAACAAGGTTCGGTGGCCGAATAAGCACGGGGCATGACATGATTCCGGGAAAACTAAGACAACCCGAGCTGCGGAAATCTTAGAACATCGGGGCACTTGCCACATTGCTTCGAGAGCTCCGTCAAAATACAATCGCCATATTTGTTGGTGCGATGTAGTGTTGACTTCTTGAATTTCATCGGAAGGTCATCATATAGCTCAACTACATCCGTTGTGGTGGCGACCAGAGATCACGGTCGCTTGTCCTTTGGTGACTTGTTGTTTGAAATACAAGTCATATTGGGACAAGAGCAAGGCCCATTTAAGCAGCGCCAACTCATCGAGGCGGTGGGTCATAAATATCCGGACGGATTTACGTTAGAGATAACATAAATCGTCTGTCCGGAGCTAAATAGTGCCGCATTTTCGAATCGCGAACACTAATGCAAGGCAACGCTTCGACCATTGGATATCGAGATTCGGCACCGACTAATGTTGATTCGGGTAATACTGCGCACATTGCGTGACGGCGTGTCGTCTTGCGCGAGTAAAGCATAGCGAGTGATCCGTTGCCTTGGCGTAGATCAAAAGCGGTTTTCGACGTGATGCAACAAAGCGGGAGGTTTAGCGAGATAAGACTTGATCTCTTGAATGCCTTACGGCGTCGTCCCAAATATATGACCGCCCTTCTTGTTCAACTTAGAGAGCGGTTGGCACTTCCCGGATAGGTTCGATATGAACCGTCGGATGTCACATGTCGCCCTTGTAACCCACGAGTTCTCTCAGATTTCTCGGGGGTTGCAATTCTTGAATCGCCTTCACTTTATCAGGATCAACATGGATGCCCTTATTTGTGACGACAAAGCCGAGGAACTTGCCACTAGACATCCCAAGGAAGGATTTGGCAGGGTTCATCTTTAGTTGATGAGTTAGCATGAGTTCGAATACCGTTCTAAGATCTTTGATGTGATCTCCTTTGTCACGGCTTTTCACGACCAAGTCGTCGGCGTAGCGATTGACCGTTTTCGAGGAGATGGTCTGGAAAATTTCGTCATCGCTTCGTTGATATGTGGCACGGCATTTTTGAGGCGAGCGGCATGGCGGTGTAGCAATATATCGATGGGCGTTACGAGCGGCGTGTGTTTAGCGTCATCGGGGTGCATCTTGATTTGATTATACCGAAAAGCCATCCATAAAGGACATCCTCTCAAATCCACATGTATTGTCAACTATGGCGTCGGTGATTGGCGAGGAAATCATCCTTTGGGCAGGCGTTCGGGTCTGTAGACACAGTCCTAATCGAACCATTCTTCTTCATGGGGACTATATTAGCAATCCGGATCTTTGAATTTCCTCGATGAATCCGATTCTATGAGTTTCTTCACTTCGTCAGCGATTGCTTGCAATATTTGTGGGCGAAACCGTCTTCTTTGTTGCGGCGGGTTTGACATCCATCTTGATGTTGAGGTGATGAGTCGCCACATTAGGGTCGAGTCGGCATGTCCTCGTAGCTCGGTGAAATACATCGATATACTCCACGATTAAGGCAATCAACTCTTCCTTTTCTTCGAGGGAAGAGTATTGCGATGTTTATGAGTTTAGGATGCTCTTCATCACTCATATTAACTTTGGACTACCTCATCCTTAGTGGGGGTTCTCTTTGTTGAACCTATCCCCAAGCGCTCTTGGGTGATGGATCCATGGGTCTTCCCATGTTGGCATGTCTTCATCACTCTCAATAGTAGCGGGGATCAGCTGAAGCCATATTTGACATTAAAGCCTTGAAAGCTTCTCAGAGGTGGTGTCGAATCCCAAGCAGAAGAATCGGGCAGATGTCCGTCTACCTCATCGGGTGGATTATTATCAATCGACCACGAGCATTAGTCTTCGAAGAGGACTCGTATCCCAATCCCGTCTGAATCGTAGTAGTTATCGGCTTCCCTCTTGGGACATATGCTTCTGGGAGGGACTCGAGGACCTCGCCCAAAACATAGACCTTCTCCTTGTGTCAAGTTATACCCCATTTCTTCATGATACCCGGTGTTTCTTGACTATATCTCGAATGTGTGGAGGATAGGTCCATTGTCGATCTTAAATCGTTTTCTAAGAAATGATTGGAATTTGCATCTCCTTTCTGTAAACGAGGTCTTTTCACTACTCGATCTTATTGGGATGGCGAGTCTTCCCAAAGAGTCTGAGGCTGCTTTTGTAAAGCAAAATGACTGGATTGGTAGGTGCAACTCTGGATCATTGTATAATCCTGTCATTACATCATTCAAAGACAAAGGGTACTCTAAATCGTCATTTATTGATTCATCGGCAATTTGCCAATTACAATGTTCATCGGCGATTCTTCATCGTCAAGATTGATTACAAGGGGTACAATGTCATTTAGAACAAAACCACCACTATAACCAAGCCCGGCCGGTGTCGGCTTCTCCACGGTGTCGTGCCTTGGGCGATGATTCGATTTGGACTCATTACGTAGAGGAGAGAATCGATGAAATAATTCTCCATCCTTAAGCGGTTGTTTGTCGCGACCACCATCTTGACCTCATTATTTGTGTCTACATATTTGAGACAATGATGAAGTAGAGGGACTATAACATTATTGTGGATCCAATTAGACCAACAATAAGTTATAGGAAGTCTGCGTCAATCACATAGCGGTGACTTAGGACTTTAAGTCCCTCATTTGGCACTTTATCAGGATCTTACCAGCGAGACGCTGGTGTTAAATCCATAAATCATTGTGCTGTTGATGCGGCTTCTTGGAGAATTCAAGATGATACATGGTAGCGAGGGCATGATGCTCCTGTGGAACGGATCGACTTGGATCAGGTTAACTTCACTAGAGCCAATATACCCGTGAAGTATAGCGGCCTATCATGCTTGGAATTCCTTGTGCGCATATCCTCCTTTGTAAAAGTGATCACGAAATGCTTAGCCAGGTTGCAGCTTTGAGCCGACTCTTACGGATTTGGCTTAATCACGGGTAGAAAGACTTAGAATCAACTAGAGCCTCTTGAAGAGCTTCTCTTGTCTCTTTTGACAATGCATAGCGGCTCGTAAGAGTGATCCTCGGAATATTAGCCAATTGGGCCATGGCGTCGGCGATATGGGGAGTTGGAGCTTCGGTTTGTCTCTTCTAATCGGGTGATTGAGCAGAAGGCTGGCAATTTGAACTTCTTGCTGGCGTTGCTGGCTTCTGGTAGCCACTGGCATTCTTGCGCTTTCGGCAGTGAGGAATTGTTGGTACCCCAGCTCGGCGGCGTCTTGGCATTAAGGTGGAGACTTAGGGTACTTGTATTTGTACTCGTGTCCGCTCACGGTGGCGTGGGCTTCGAGGTTCTCCTTGGACAAGCGGAATGTTACCACGTTAGTCATCTCCCTCCAAAATGCGGAGTAGCATGGGATGCCTTTGCCTTCCGCTTTGACTTTGCTTTGATGAAGAAGAGGCTACCCATTGCTCATCTTCAAGCAGTGCGGGTGGACCCACGAGTTCGCCATTTGGGGCCGTATCACGATCTGAGTCCTTCGGCGTTGCTTTCGTGTAGTCGTCATTCACCGTCTTCATTCGACTTTGACCAGCGGTTTGGGTTCAAACCATGTCAATAGCTGACCCAAAGCTTATGGACCCGCATTTGCTCCGACCTTCTTTTCTTTGGGCGGCTTCATAGTGATGACCCTACGTCAATTAAAGCACGGATTTTGTCCTTAAAGTGAAGCGGATTTAGTAGGGTGATGAATTATACGTAGTGCAGCGCAGATATTTTGGGTCATTAGTCCTCATTGCCTCCTCTTGATTACGAATCGGAGGGAGCTTGATCTTGTTATTTTCGACAAGATATTTGAAGAGGCAGGAATCTCGTCGTCCCTAAAGGAATAGGACTTGGGAATCTTGGCTCACGAGGCCTTCTGTTTACGGCCACAGTTTGCCACGTTGATTGTGCTTTGTTGCGGCCATTTGTTCTTCTTGCTGGGGGGTTGGAGTTAGGCGTTTGGTTCTAACCGCGTCTTGGCATGCTCTTTCCCTTTGCCACGTGGGACAAAGTTGCGGCGGGCTTCGGTCGGTGACCTCTTTCGCCTTTTTCCTTTTGAGGAATCTTTCGACTTGCTCTCCACGAACCTTCAAATCCTTCCACGTTATAGGCGGTGCTGTCCCCATTGCCTCTAGCGTCTATCGACAAGTTGTTATGGCGGTCCGGAGGATGAACTCCTCGTTATCGGATCGACGGTTCATTGCCTTGTTAGAATCGTTTGACAAAGTTATCCACGGTTTCTCCGTCATACGCTTCTCGTCGAACAGCGTGCGTCGATACTTATCGTCGTCGAAAAATTGGTGAAAACTAGATTCCATATCGTCCAGTGCGAATGCTCTCGGCTTGAGGCGGCGGTACCAATCGAAGCGGCCCCGAAGGGTACCAGCGAATGACCGAACCATCGGGGCTCGTTTCCGGATATCACCCAGTGCGACTTGAAGTAAATCAAGGTCGCGTGTCGAGAACCCTTCTGTCAAGCGGTGTGAAGTTTATTAAATTAAACTTTCGGGTATGGGATTGATTCCCACTCCCGAGGGTATGGGCAAGGGATGCGGTTTCTTCACCTCTTGGCGGAATCGGTGAATTGATTTTGCTCTCGAGGTCTTTGATCTTCTCGCTTTCAACTACATTATGCCCAGCGTTGCGTGGTTCAGGAGGGTTATCATCCTCTTGTATTTCCTCCTGGTCCGAATCGCTGTCATCTTGATCGGCGTTGATCTGGCGACTTCGATTCACCGATGTTTTGTCAAGGCTTGGATCTGTGGTCATGCATTTCTCTCATCGTCTGCATGGCCAACTCCATCTCTAACTTGAAGTTCTCCGTTGCTTATTCAGCCGTCTAACATTTTACCCACTTGATGCTGTCGCGATCATGGCGTTTCTTAGGGGCTCCCTTGGATACGGTATGATCGGAGGCAATTCGAGACCTATATCGAAGCATCATCCTCGCGGGTATCCCTTTCGAAGTTTGTCGATGTCGGACCGTCGGATAGTCCCGGACCGCAAGCGAGTTAGTTGCGATGGTAGGGAATAGCCCGTAGCGATGGTTCTTTGCTGGTCATATTATTAGTGACCTCGGCAATTCATCTTCTGG
The DNA here is from genome assembly GCA_012295165.1 of Asparagus setaceus. Classification (NCBI taxonomy): domain Eukaryota; kingdom Viridiplantae; phylum Streptophyta; class Magnoliopsida; order Asparagales; family Asparagaceae; genus Asparagus; species Asparagus setaceus. The sequence goes on along the minus strand of CM022703.1, from coordinate 20,454,957 downwards.
GATGTCCTCCTTCTATGAATCGCCTTGACCTAGGTCTTGGCGTGTGTTAAGTCTTTGGAAGACCGAAACTCTTTCACGGAGTTTCTTGCCGCAATTGCATTCGAAACCTTGTTTTGATGAGCTTGGAGCACAAGCATGACCGCGTCAATTTAGGGGAATCCCGAGATTTTCGTTACCCTTACTGCGGTAATACTTTCGTCGGTGTGCCGAACAATCTTTAGTGTGTTAGCACGATCTTTGGGTATAACATCGCCGTCATCGAGCGAGGCGTCTCCTTAGAATGGCCAAGACTAAAGTAACTTGCCGACTTCGCTTATGTGGCGTGAAGTTTGGGGACTCTGGACTTGATCTTTAATCCGGTTGGTGGGGTTAGGAATCTCCGGTCCTTTGGAGCAGTGCGACCTCTGTCACGAGGTGACCGTGATCCCTTGAAGGACCCAGCGATCCTTGATAGTTGGTTTGGTGGTGGTGATGGGGTTGGTTTCACCACCGTTCGAGTCTGAGCACCTTTGACCTTGGGGCGTCGAACTTGGACTTTGGCTGAGTTTGCAATGCATAGCCTTGACTTAGGTGTCGAGGCGAGGCGTGGGCAATTGGGGTTGGGGCACCGTTAGACTTGGGCCTCAAACCGGTGAGTGCGTTGGTGGCTTCTTTTCCACTTCCTTCTTCAACTCCGCGAGCTTCTGCACTAAAGCTTCGTGCTGCGCAGGAGTGCTTGCGGCTTCGGATCGCTCACGAAGTGTAGCGGTTCCGTTTGACCACGGACCCACTTTCGTTGGTTGGCGGCTTGGATGACCGTCGATCACGAGGTGAAGCCTGCGTAAGTCGGATCTTAGATCCGCCAGTAGCGGACCCCATCCACGGATTGCATGGCCTTGGCATTTTCGCCATGCTTTATCGTCGCCTTTGGCGGGCTCGCTTAGGCCTTGAGCACATCATCGGCGTTCATCTCGGCGCCATCGGACTTCGGCCGAAGGGATTTCGCTACTGGCCGGTGGGGTTGGACTCGCCATCACGGGCTCTACCTCGAGGCCCATCGGGTTCTCCTTGCGCGGAGACCTTCTTGGAAGCGGGAAGCCGGATGCGGAAGAGGTGAGGACAAGTACTCCTCGAACTTCTCTTGGTCAAATTCGAACTTCGACCTCTTCCTCCAGGGATAGGAATCCCGCTGCGGACGGCGACCTCCGATCGAGGCGGTGGCTCCCTCAATGGTCGCCCGGCTTGTTGCGGTAAAAGTCGATTTGTTATTCATTGCTTCGTTTGAACTTGCCGGCTTCTTTGGCCTACAAAAATTCAAACAAAAGAATGCCTTTTATTTCAAAGTACAATGAAAAATTATAACTTTCTCCTTAGTGAACAAACCGCGAGGATCTCTGTTATATCGAGGTCCAAGCTTGCGTCAGTTCTTTGCACGTCTTGGGGACTTTTGTGTCCGTGGACCACCGCGCAATTCGATCCGTAGAGACGGGTTACGGAACTACAGATGTAAAGGGGCTCGTTTCACGAAGGAAGCGGCGCTGAGGGATCACACTCACGCGAGGAGAGGATGCGCCGGGATCACACTCACGAAGGAGAGGATCGGCCGGGCGGGTGAGATCTACTAGGAGAAATCACAGCGCTATCCACGAGATTAAGGCGAAGCTTAATCTAGAGGGTATCTGGATTCGACCAATTGATTACCTTCCGCTTGTAGATCGGCGTCGGTGAACTTGTGCTCGCCGGTGCTTTCCGGAACCGTCGTCGGCCTCGTGGATCAAGAATTCTTCGAAGATCTCACAAATCCGCTCACGAAAATCCGCGAAATCTCCTCCGAAGCCCTTGCTCTCCAAAAATCCCCTTGAAGAAGAAGACACCCCCTATTTATACAAATGGCGGAGTGACCAGTAGCTCGGCCACTTGGTAGAACCACCTCAAACAAGATTGGTAGAAGCCCGTTCTCGCCGTTTGCATCGTTTTTCCATCTCGGGCTTGGGTTCCGTCTATACTTGACTCGGGACTAATTCTTGGTTCGTTCGGTTCAGCGGTCCCGAATGATCGTCCGTTCAAGTCGGTTTAAACCGTGCTTGTGGCCGCGTGGTTCGCCGTCGAGTTCGCGTCTTAATGATTCGAAGTCTGTATCATTCGATGGGTTGTCATTCGCCGACTCCCCGTCACGAGTTGGTTTCGGGGATCTTGTTAGTATTTTTAAACGCCTACACAAAGGAGGCGGGTAATCAGGCACCATCCAAGGAGACATCAGTTCCGCCAAATCTTCAGCGCAATCAATTTAGTTTTCCACCGCTGGCTCCTTCGCAATCAGCTGATTTTTCTGTTGATCCTGAATTGATTCAGGTATATTGGAATGACAACCAAATAACTGTCGACCGTACTCAATGGGATTCTTTCCTGCGCATTCAAGGGGTTGGTGGTTCCGCAATGCCTCATCAGCAAATAGCTCCATCTCAGCATCCATCATCAGATTCGTCATCAAAGTCTCTCTGACTCAGCAAAAGAGGGGTCCAACTCTGTGTCCCTCCCTGGATTTGAAAAGTTTGCTAAGGATTCAAAGAAGAAGAAAATTGGTAGCTCTCGACTGGTCGCAAAACCTCTCAACGATAGGAAATTCAGTTCCTATCTTGCTGCTTCTCGCTCCAAGAGCGCTTCGGCTCAAACGGGTAAGGGCTCATCTTCCTCTACTTCCTTTTCATTGCCTCTAAATGCGAAGTCCGATCCTACAATTGTCCAACTAGTAGTTAACTGTGGGATTAAAGAGCCTACCTCGATGGAAGGCATTGCTAATCTTAAAGCCTTAGAGTTGGAGAGATTGAAGGAACTATCCTAATTTCCTCTTTCTCCTTTGGTTTCTTAGAGTGGTCTCTGCTTTTAGTTTTAATGAAGATAGGATCTTGGAATGTCCGTGGTCTCAATGACCCTGTTAAACGTAGACTTGTTAGGGATGGTATATCTTTTGCTTTTCTTGATATTGTCTGTATTCAAGAATCCAAACTCAACTATGTTAAGTCATCCACCCTTAAAAGTCTTGGTGGTAACAAGATTTCGGCTTGGCTTAATTTAGAGGCAACAGACTCTAGGGGTGGTGTATTATTAGATTGGAATGAATCCTTATTTGATTGCTTGGAGTCATACATTGGTATCTTTTCTATTTCTGTTGTTCTTAAACATAAATCTCTAAATTGGATTTTTATGGTTTTGACTGTCTATGCCCCTATTGATAGAGAGGATAAAGAAGTGTGTTGGTGGGAGTTAGAGAGAGTTAGGGGTATGTTTCAGTATTCTTGGGTTTTGTGTGGGGACTTCAACGTTACTCTTAATGTCAATGAGAGAAGTGGTCGTTCAGGTTCTCTTCATGATATCCATCTCTTTAAGGCTTTGGTGGATAAGCTTCTCCTCATTGGCTTACCTCTCAATGGTAGAATCTTTACTTGGTCTAATCTACGGGATACTCTGTCCTAGCTAGATTGGACCGTTTCCTTATCTCTTCTGATTTTGAATCTAAGTTCCCTTCTTTGGTCCAACTCTCTGCTTCTGCGTCGTGCTCAGACCATTGTCCTATCATCCTTGATACCTCCTGTATCAAATCTCAACCTTTGTTCAGGTTTGAAAAGGCTTGGTTATCTCATTCTTCTTTCTCTCAGTTTGTTCGTGACTGTTGGGGATCTTTTAGTTGTCCTGGTTCGCCTGTGGTCTCTCTAGCATCTAAAATCAAGCTTCTTAAGAGGAGATTAAAATGGTAGAAGAAGTATATTTATGGGTCTGCTGTTGTTTCTAAAGGAAAATCCTAGCGGATATTGAGCCTCTTTTCCTGATAGAGGAGTCTCGTCCCCTATCTCAATCTGAGTTTGACCTTAGAATCAGTCTTAAATCTAGCCTTTTTGACATATATAAATCTGAGGAAGTATATTGGCGTCAAAGGGCTAGAATTCATTAGCTTAAGGAAGGTGATTCTAACTCTAGTTTTTTTCATAAGACAGCTTCCTCTCATAGGAGAAGAAACTTCATTTCCTCTCTTATTCACAATGATCGCCTGTTATCCTCCGACAGTGACATCCGTGGTGCTTTCTTTTCATACTTTTCTAATCTCTTCAAAGCTTCCCCTCCCTACTCTTTTGAGGTGGATTGGGACTCTGTTTACCCTCATGACAGCTACTATGTCTCCTTATCTTCTCTTGAGGCACCTTTCTCTCAAGAAGAGATCAAATCAGTTATTTTCTCTCTCCATCCTGATAAATCCCCTGGTCCAGATGGATTTCCTATCTTTTTTTACCAATCATATTGGGATGTTATCAGTAAGGATATCTTTGCTTTCTTTCAGTGTTTGTATGAGGATAGCCATTATCTTCATTCTATCAACTTCTCTTTTATTACTCTCATTCCTAAAGTTGATGGTGCTTGTCGTGTCAACAATTTCAGACCTATTAGTCTTTTGAATGGACTGTTTAAAATTTTTACAAAAGGTCTGGCCAATAGATTAGCTCCATTTCTTTCCTCTCTAGTGGATCAAACCCAATCTGCATTTCAAGCGGGTAAATCTACCCTTGATTCTATCATTTTAGCTAACGAAATGATTCATCAATGTTTCTCCAAGAATAAGGAAGTTTGCATTTTTAAAATTGACTTTATGAGAGCTTTCGACTGTGTTAGTTGGTCTTTCTTATCTTCTCTTTTTAAGGCTAGAGGATTTGGTCCTAAATGGTGTTTGTGGATTGAACATATCCTTGCTTCTTCTAAATCATCCATCCTTGTTAATGGCTCTCCAACTGGGTTCTTCCAATGTTCTAGAGGTCTTAAACAGGGTGATCGTCTCTCTCCTTTGCTCTTCATCTTGGTAGTGGATGTTCTTAACAAGATGATTACTAATAGTGTGGATGTTGGTAACTTATCTGAGCTTCATCTTAAGGACCCTCTCAACTCTATTCATTCTCTCCAATTTGCCGATGATACTTTGGTTTTCTGTCGAGCATCCCTTTTAGACATTTCCAACCTTAAAATGATTTTCTATCTTTTTGAGAATGTCTCTAGTCTTAGTATAAACTATGCTAAAACTTCTCTCTATTATTGTGGCAAACTGAGGGGTGATGGTGCTTGTTTTGCTAGAGCAATGGCCTATTCTCTTGACTCCTTCCCTTTCAAATATCTTGGGCTTCCTCTCAAGTTGGGATTGCTTACTAAACGTGAATGGCAACCACTTATAGATTCCTTTGCTCATAAACTCTCACTATGGAAGAGTAAACACATGTCTATTGGTGGTTGTCTTATCTTGGTTAACTCAGTGCTTTCCTCCCTACCCCTTTATTATATGTCCTTTTTCAAATTGCCGAGATGGGTTATCAATTCTATTGATAAACTAAGACGCAATTGTTTATGGGGGTAATCATCAGTTAGCAAAGGCAAAGCTTTGGTTAATTGGTCTCAGGTTTGCAAATCTAAGCATGAAGGTGGTCTGGGAGTTCTTAATTTATCTAACTTCAATATTTCTCTCTTATCAAAATGGGCATGGAAAGTGTGTAAACATGACAACTTTGTAGGAAGAACCATTTCGACTCTTTATGGCTACATAATTCACCCCTTTCTACTACACCACCCTCTAGATCTACCTCTAAATTTTGGTCAGATGTGATTTCTGTTAGCTCTGCTTTGAGGAGTATGATTAAATGGAACTTGGGGGAGGGTACTAGAATTAGATTTTGGGAAGATAAGTGGATTGATAATTCCTCCCTAGCTAGTCTCTTTCCTGAAGCATATAATCTGGCTTTCTCCAATAACGTTTCTGTGTCTAGTCAAGGTGTGATGAGGAATAATTCCTGGACTTGGAAACCAATCATCAGAAGACCGACAACACCTTCAGCTCTCCACCAATTGACAGAATTGATGGCTCTCCTAGCTAATTGCTCTATAGCAATAGATCTTGACTCTCCTACCTGGCCTCTTACTCAATGCAACTCTTTTACAGTCAAATCTCTATATTGTTTTATTAACTCTGGTGGTGTTTCTTATGCTCTATACAAGTTCATTTGGAAATCTTTACTCCCCTCAAAGTTAAAATTTTCTTCTAGCTCACTTCGAAGAACAAGCTCCAGACAAAGGATAATTTGATCAAAAAGGGTTGGGTAGGTGATCATCTTTGCCCCATATGTCATGATCAAGATGAGTCTGCAGATCACCTCTTTCTACAATGTCAGTTCACTCAAGATATCTGGAAGTTCTTTCTCTCTACATTACATATTACATCCCTCCAGCAGGATCTTTCATCTCTTATTCAGTCTAATGGTGTTTTTCTTCAAGACAAGAACTCCCGTATACTCTGGTTTACCTTATTGCCAACTCTGTGCTGGTGTGTTTGGAAGGAGAGGAATGATTTGATTTTCAACGGAAAATGTAGGGAACCTGTCAAAGTGGCTGCTAATATTGCCTCTTTTATGTCTTTCTGGGCAGGAAACTCTCAGCATAAGGAGGCGACAAAGTTAAAATCCATCTTGAAGGGTAAGAAGATTGAAGACCTTCTAGGTTCGAGCGGGGATTCAGGGGATCTTTGATAGACCTGGTTGCTATGAACATGATTTTTGGGTTACTTTGGTTCAAGGAACAGTCTGTTCCTTTCTTTTAAATTTTTGAGTTGTTTCGTTTTTTCCTTTCTTTGGTTTGCTGATGGTTTATCATCTTCATATGATGTATATATTTGTCTCTCTTTATACTTGGATCTGGATTTTAGGCGCGTAGATGCTTAGAGAAGGTAACGGCTATGGTCCAATCCCTCCTCTTGCACTTGCACTTTTAATCTACCTCTCAAGTATATGTTTGTACTCTTGATATCTATAATATATTCTTTTGAAATAGGGTTTCATCCCTATTTTTTACTTCAAAAATATTCTCACAAATACGTCATAGGCTCGTAGCATGAAATAAATTCATTTACAGTTTGAATTATTAAAGAATTATACATGCATTCTCAAAAAAAATTCTTTTTTTTTCCTTGCTCATAATAACCGGGACTAACTGCAGAAAATTTGGTAAAATGCACTATGAGATTAGCACTTGACTGAAACCAAGGTTGAAAATGTGGACAAAAATAAAAGTCAATTGGGACTAGTTTCAAATAACTTTAAACATTTTGATGATCTATTTTAAGAATACAAAAATTTGGAGGTCGATGAGAAATAACTTTAAACGTTTTGATGATCTGATGATCAATTTTAAGAATACAATTGTTATGACAAATCCCTAGGATAAACTAATATCTATCAATCACACGAAAGCACAAAAATATCGAGAATAGAAATAGCACACAGATATACGTGATTCAGCTTGTAGCCTACAATCACTGGCGAAGAAATAGAATAACTTTACTAAATTGTGAGGAATATAATGTGGAGATCTCTCAATGACTCAATCCCGAATCATATCCCAATAGCCCAATCTCCAAACTTTAGAGCAACAAAGAGAGAGCCAATATACAAAGAAGGGCTTCCCAACAGAACTCTTTGTTCTCTCTCTTTGATTAGTGTTTTCTGTAGCCGAGAGCTTCATCAGGTATATATAGACTTAAGACTTAGTTGGAAGTTAATTGCTAGTCAAGAAACTAGCACGTATGAGTTGGATATACAATGCCATATGAATTGCAATCCATTAAATATTAACTCCTTGAACTTATCTTCATAGAATTCAAGTTATATAAGGAATTTATTCAAAGCAACCACCAATCAAAACCCATTTCAAGAAAGGTATGCTGCAAAATGATCTTTATTTATTCCAACCAAACCAAACACCGAGTTAAATGTGGGTTTAAGTATTTGAGGCAAATTATAACAAATCTCCACATTGACTCAAATGAATAGAAAATTTCTCACTCCAAACTAACTCACTCCACCTTTCCAATAGCCCCGCAGGGCACCAAGTGCAAAACATATCGATCAAGGCCAAACACAACTTGAGCTTGCCAACTGAAAGAGGTCTCATCAACAAATTGACTAAATTATCTGCACGGTGACCATAACACTTTGTGAAACCATCACTTGAAGTAGCTCCTGAATATCTCAAGGGCACAAAATTGTTAACTAACAATGCATAAGCTACTGTATATTTATATCTTCGTAGCGGTCGAATATTTCATCTAGACCTATCTCTAGCAATAGTATATTTTTGCTCTTCCTGTAGTTGCTGAGGTGCTTCATCTACTTGAATAGGATCTAGTTGCTGATCTCCCGTAGTCTTATCCTGCTGAAGAGTTGAACCATAAATTTCTAACACCGCCTTATGTTATGTAGTGCGCGCCTTATTTTCACCAACTGAAACTAAATACTATTTTTGGTGGAACATAGCAGACTCATCAAAAGTGACATCATGACTGATAATAATATTAGAAAACTTCAGATCAGGATACCACAATCTAAAACTCTTAACACCCGATGCATAACCTAAGAATTTGCACTTCTTTGCTCGAGACTCAAGTTTCCCTTAACTAACATGTGCATATATAGGGCAACCAAATATTCTAAGATTAGAATAATCCGCAGGCCCATCGAACCAAGTCTCCTCTGGAGTTTTATAATCGATAGCAGTACTGGCGACCGATTAAACAAATAACAAGCTATATCTACTGCCTACGCCCAGTATTCCGTGTCTAAATCTGCATTGAACAATATACAACGAGCTTTCGCCAATAGGATTCTATTCATATATTCTATCACTCTATTCTGTTGTGATGTGCGAGAGACTGTGTGATGTTTAACGATTTTCTCATTCTTACAAAACTCATTAAATTCTTCTCCAAAAAACTCAACGCCATTATCAGTTCCAAGCCTTTTCATCAATCTCCCAGTTTGCTTCTCAATCAAAGACTTTCACTGCTTGAAAGTCACAAACACCTCATCTTTATACCCCAAAAAATAGACTCAAACCTTCCTGGAATAGTCATCAACGAAGATCAATAAATGTATTAAACTACCACCCCTCGAGGCAACTTGAGAAGGTCCCCAAAGATCTGAATGGGACAATCCAAAGTACCTTTTTTCTGATGCATTACGTATTGAAACTAACTCTTTTCTGCTTCCTAAAGATGCAATGCTTACGGAATCCCAATTTTCCTATACTCTATCCACATAAAAGACCCTTCTTGCTCAACTCGGCCAATCCGAGCTCACTCATATAACTAAGTCTCATATGCCATAATCTGATAGTATCTATATCTGATATTAATGATGCAACTGCAGTCAAAACGATAATAGTAGAATCTTGCAAAACATACAAATTGTCGACCTTTTTTCCTTTCATAACCACAAGAGAGCCTTTTATAAACCTAATAACTCCACCTTCACCTTAAAAATTGCACCCAAGGCTATCAAGAGTGCCCAAAGAGATGATATTCTGCCTTAAATCTAGAACATGCCTAACATCAGCCAAGCTCCTGATGACTCTATCACACATCTTAATTCGTTGTCTCTCCCAATAGTCTTGCATAAGATATTATTTCTCATGAGAACAATTACACCATCAATAGCATCATAAGTAGTGAACCAGTTCGATTAGGATACATATTATGGGAACAACACGAATCCATAATCCAATCTTTTATGCTCTGCTTTTATCATTGATAACCAACAAAATCACATCTTCGATGAACCAAATTCACGAAGTCTTTATTTGGTTTTTTATCATACTCTTCTTATTCTTTAACATGTAACAATCAATCTTAATGTGCCATTTCTTCTTACAATATTCGAGGTCAAATTCTGTCTTTGCGACTTATATCATTACCTCTAAAGCCTCTTTCTTCGATCTTCCTTGAACAAATAAGCAATCGACTTTATCACCATTTTAACTTGTAGTTAACTCTTTATCAATCTTCTCCTTATTCAACTCTTTAACGTGCTTGATGCTAATAGAATCTCGGACATAAAGCGTAGTATCCTAAAGCTTGTAGGAAGGTGACAAAGAACACAATAACAATAGGGTTTGATCTTCATCATTGATCTTATCAATCTTACTCAAATCTATCATAAAATAAACTCACCAATATGAGATTTGATGGGTGCACCTTCTGACATTCAAAATGCGTACTAATGCTACTTCAAGGGGAGGCAATTAGTGGCGACTTCGTCAATTACAAATTCTCCAACTTAGACCATATATAAGCGACTGTCCGTGAGAACTTCCTATAGAACTTTATTTGTAAGACATAACTTGATTGCTTTAAGAGATTTATCATCCAACTCGTTCTAATCTAGCTCAGTTATGATAGCTGGTTTCTTCAGCTTTCCAAAGAAAGCCTTCTTCAATCCACTTTGCGACAACACAACGATCATCCTAACTTGCCAAAGGCTGAAACTAATGTTGCCTTCAAGCTTCTCAATATCCCACTTCATAGTAGTTATCGTCATCTTCTCATCTGATCAATAGCTGAGGCTCTAGTACCGATTTGTTATGACAAATCCGCATGGTAAATTAATATCAATCATACGAAAGAACAAAAAAATACCAAGAATACAAATAACACATGGACGTACATTGTTTAGCTTGTAGCCCACATCTACAAGGGAAGGAGGAGATTAACTTTACTAAATTGTGAGGAATACTATTTGGAGATCCTCTCAATCACTCAATCCCGAATCATACCCTAATAGCCCTATACAATCTCTTTCACAACATCTAAACTTTAGAACAACAAATAGAGAGCTAATATACAAAGAAGGGATTCACAAGAAAACTCTCTGTTCTCTGTCCTTGATTGGTGTTGTCTGTAGCCGAGAGCTTCATCAGATATACGAAGACTTCAGGCTTAGTTGGAAGTTAATCGATAGCCAAGAAACTAGCACATATGAGTTGGATATACAATGCCACAGGAATTCCAATCCATTAAGTATTAACTTCTTGACCTTATCTTCATAGAATTCATTCAAATTAAATAACTATCCAACCACCAATCGAAACCCAATTCAAGAAATGGTACGTTGTAACATGATCTTGACTTATTCCAACCAAACTAGACGCCGAGTTTGGCAATGCGGGCTCAAGTATTTGAGGCAAATTATAAGAAGTTAACTTGAGAAAAAAAATTCCTATATCTAGATCTGGTGTTGTCTCCTCTTTCAATGCCAACAAAAAATCTAGTTCGATCTCTGTTAAAGAGGTGAAGGCCCTCAATCTTTGCTTTCGGTATGGATCTAAGGGCCATATGGCACGCTTCTGTCATCAACCCCGAATTTGCTATAAATATTGAAGGGTGAGGGTGGGTCATGAGGTGAGACATTATAGATATGTTCGAGATCCAATGACAATGAGGGAGGAACAACAAGCTAGGGCTCATGAGCATTGGGCAGCAATAGCCTATCGTCATTCGAATGGCAGAATGGGAGAGTGTTCCAAACCCCTAGAGGCCTTTTGGTGGTAGATATAGATAATGGCGTGATCAATATTTTCCTCAACTAAAGAGTGATAAGGGCAAGAGACCATTGATGGAGGTGGAGGATGATCTTGAATTCTTGCTGGTAATCAACCACCGTGTGGAGTTTTTGTAGGTAATCCCCCTTCATCTTCTAGTGTTGCTTTCGAGATTTCAGCAACTACTAAATTTTAAAAATTTTATGATTATGTTGTGATCAGTGTAGAGCTTGATGAAAATCTTTCAGTTCGATGGTTAGAAAGTGAATTAAGAGATTATTTTCCTAAATTTTTTGAGTGGGATATTAGATCGCTTCTAGATTATAGTTTTCTTGTTAAAATTACACCACAAGCCAAGCTTTTAGATGTTGTTAATCATGGGGTGATCTCTATGAAGTATTGTATTGTTACTGTTAATCATTGGGATGATAATGAATGAGCTTTTAGAGAATAGAAAAACTAAAATCCGGATTAAGCTTCATAGAGTTCCACCGCATTTGTGAAATTTAGAAAGTTTTTCTAGAGCTGTTAGGCATTATGCCAATATTCTAGAGGTGGACTGTCTATTAAAATGAGCTTTGATCTTGTTGATGCTATCTTCTTAATTTAGTGTGCATGTATTCAGGATATTCTACATCTTCTCAAGATCTTCTATGGAGTCAACTGTTTTCATATACCAATTGGTAGCATTTCAGTACTGTATGATCATATTGAGAAAAGAATCCTGATGATGATGACATTGGTGTTGTTTCTTCACAAGTGAGGTCAGCAAATTTAGAAGAAAAATCTGGGAAGAAGCCTATATCTCAATCTCCAAGTGTTTCATCTGGTGGAATGTTTTCTAGTGATACTCACTAGAAGAGAACTAATGACTATCATGAGCAACCTGATAATCTTGTTGCTTCTCTGTTATGGAATCAAGCTAGTGTTTTTTATAAGAAACAAGTCATTACTAAGGGTAATTCAAATTCAGAGATTGCTAAAAAAGATGAGGAGATACAGAAAGATCAGAAGAAGTTTATAGATGGTGGTCATTTTGAGATGCTAGTTTCTTCTGATCTGTGTGATGGAAATGATGCTCAGAAAATCATTAATCCTAGATCAATGATGGAGATAAATAATGCCAAGAGTGTTTCTGTTTAACGTATACAAGAGGGTGTGGGAAAGACTCATGATGAAAATGTTGTTATTGTTGTTGTTGGGGAGGAAATAATTATTGATGAACATGCTATGCCAATTGAGGAGAATGATGTTGTCACCTCTAGAAAGGATATTGTGGCTAAGGGATTTTCAGTATGTGCCATTTCTCATAATCACTTAGAGGAGTTAGATAATATGAAGGATATCCTGATTGTTTCGGATCATTTAGTATTGCAATTAACTCAAATTATAATAAAAAGAATATAGTGAAACGAAGGAAAAATTTATATTCCTGGGGTTCTTTTCTGTGTGCCGGTGGAACATCGATCTTATATTCCGTTGGCGCACCGACTAAGACAACGAGTCTTTTGCTGTAGATGAGAGCTTAGTGGCTTGGAAGATAGCTCAGTCTTCTGTTGGCACTTCTACTAAATTGGATCGCAAATATGATGCATGTGTGTGTCGATTTCTCTATGATCTCTTTTGATCTCGTTCTAGATTAGATTAAATGAGTAATCTCTCGCTTTCTAAAAATGAGCAATCCCCTCTCCTTTTATAGGCAAAAAGGGAGAGTTAATGGCCTTTAATTATGGATTAAGTGGCCATTAAAATAGGAGATAGTGGGGGAACGGTTATTCCCTTGAAAATAGCCCTCAAACGGCTATCTTGCGGGGTTCGCTGATTTGGCGAAGTTCGCTAAAGACGCCTGGGCGAGGCTCGCTTGGACGTGGGCTAGCCTTCTTCAGAACTGTGGATGATGTGGCCCACTTGGATTATTATGAGTGAAGTTCGTTGAATGGCGAACCTCGTTTGAGAGTTTGAATTTAGCACAGAATTCAACTCGTGATTCGGCCGACAAATGACTCCTTTTGACTCGGCCTGGGGCGTGAGTTAGGAGTCAACCCGTACTTGACTTGGTCGAGTCGAGTCGAGATGAGCTGCGTGGCGAGATTCGCTACAGCTGTTTGAGAGTCGACCTTTGCTTGACTTGGTCGGGTTGAGTAGAAATGGGCTGTGCAGCGAGGTTCGCATTCTTTATTAGGCGACCTTCGCTGCAGCTTGTTGCGGGCTTGGCTTTGGGCCCATTCGAAGTGTTTAGCCCATGGCCGTTCACTTCTTGGATCCAAGCTAAACACTAGCCTGGATAGAAGTATATTTTAACTGTCTACACTGATTGATGAAATAGTTGGTTAGAAAATGAAATAGACTGCTGCTTTGAGTTAATCAGGAAAGAAAGAGGAGTCAGGAAAAGATTCCAATAAACTTCTACCATATCACCTTTCAAGTAATATAGAGAATATGCTATATGAAGAGGATAAATATGGGGTCTTTATTAATGTGCCACCTCTAAACTCTATTCCAGCTAGAATGAATCTACACTTATTAGATTCTAGGATTATTATTTTCAATTGATTGTCTATGCATAAATTTTAATTTTATTTTTAGAATCTATCGTGATAAACTATGCTTTCTTCAATTAATTTGATAGATTATGCTTTTATTTCTAAAATGAATAAAAAGTAGAGTAACTTCTAGATCGATAAATAGTTGTCTAGTGGAATATATTTTAATTTCCTAGTTTAGTTCTCTCTCTCTCTCTCTCTCTCTCTCTCTCTCTCTCTCTCTCTCTCTCTCTATTTTCTAATTTTCTTAGTTGTCTTCTTTTCCTTAATTTTTCTATTTTTTTATTTTTGCATTTTCTTTCTAGTTTTATTACTTCTCTATTTTCCCCTTTTTCTCTTGTTTTATTTTTCTTTCTTTTATTTTATTTTGCCATTATCCTTTTTCTTATTTGATTCTATTCTCTCCTCTCTCCTTCTTTCTAGTTTTCATTTTCTTTTCCTTAATAAAATTTTAAAACCAATTTCTAAAACCTTTTATAAAATCTCTTTTCAAATAACTTTATAAAAAGAAAAATCTCCAACAAAAATCAAAGAAACCCCTCTTTATGGTTCGATATTTTCTATAGTATAATTTTATTGCCCACTTGCAACACACTCTATTTTCTCGCACAACATAATCCTATCGAGAATATTAGACAAATGGAATCGAGAGGGCTCCTTATTAGGAAAAGGGATTTTTTATCGTGTGAATTAGTGATTGTATGTTTTCTTGGTATTATGATTTGGTCATGGAATGTTAGAAGGCTAGGTGATGATTTGAAAAAGTTTGGTGTTAGGAATTTTAAGCTTATTAAATAAATTTGAGTTTGTTTGTTTTTAAGAGAAACCTCATTTGTCTACTTGGTTGCCACAGGTGTACCGAACGTGGCTTCCTTTGCTGTAGATTCATCTTGGTTGAATGCTCCGTTACATTTTGAAGTGATTGTTATTGGGATTCTTTCTAATTCTGTGTTTGAAATTTATATTTGGAACGAAGCTCTTGGGCGTGTCCTAATATTTGCATAGCTGTTGGAGCATGGCCGAATGTTGGTGTAGTTGCTGAAGCATAGCTGGATCTAGGTGTAACTGCTGGAGCATAGCCGGATGTTAGCGTAACTGCTGGAGCTTAGCCGAATGTTTAACCATAGTTTATACTCATACGTAGCTGGAGTATTCCATCATCTCGACCGCGATAGGGATATTCTTGGTGTCCACAGTTTAGGCTCTGGTGTAGTTGGAACATAGGAAACAGTTTATACTCATGTACCTGTTAGAGTCTATACAATTTAACCTCTTAAGACATTGGAATATGGAGAAGCAGTTTATACTCGTATACTCATCAGAGTGTAGGGAGCAGTTTAACCTCGTATACCAGTCGGAGGTTAGGAAACAGTTTAACCTCATAATCCCATTAGAGGTTAGAAAATAGTTTAACCTCATAATCCCATTGGAGGTTAGGAAATAATTTAACCTTATAATCCCATTGGAGGTTAGGAAATAGTTTAACCTTATAATCCCAATGCAGGTAAGGAAACATCGACATAGGTGTAATATCAACCAGTCGACAGAATCAAACTATTAGAGGTGTAATGTTAACGTATTAGGTTTGTAGAATTGGTACTTTTTAGAAGTGTAATGTTAACATAACAATACTAAAAATTTTGACAGAGGTGTAATGTTAACATGCCAAATGAAATGCCGACATAGGTATAATGTTAACTAGTGGTTTTGAAGGAAGATTGATAGAGGTGTAATGTTAGCAGGTATAATGTTAACGTGTCAAATAGAACAACCAAGAGGTATAATGTTAACCGTCGTGTTGAAAGAGTCCAAGGGATGCTACCGTTTGGAAGTGTAGTGTTAACTTAATAGTAGAAAATCGATGGAAGTGTAATATTAACTAATCAATTTTTGGCAAAGGCGGATTGACATAGGTATAATGTTAATCCAAATCGAAAAGACAAGCCGACAGAGGTGTAATGTTATCCGGTTGATGAAATGGTCCGACAGAGGTGTAATGTTAATCGGTCGGATCATTGGAGTGCAAACCGTTCGGAGGTGTAATGTTAACATGATGGTGGTAATGTATTTGGAATCAAGCAGAGGTGTGGTGTTAACTTGATGACTCGCTGGGGATTTTGATTGGGATTTTAGATCAAGATGATCAATATTTATGGTCAGAGGTGAGAACTTAAACATGATCGAAATCTTTATAGGGAGATAATAGTGGCTAGAAATCAAGAGTAATATTTTTTGAGAAATTTTCCATTGATTGGCTCCATGAGCCTATTACCATTTGGGTCAATTAGGCGATATGTTCCATTTGAGTAGCCTGTCTCTACTACAAACGGGTCTTCCCATTTGGGTTAGAATTTTCTTTTAGTCTTATGTGTCATGACCATGGGATGACGAATAGCTAAGACCAGGTCACCTTCTTTGAAGAATCGTTCTCTGACTCTTCTCTTGAAGGCTCTTGAGATCCGTAACTAGTAGATCTCAATTTGTTGCTGAGCTTGAAGTCTCAATTCATCTAGCGCCTCTAGTTCTTGGAGCCGCTTCTGATGATGTTCTTCAGTCATTATCTTTTCGGCAAGAGCGATTTTTAACAATGGCATCTGAACTTCCAATGGTATCACAACTTCGCATCCGTAAACCAAGGAAAAAGGCGTGGAGCCAGTAGAAGTGCAGACTGTTATTCGGTAAGCCCATAAACACTCTCCAAGTTTATCGTCCCAATCTCGCTTATTGGAGGAGATGAATTTCTTTAAAAATTTGATGATGGTTTTGTTGAAAGCTTACTAGACCATGGCGGGTTGTATGGCGTAGAAGCCACATCTTGAATTGAACTTGTTGCGAGTCCGAAGAATGATCGATTGACGAACTGCGGACCATTGTCATGGGCAATTCTTCGAGGGATGCCGAATTGATAAATCACGTGGTGTTACAAGAACTTAACCACATGAGATGTCTTGACTTCTCACGAGTGGAACGACCGACCCATTTGGAGAAGTGTCGGTGATGGTTAGAATGAATCGATGACCTCTAGCGGATGGTGGGCTAACCGGCCCGATGTTGTACATTCCCCATGTTTTAAATGGCCATGAGGAAGTAGTTGGATGCAATTCTTCCAGAGGTTGGTGTAGAAAATCAGCATGGACTTGACACACATGACATCGTTTAACATAAGCCACTGCATTTGCTATCATTGTTGACCAGTAATAGCCAAGACGATGAAGTCGGCCCTGAAGTTTAGGACCTAGTTGATGAGATCCACATGTACCATTGTGGGCTTCCTTGAGTGCTTCTCGAGCTTCGCTTGGTGATAAACATCGGAGCAGCACTCCATCGAATGATTGACGATACAAAGTCTGTGTAGCAGAATTATAGAAAAAGTGTGAAGCTCTTCTTTGGATAGAGATTGCTTGCTTCATATTATCTGGCAGTATTCTGTGCAAGACATAATCAATGATCGAAAAATACCAATCATTAGCCTCAAAGTGAGTTGGCATGACATGCACTTCGTTAGCTTCCAGAATTTGCTCCGAGGAACATAATTGATGGTAGCCTTGTGATCTTGATGGACTTGGGAGTCAAGGCGAGTGGTCGCAGGGATGAAAAGCATCCACTTGAGAGTTCTCGAGGCGGGCTACATAACTGATGCAGAAGCTTTTGAATGACTGGGCAAGCTTCATTGCTTCTTCATGGTATGGTAGGAGAGATAGTTGTGCCGGACCTCGTATTCCCCCTAGATTTGATTGACAATTAGCTTAGAATCACCATAGGCTTCACGATATCTGGCACCCATGTCTAGGCGAGTTGTAGGCCAATTATGAGGGCGTCATACTCAGCCACATTATTAAAATAAAGCTCAGTCAATGAATATGTCCTAGGAATGATGTGGTCATGGGGAGTGAAGAGCACTACCCCCACACCTATGACAATAACTCCTTCATGGCTCCATTGCGATGCGCTATTGAAATGGAGTTCCCACTCAGGGACAGAATGATTTCACAATCCTGGAACTCAGAGATTCTGGCTTCATCATGAGTACCCACAGAGGACTAACTTCTGATTGCATGTAGGGTGTAAAGGTCATCGTCAGAGGTGTGATATTGAACTTGACACTATTGGACATACCGAAGAAAATGATCTTGCCATTAAGGGCTCAAGCCCTACAAGATGAAGCCAACAAACTAGGGTGGCATTGCTGGGGAAGCGTTGCCATAGTCATAAGAGGCAGGTTTGGCATTGCTGAAGAAATATTGTCATAGCCGTGATAGGTTGTGTTGGTGTTGCTAAAGAAGCATTGCCATAGCTGTAGGAGGCTGGGTTGGCATTATTGAAGAAGCGTTGCTAGAGCCATAGGAGGCTGGGTTGGTGTTGCTAAGGAAGTGTTGCCATAGCCGCAGGAGGCTGTGTTGATGGTTCCGCTCGATGAGATTTGGAGAGTGTTGAACTTCGATCATGAGGATTGTCCCGTCTTGTTCTCGTCATCAGAGGATTGTCTTGTATCACTATCATCATCTTTACAGCTTGACCACGGATCATGTTGATTGAATCTCTTAGCAGATTTATCGGTAATCTCCGCCTGCTCAATCAGATTTTTCCACGAGTTAGTCTTGACAGTGCCCATGTGGGCTTCCACTCGGCTGAGAAAGTTGTGCTGGCATGTTTGGAAGAACATCGGTAGCGGCATGTCCCGACAACGCAAGCTTAAATTGCAAAACCGTTCGATGTAGTCTCTGGAGTCATCTCCTCTTTGTTTCTCTAAAAGGAGCCTAGCCATTGTCACATCAGATTGGTCCTCGTGGAATTGGAACAAGAATTGTGATTCTAAGTCAACCCAGGATTTGATTGATCATTCGGCTAAATTTCGGAACCAGTCAAAGGCTATCCCCTGAAGGGTGTCAATGAAAAGTTGTGCCTTGATGGTGTCATTCCCTACTACATTTCTCGTTTGCTAATGGAAGTAGTGGATGTGTTGGTTCGGGGAACCTTTGCCATTGAACGTGTGTAACGTTGGCGGCTTAAACTTCATCAGATAGGGAACCATGTCCCACTCGATAGGACAAGGTCGGGTAATTCCAATCTTCTTGAGCTCAGTTCACTGAGAATGAACATTGAGCTATTTTTAGATGTCCTCCAGGGCCTTTGCTTCCTTGCTTGGCTTCGGAAGCGCTAACGTTTCTGATCCTAAGTGGTCAGAATCTGTATCATCTTGATGTGCTTGATCTTCTTGTGGTGAGAATTTGACGACTGGTCATTTTCCCTTCGAAGAACTCGGATGGGATTGAGATGCTGATAGGAGCTGCTCAAATATTTTATCTAAACGCTCAAATCGCTCATCTGAATCTTTTTTTTGAGCTGCATTTGAGTAAGAAGATCTTCCCGGTCCGTCATGTCTGCCACCCATTATCATTCTTAACTTGAGCCAGGGGTCGCGTTCGATGCTATGACAGAGTTAGGTCACTAGAAGTAGGTTGGTCAACTTGGGACGGAGTCTGCGGTGTTCGTGTTTAGACGAAGGAGTAGTCAAAAGGAATTGCTGCTCTTTGCTTTAATCTAGTGTGGCGATACACATCATCAATCTCTAGCAATATGCCTTCGATACTAGGAGAGTATATTGGGTCAGGAGAACTATCTGCGCCTTCTTCCTCATCTCCAGAGATTACACTAGTCGTGTTGATAGTGAATTCTTGGAGTTTACCCTTTTGGGCTTGTCGTCGTTGTTCGCAGGGAAAGTCATTTTGTTATTCATTGTCCTTGAATTCGTTTACAGCTTCTTTGGCCTACAACAAAATTCAAAAGAAAATGCCTTTTATTTTAAAGTACAATGAAAGCGGAAATTACAACTCCTTCTGTATGAACAAACACGAGGATCTCTATTTTCAGGGATCCCATTGCGTGGGTTCTTTGCTGTCTTGGGGACTTTTATTCGTCGTGGACCACCGCAATTCGATCCGGTAGAGACAGGGTTGAACTCTGAGGCGTGAAGGGGCTCGTTTCACGAAGAGCGAAGCGCCTAAGGGATCACACTCACGAAGGAGAGGATGCGCAGCCGGATCACACTCACGAAGGAGAGGATCGGCCGGGCGGGTGAGATCTACTAGGAGAAATCGCTACTGATGTCCGTAGCGACCGAGTTTGCTTACCTCGCGGTTTGTAGATCGGCGTCGGCCGAACTTGTGCTTTCGCCGGTGCTTGGAACCGTCGTCGGTGCTCATAGATCTCGCGAGAGCTCCTCTCAAATATCGAGAAAATCCCCTCTAGAATTGAACACCCCTCGGCTATTTATAGGCAAATGCTCAAAGGAGAGGGGTTTTGGCGGCCGGACACCATTGGTGTCGGAGCTAGCCGGACACTTTGGTGTCCGGCCAATGCTCGGACACCTCGGTGTCCGGTCAAACGGTCACTTTGGTGTCGACCAAGCACTTCTCGGCGTCGAGTTTTAGCCCGTATTTTAAGTGAACACGAGGTTATTGAATGAACACGAGGTTCGCCGAAGGTTCGCCAAAGTCACAGTTCCGAGGTTCGCCGGCGAAAAGGTGCATGGACGAGGTTCGCCAGAATGAACGAGTTCATAAACCGAGGTTCGCCGAATGAACGAGGTTCGCCGGAAGGCGAGGTTAAGCCGAGGTTCGCCTTGAAGCGAGTTCGAAATGAACCGAGGTTCGCCAAACCGCGAGTTCGCCGAATGAACCGAGGTTTGCCAAACTACGAGTTTCAGAGCGAGGTTATGGCGTTCCAAGATGAACCGAGGTTCATGGCGAGGTTCGCCAGGCGGGTTCGCCGAAGGCGGGTTCGTAAAAATGAACGAGGTTCGCCAAAGCTGCGAGGTTAGGCCGAGTTAGGCCAAAAGCTTGAAGAATGAACCGAGATCGCCAAACTGAACCGAGGTTTGCAAAGCTGAGTTCGCTAAGCGGGTTCGCGAATGAACCGAGGTTATAAACCTGGTCGCCGCCAAGTTAGCCGAGAGTCTTGCCGTTTTGCGTCGTTTCCGTCGTTTTCTCGGTCTTCCGGGCTTAGTTTTCTCCTGATGATGTCGCCGTTGTGTTTGAGTCCGTATCCGATCAACTTTCAGAGCTCAAACAGCTCGTTTGCATTTGACGGATTAAGCGGAGTTGATTCCGTCTCGTCGGCGTTTGAGTTTAGTCAACTCGCCTCGTCGAACTTCGTCGCCGGGTTTCTTCCACGGCACGTCGTTTTGTTGATTTGTACACCTTGTTGACCCACTTCACGTGTTCGTGGACTCGTTTTACGCATTTTGCGGCGTCGGTTTGTCGAATGGATCGTTGGTTGTCAACCCACCGTCACGAGTCTCGTTCGGGTACTGATAAGCAATTTTTATCGCCTACAGATACCCCCTCCAAAGCGTCTCAGTCTCGATTCTTGATGAGTCTGGGATGCTTTGGACATGATGAGCCCTTCACTCTTTAATTAGCGTGATAGGACTTGTGAATGACCCTGGCGTTTGATCTCTCCATTCCCTTCAGTCTTTCCAGTGCTTTGTAGGGTTGCTGAAGGTGTTACGGTACTGCATTTTTATCGACCGTTGTCGAAATCTTGACCGAAGTCGATGAATTTCTTTTGAGATTGGCTCGGTATTTAATTCCTCCAATCCTCGGAGTTCTCCATGTAGGCGTTGAAAAATACTTACAAGATCCCGAAACCAACTTCGTGACGAGGAGTCGGCGAATGACAACCGAATGATCGGACGTCGAATGGTTGAGCGAACCCGACGGCAAACCCGCAGGCGTCACAAGCACGGCTTAAACGGACGAGCAGACGATGGATTTGGGACCGTTGAGCGGGCGAACCAAGAGTTAGTCCGGAATCAAGTCTGAGACGGAACGAGCCAGAGTCAGCAATGGGAAAGCAGCGGCAGCGGCCGAGCGACTAGAGCACCTCGACCAAATGGCCAGGTGGCTCCGGCCACTGGCCGAGCCACCTCGGCCACTTTGGTAGAACGCCTCGACCAACTTGGTAGAGGTGCCTCGGCAAGTTGGCGGGGTGGACTCGGCCAAATGTGGCTCACTGGCGGCATCCCCATTGTATAAATAGGGGGTCTTGTGAGGAGGACTTTGGGCGGGGGATTTTGGAGGATTTGGCTTTTGGGCTTGGCGGATTTTCAAGGATCTTCGAAGAGTTCTCCACGAGATCCTGGCCGTCGACGCACCGTTAGAACGCGGCGAGCACAAGTCCGATCGGCGTCGATCTAGCGGAATGGCGAATTCAGGTCGAACTGGATACCCTCTAGGTTAAGCTTCGTCTTAATCTCGGGGGATAGCTGTGATTTCTCCTAGTAGATCTCACCGCTCGTGATCCTCTCCTTGATGAGTGTGATCCCCGAGCGATCCTCTCCCGTGGTGTGATCCCCTCGAGCTTCGTTTCCCGTGAAGCGAGCCTTTATCTGTAGTTCGGAACGGTCTCTACGGATCGAATTGCTTGCGGTGGTCCACGGACACAAAAGTCCCGACACGGGCAAAGAACCCATAGCGAGGACCTCGACATAGCGAGATCCCGTGTTTGTTCTAAGGATAAAAGTTGTAATCTTTTTTGATTTTCATTATCGCCTTAAAATAAAAGGCATTTCTTTTGAATTTTGTTGTAGGCCAAAGAAACTGTAAGCAAGTTCAAATCGATGACAATCATCCCAACTTTACCTTGAACAAGTGGCGACCACGATGGGAGCCACCGACCTCGGCGAGGAGGTCGGTTGTGCATAACAGCGGATCCCTATCCGGTGGAGGAAGAGGTCGAGTTCGAATTGACGAAATGCGAGGTATCTTTCCTCGTCTTCAGATCGATTCCCCGCGCTCCAAAAGATCTCGGTGCAAGAGAACTCGATGGGCCTCCGATGTAGAGCCCGGGGATGGCAAGTCGGCCATTGCGTGGTAATCAGCCGAAGTCCGGATGGCGCCGAGATGAGCGCCGAACGATCTTGCGGCTCTCCAGCGAGCTTCGCCAAAGCGGCGACAAAGCATGGCGCGCAAGCTTGCCAAGGCCATGCAATCCGTGAATGGGTCCTTCTGGCGGATCTAAGATCGAGCTTCTGAAGGCTTGACCTCAGTGATCGACGGTTTATCCAAGTCAACCAAGCGGTGGGTCCGCGGAACGGCTCCCACACTTCGAGGCGCATCCGGAGCGCGGCGCACTCGCTGGCAAGCCACGAGCTTTGGTGCGGCGGCTCGTGAGTTGAAGAAGGTGGCAAAGAAGCCAGTACCACGGGTTTGGAGACCCAAGTCTAATGGTGTCCCAACCTCGGTTGCCACACTCCTATCTCCGCACTTAAACCGAAAGGATACGGCGTTGCAAATCCAGCGCCAAGGTCCAAGGCGGCCTCAAAGTCAAAGCGTGCGCATGCGAATCGATGGTGAAGCCAACACCGTCACCACCACGGACCAACTATCAAGGATCGCTTGGTCCTTTGAAGGGATCGTGAGTCACTCCTCATATAGGAGGCGCACCGTTCGAAAGGGCCGGAGATTCCTGCAACCCAAACAAATTAAAAATGGTCAGAGAGTCCCACGAAACTTCGCTCACATAGCGGAAGTCAAGGCGGTTCTTTCGGTAGTTTGGCCATTCGGAAGAGACGCTCTCGTCGATGGCAGCGACGTTATACGAGGAGATACGCCAACACGGCCAGTTGCTCCGGCACACCCACCCGAGGCGTACTACCGTGCAAAGTCTGAAAATCTCGAAGGATTCCCCTAAATTGGCGCGATCATGCTTGTGCTCAAGCTCATCAAGGCGGTGCTCGAGTGCAATTGCCATCTAGAAGCTCGAAGGGTGTCGATCTTCGAGACTTAGCACAACGCGCCAAGACCTAGGTCAAGGCGATTCATAAGGATGACATCGAGAGGATGAGTTGCGAAGGTCACTAATAATATGACCGGCAAGAACCATCGTCACGGACTATTCAGCGCGCTCGCGGCTAACTTCGTTTGCGGTCGGGACTATCCGAAGCGGTCAGTGCGATAAACTTGAAGGGAATACTGCGGAGGATGATCGTCGGATATTGGCTCCGCAATCGCATCGATCATCTTGTATCTAGCGAAGAAGCCCCGAAACCTGATCGATCTGGATCAAGTGGCCAAAATGCTAGGCGAAGCGTTGAATAAACAGGAAAACTTCAAGTTAGAAATGGAGTTGGCCATGCGGTGATGAAATGCATGACCAACAGATCCAGCCTTGCGAAACATCAAGGTGAATCAAGTCGGCGCATCAGCGTCGATGAAGATGATAGCGATTGGATCGGGAGGAAGCACAAGAAGATGATAACCCTCACGAACCCCTTGTTGGGCAAAACATAGATGTTGTTGCTCGGAAGCGAGAAGATCAAAGACTTGGAGAGCAAAATCAACTCATTGATTTCCGCTCAAGTAAAGACAGTTATTCCTTGCCTACAGGGTGGGAATCAATCCGTACCGTCGAAGTTTAACTTAATAAACTTCACACCATTTGACGGGAAGGGTTCCCGACGACACTTGATTTATTTCAAGTCACACCTGGAGTTATTTCGGCAGCGAACCCATGGTTCGGTCATTCGTCGGCACCCTTCGTGGAACGCCTTTGAATGGTACCGCCGTCTCAAGCGAGGAGCATTCACGGTGGGGCGACATGGAGTCTAGCTTCCTTACCAATTTCTTTGATAATCCGAGGTATCGATCGGGACATTGGCGAAGCGAAAGAGCGGAGAAAGTGGATATCTTTGTCAAGCGATTCCGAACAAGGCAATGGCTGTCGGGATCAATAACGGAGGAGTTCATCCTCAAACACGCCTGATAACTTATTGATAGATGTGCTTGAAGCAATGGGTGCAGCACCATCGATAGCGTGGAAGGACACGAAGGTTCGTGGAAACAAGCGAGAGGTTCCTCAAAAGGAAAAAGAAAGAGAGGTCAGCGGAACAACGGAAAGCTCGAGCGGCAAAGGGAAAAACAACCAAGGCAATGGTTCCGAACAACGTTCCAACTCAACCCGGCAACAGCGGCGGCAGCGGCAGCATAGCGACCACAATCAGCGTGGCAACTGGGCCACAAAGCAAGAAGACCTTAGAGCCGAGATTCACGAAGTCCTATTCCTTTAGGGGCGGCGAGATTCCGGTCTCTTCAAATATCTTGTGGAAAATAACAAGATCAAACTCCCTCAGATCCGAGAATCAAGAGGAGGCAATGAACGAATGACCCAAGATCTATGCGTACCATAGGGCGGTTCATCACCCACTAAATCTGTTTCGGCCTTAAGGACAAAATCCGGGCTTTAATTGGCGTAGGGGTCATCAAGCGGCCAAAGAAAGAAGGTTGGGGCGAATCACGGTGTCCATAAGCTTGGTCGGTGCCGTTGACATGGTTTGAACTGAACCGGTGGTCAAAGTCGCTGATGAAGGCGGTAATGGCGACCCACACAAACAACGCCGGAAAGGACTTGTATCATTACTGACCCCGAATGGCGAAGTCTTGTGGAGTCCACGAACTACTTGAAGATGAGCAATGGGTAGCCTCTTCTTCGTTGAAGAAAAACGAAGCGGAAGGGAAAGGCATGCCATGCTACCCGCAATGGAGGGAGGCGATGAGCAGTGGTAACATTCGGTATTTGTCGAAGAACACGAAGCCATACCACGAGGAGTGGACGGTACAAGTACAAGTACCGAAGTCCAGACCCTAATGCCAGGCGGCTCTCGAGGTGGGGGTACGGCAAATCCCTCACTCGCCTGAGCGCAAGCGGCGGTGGGCGCGAAGCTACGACAAGCGGCCGCAAGAAGTTCAACTCGGAGGTCTCGATTCGGTCGCCCGATGGAAGAGTTAAGCGGGAACCGAGAACTCTCCATACCGCTTTGGCGTAATGGCACAATTGGCCAATATCCCGCAAGGATCACTCTCTATGAGTTCTTTGCGGTTATCAAAGAGACGAAAGCTCTTCAAGAAGCCCTCGCCGATTAAGTCTTCCTCACCCAGTTAGGCGAGTCGAAGAATCGGCCCAGCAATCTAACCTGCGACTAAACACTTCCCTGCATCACTTTTACAAAGGAGGATATGGAGACGAATTCAAACACGATAGGCGCTATACTTCACGGGTATATTGGCTCCGATGAAGTTAGCGGATCCAAGTCGATCGAGGTTCATTTAATGACATCATGCCCTGCGCCTCATGTATCATCTTGGAATTCCTACGGTAGGCATCAAGAGCACAATGATTTATGGATTTAACACCGGTGGTCTCGGCGCTTGGTAAGATCGGATAAAGTGCCAAATGGGGACTTAAAGTCGAAGTCACTGCTATGTGATTGGCGGAGACTTCCTATAACTTATTGTTGAGTGGACCTTGGATCACAATAATGTTATAGTCCCTCTACTCTTCATCGATGTCTCAAATATGTAGACACGAATAATGAGTCAAGGCGGTGGTGTGGACAAACAACGTTTAAGGGGATGGAGAATTATTTCGCGATTCTCTCCTCTCGGTAATGAGTCGGCGAATCATCGGCCCAAGATGCGGACAGCGGTGAAGAAGGCGTCACGAAGCGGGCTTGGTTATAGTGGAGGTTTTGTTTTAAATGACATTGTACCTTGTAATCAATCTTGGCGATGAAGAATCGTCGGATGAACATGTAATTGGCAAATTGCGATGAATCAATAAATGGCGATTTAGAGTATCCTTTGTCTTTGAATGATGTGATGGCGAGGTTTATACAATGATCGAGTTGCACACCAACTTCGATCATCTTGCTTCACAACAAGATTCGAGAGACTCCTTTGGGGCGGCACTCGTATCCGAAGATCAGAGTAGTGAAAAAGACTTGGTTTACGGTAAAGGAGATCTGGGTTCGAGCGAATCATTTCTTAGAAAGGCGAAGATGACAATGGACCTATCCTCCACACATTAGATATAGTCGAAACAGGGGTATCATGAAGAGATGGGGTATGACTTGACAGGGAAGGTGTTTTGGACGAGGCCCTCGAACCCCTCCTAAAGGCATATGTCCCAAGAGGAAGGGATAATTACTATGCATTTAGAAGGGATTGGGATCTGAATCCTCCTCGAGATGAATGCTGGTGGTGATTGATAATAATCCACGGTGAGAGCGGACATTGCGACTCTTGGCTTGGGATTCGACACGACCTGGGGAAGCTTTCAAGGCTTTAATGTCAAATATGGCTTCGGTTGATCACGCTCTTGTTGAGAGTGATGAAGACATGCCATGGGAAGACCCATGGATCCATCAACTCAAGAAGCGGTTTGGGGATAGGTTGAACAAAGAGAACCCCCACTAAGGATGAGGTAGTCGAGGTTAATATGGGTGATGAGAGAGCATCCTAAACTCATAAACATCAGCAATACTCTCCCTCGGAAGAAAGGAAGAGTTGATTGCCCTAATCGGGGAGTATATCGATGTATTAGCACGGAGTTACGAGGACATGCGGGACTTCGACCTAATGTGGCGACACATCGCCTCAACATCATCAAATGGATGTCAAACTGTCAAGCGGCAAAGGCGGTTTAGATCCACAAATATTGGAGGCAATCGTTGTGAAGTGAAGAAACTCATAGAATCGGGATTCATCGAGGAAATTCAACATCCGGATTGGGTGGCGAATATAGTCGGTCATGAAGAAGAATGGCTCAATTAGGATGCATTATTAGATTCTGAGATCGAGCGGCTGCTTGCCCAAAGATGACTTCCCTCTTCCAATCGCGATGTCATAGTTGACAATACGTGTGGATTTGAAAGAATGTCCTTTATGGATGGCTTTTGAGGTATAATCAAATCAAGATGCACCCGATGGCGTAAACCACGGCGTTGAGCATCCATCGGCATATATTGCTACGGTCATGCCGTTCGGCCTCAAAAATCTTGGCGCAACATACCGGCGAGCAATGCGGAGATTTTCGGGATCATCTTGGAAAAGCGATCGAATGCTACGTCGGCGATTTGGTGCGTGAAAAGCGTGACAAAGGAGATCACATCAAAGATCTTAGAGCGGTATTGAACTCATGCGAACTCATCGGCTAAAGATGAATCACTGCCAAATCCTTCCTTGGGATGTCGGTGGCAAGTTCCTTGGCCGTCGTCACCGACAAAGGAATCCACGTCGATCGACAAAGTGAAGGCGATTCAAAATTGCAACCCCAAGAAATCAGAGAACTGAGGGGTTACAAGAGGCGATTGGCGTACATCCGACCGGTTCATATCGAACCTATCAGGAAGTGCCAACCGTTCTCAAAATTGAATAAGAAGTGTCATATATTTGGGGCGGCGCTGCCGAGAGGCGAAGAGATCAAGTCTTATCTCGCTAAACCTCCTTCTTGTTGCACGCGATCCGGAACCGTTTTGATCTCGTCAAAGCAGCGGATCACTCGTTAAGCTTCTTTCGCGCAAGATGATGGCGGCGATCCGCGAGCGGCGATGTATTACGGAACATTAGTGGTCTTTGAGTCTCGATATCAATGGTGAAGCGGTGCCTTGCATTAGTGTGATTGAGAAAATCACGACACTATTTAGTCGGACGAGGCGATTTATGTTATTTCTAGCGTGAATCCGGTCCGGATATTTATGACCACCCGCCTCGATGAGTTGGCGTTTGGCGAAATGGACCTTGCTCTTGTCCCAATATGACTTACACTTCAAACACGAAGTCGATCAAAGGACAAGCGATTCGATCTCTTGGTACCCGACCGACAATGGGGCAGTTGAGCTATATGATGATCTTAGGATGAAGTCCAGTTAACACTACATCGCACCAACAAATATGGCATTGCTTTGGCCGGGCGTCTCGAGCTACCAACGTGCAAGTGCCCGGATGTTCTAAGATTTCCGGCAGTCGGGGTTGTCTTAGTTTCCCGAGGAATCATGTCATGCCCGTGCTTATTCACTCACGAACCTTGCTCTATGCGTAGCTGAATACAATGCGCTACTTATTGGACTTAGTTTCAAAAGGAGGGGTCGAATACCTCCGAAGCATCGGCGATTAATTGATAGTTAAGCGGGTTAAGTGGTGGAATAGAAGTCGGGAATCGGATCTAATCCCATCATCGGATAGCCGTTGAAATGGCGGACTCATTGAAGAGTTTTCATCGAATATATCAGCGCCTCCAAAAGCGCTTATCACGGATGCTGCATTAAGCATGTTGCTAACCCGAGGCCCGAGCAACTAGTTACGCGGTGGACTCACCAACTCTTCATTACCATTATCGATGAGACACAAGAAGATAAGGGGTAGTTACCAAAAGTACATACAACAAACCAAGTTGGAGCCGAGATTGGCTTTCCTATCATCGACTATGTCTTACATGGCATTACGCGGGAAGGCGTGAGGGAGAGA
This sequence comes from Asparagus setaceus, assembly GCA_012295165.1. Classification (NCBI taxonomy): domain Eukaryota; kingdom Viridiplantae; phylum Streptophyta; class Magnoliopsida; order Asparagales; family Asparagaceae; genus Asparagus; species Asparagus setaceus. The sequence goes on along the minus strand of CM022703.1, from coordinate 20,425,739 downwards.
GTCAATCGGCGAAGAGCTCAAGATTCTTTATGACACTCAAACCCGGGCGTTATATGCGAGGTGCGATGGTCTTTGCTCGATGCCTCTCAAACAAAGGCGGGAGGTCGCCGGGAACCACGAAGGTGAATGTGGTGCACACCGGCACGGTCCCAAGCTCTACGATGAATCGGGAGAATGGGCTGCCGGCCAACAATGATTAATGGCGCGTCGAAATGCGCCGAAATGTCCGCAGCGTGTCAAATTCCGCAGCGAATTATATGCACCGACCTCTGGCGGTTGCATCCTTGCCACATCACGGCCATTTGAGACATGGGGAATGGGCGTCGTAGGTCCCATTTTCCTCCGTCGGTCAAAGCGTCGGTTTATTCTAGCGATCACCGATTACTTCTCCAAGTGGCGAAGCAATCCGCTAAAAGAAGTCAAAGCGATGCGATCGTCAAATTTATCAAACACCATGTCATTTATCGACATGGTGTCGAAACGGATCGTGCATGATAATGGTCCCCATTTATCGGCAATTCCTTCATCGAGGTTTTGCGAAATTCAAGATACAAGATGTCTCGTCAGCGGCTTATAATCCGGCAAATGGATTAGAAGCATTCAACAAGGCGATTATCAAAATGCAGCCGAAGCTTGTGAAAAGTAACAAGAGCTGGGATGATAAACTTCGGAGCTTGCACTACGGCGTATCGCCGCGGTATGCGCCGCATGTGGAGAGACCCGTACTCCACGGTTTCTGGGTGCGGCGATTCGTTGGAGATCGATCCGTCGCCGTTCAGCTTTCAGCGAGAGATGGCGGTAGAAGAACAACATCAAAAGCGTCTCGAAGAGCTTGAGATGTTAGATGAGAACGGAGGCTCAACAATGCATTGAGTTCTACCAAGCTAGGATGTCGAGGGCTTTCAACAAGAAAGTTCGACAAAGAACCTTTAGAAGGAGATTTGGTCCTGTTGCTCGGCGACCAGATAATCCTCACTTCGAAAGAAAGGTAAATTAGAACCTAAATGGGAGGTCGTTTGTAATAGAAGCGGTCTACTCTAATGGTGCATACCGCCTAATTACCTAAATGGCGGACCGCAATTAATCTTAGATAAATGGGAAGTTCTGAAAAAATACTACCCTTAGTATCTTCGGGATAACCCGTTCAGCGGAAGTTCCTCGTGGGATGTGTTACCCACTTTCCTGAGGATAACCCTAGATTTATCCTCCATCATAATTTCCCCACCGATCAAATTCCTTGGCGGTGGGCCTACAAATTTTACGGTACATTGCCACAATCTCCTCTTGATTCCTTCTATGAACAAGAGGCCCAATCAAAATCCCTTTTCTGGGAGATAGAATATAAAATTCTTCCTCTCCAAGCGTAAGATCCTTTAAGTGATAAGCGGAAGGGTTCTTTCCATCTTTCATCTTAGGTAGCGCTTGGGTATCTTGTGGGATTTTCAGAGAGGGTTGTCCGCTGAAGGTGCATGAGTCTTTGGTTCTCGGTGGAGATCCACTCTTAGTTCCATCTTCATCTTAGGTAGCGCCGGTGAAGGTATCTTGGGATTTTCGGACCAGGTTGTCCGTGAAGGTCTGAGTCTTTTCGGTTCAGTGGAGATCCTCTTAGTTCCATCTTCATCTTAGGTAGCCGGTATCTTGTAGGGATTTTCGGACAGGTTGTCCGTGAAGGTCACGAGTCTTTCGGTTCTCGGTGGAGATCCCACTCTTAGTTCCATCTTCATCTTAGGTAGCGCCGTGAAGGTATCTTGTAGGGATTTTCGGACGGAGTTGTCCGTGAAGGTCACGAGTCTTTTCGGTTCTCGGTGGATCCCACTCTTAGTTCCATCTTCATCTTAGGTAGCGCCCATGAAGGTATCTTGTAGGGATTTTCAGACCAGGTTGTCGGTGAAGGTCACACGATCTTTTAGGTTCTCGGAGTGGAATCCCACTCTTAGTTCCATCTTCATCTTAGGTAGCCCGGTGAAGGTATCTTGTAGGGACTTTCGAGACCAGTTGTCCGGAGCTTAAGGTCTTTGAGTCTCTTCGGTTCTGGTGGAGATCCCACTCTTAGTTCCCCTCTTATCTTAGGTAGTATGCCGACTTAAGGTATCTTGAGATTTTCGACCGGAGTAGTCCGTGAAGGTCACACGAGTCTTTTTCGATTCCGACAGGAATCTCTTTATCATCAGGAAATAGAACATTCTTCCTTTCCCACCTCAATCAATCTTAATTAGGTTGATCATTCTCGGTCAAAGGGACACCAAGGTTCATCTTGGGGCATTTTATCGAAGCCTAAGAAGGGATAAAGCCAACGCCTCTGCAGCGTTGCGGTTTAGTCTTTCTCGATTGAAGAAGACGGAGTTGATTACGGGGCATTTTATCCAGCCTAAGAAGGGATAAAGCCAGCCCTCCTGCAGCGTTGCGGTTTAGTCTTTCTCCGATTGAAGACACCGAGTTGGATTAAGGGCATTTTATCCGAAGCCTAAGAAGGGATAAAGCCACGCCTCACCAGCGTTGCGGTTTAGTCTTTTAGATTGAAGAAGACACGAGTTGATTAGGGGTATTTCATCGAAGCCTAAGAAGGGATGAGTCTACGTGTAACAGCAGCGTTCGGGTTAGTCTTCGAGTGAAAAAGCCGAAGCCTCATTATTCAACATCGTAGCATTAAGTCTGAGAGTTTCATTCTTTTAGCACAGCGTTGTGTGTAGAGCGGTTTAGATAATCTACATGCTAGCCCAACTCAAGCGGTAGTTGGTAAAGGCTCATCAAACCCGTTGAGAGTGGGGTTGGCCAATAACCTAAAGTCAGCGCCTCCGCAGCGTTGCGGTTTAGTCTTTCTCCGATTGAAGAAGACACGAGTTGATTACGGGGTATTTTATCCCGAAGCCTAAGAAGGGATAAAACCAGCGCCTCCTACAGCGTTGCGGTTTAGTCTTTTCAGATTGAAGAAGACACGAGTTCGATTCGGGGTATTTAGATCCGAAGCCTAAGAAGGGGCGAGTCTACGTGTAAGCAGCGTTGCGGGTGGTCTCTTGCGGTAAAGTCTGAAGCCTATGTATTGATATCATAGCAACAAGTCTAGAAAGTTTCATTCTTTTAGCACAAGCGTCGCGTCTTGAGCGGATCACGATAATCATACGCTAGCCCAACTCAAGCGGTGGTTGGTAAAAGGCTAATCAAACGTTGATGGTGAGGGTTTGCCAAAAATCCTATAAGTATTATGGTTAATTATTTGGACGAGTAAAAGAATCATAATAAACAATGAAAGGATGGATCTTATTCATTTGAAGCAAATATAAAAGGAGCTACTGTTTAAACATCAAGTCTATGACAAAGGATTTGTTGTTGGTGAGACACTTCACCATTGTAAGCTGGTGGAGTTCTTCACCACAACTTCGGCTCTGAAGGACTCCTCATCGGTGTTCGATGTCTTCATGGTTGCCTCCTCGAGCTCGGCCGGTTTACGCCCGACGGTCGAGCTCCCTAGGCATAGCGGTGAGGGCTTCTTCCTTGTTGGCCTTGGCGACTCAAACCGCTCATCTTATCTTCCTCGGCATGGAGCTCTCCACGGCGATATTATCCTCTCCGCTTTTCGCCGATATCGATGCGGATGTGGCTTAGGGAAGAATATGTTTAACAACATTTCCAGAGCTGATGTTGCGATCTCTGCGCATGGACCTGGAGCCCGGTAAAACCACGAGCATCGGCGCCATGCCTCTAAGCGTCGCGTCGGTCACGAGCTATGTATGAAGCCCCAGCTGCGTAGTTCTTGCGGTCTCACGGCTTTCCCTCGGATGGCGAAGTCGTCAACAATGGCTGAGCATTTCGGGGTAACCATATCCGTATCAAAGCCATCAGGGGATCAGCGATGATGCGGCGATGAAGAAAGCCATGTGAAGGACCTTTAGATCCGCGGTGTTCACCAAAGAAAGAATGGCGTATTTCCAAGCGGATAATAAGATGGGATGGATCTTCATCCGGCATCAGCGCTCTCGCCGGATCATGGAGTCGAGATGTAGGCTACGCAGGAAAGGAGGACTTTAGGATTTTTAGTAAAAAATGGTGAAAGCTTATTTGGCTAAAGACCCTTACCAGTCTCCCGGATTGTAGTTTGGAGGCTAAGCGAGTCTACAGTATCTATCATTTGGGATCTTTGTCAGCCGCGGTGAGCCCTCGGTGTGCTCATCTATCTCAGCGGTGTTGTTGTGGCGATTACAGCGGCGGAAAGAGGGGTACGCATTTGCACAAATGGAATGTCTCGGCCTCTTTTAATTATAGTGGTATTAGCCAAGCGGTTGATCCTATAATTAATCGAAGAAAATTCATACCTTCTTGGGGGCGGTAGCGGGTAAAACTTCACCAGGGTATCCCGTCACGTGACCAAGCGTAGCGAGTCATCCATGGAAGTGTTGCCATATAACGGATTCACGAAATCTTCCATGGAAGTCGAAAAAGAAGGCATTAGGAAGGCAAATGCAATTAAATCAAACAATAGGTAAAGGCACTTACCTCCTACATTGGGGTTAGCTTGCCTAGTCTCGGCTTGTGCATTTGCCTCCTGCAATCCCTCTAAAAGAACAAAAAGCAAAGAGGCAATTAGTGGGGTACAAATCCGAGTCATTCCATTCTGCATTAAGCCACCCGGAAGAGAATTATCGATGTTAGATGTACACAGGTCCGCGGATCAGGTCCTACATCGGCCTCCTCGCCATAGCTCCATACATTTGTTGAGTAAAACTTGGCTCGGCATGGCTTGGCCCAGGCTGAAGGGGTGGGGAGGAAAATCAAAGCAGGATCATAATCCCTAAAACCCCACATGCAAAAAAAAAATGAGTCTCCAAAACCGAAAATTCGGGTTACATCGTGAATTGTTACCTCCGTCACGGTGGCGGGGTCATTCTTGGTCAAGTCTATATCAAGGGACCGAGGATTCCGCGCGATTCTTATGGGCTAACCTCTTCGTTTAACCCTTGAGAGGGTTGAAATTCTTCTTCTTCAATAGTTTTTCACGAAAATTTGGTTGAATGAGAAATCAATGAGAGGATAAGAAAGCGAAGGGGAAAAAGAGAGATACGAGGTTAGCGGCATCTTGGTCCTCTTCTAAAGTCTGACACGAGTGTGTGGAATTCCCCTCGGCCTCAATCGGTGGATGAGATTGCGGCGCTTCCTCTGAACTTGACCGGCATCTTGGGTCAATGCGGCCATTTCCATCGATGCTTCGGCTACCAAATCGAGATGGCCCTTACGGACCCGGCTCGTTAGCTACTAATAGCCAACTACAATGAAGGAATGTCGACTCGGTGGCCAGTGCGAACTTCGAGGCTGAACCTAGCACGGTACATCCCGGCGGCTCCACAACCATGCTCGAAGGCCATCCACAAGTCCACCTCGAGTGCGGGTACGTGGTTCGGGTTCCCAACATAAAGTTGAGTCGTAACGAGCTGGCGAGCAAAGCGGCGAGGAAAATAAGGCTCAATGAAGCATTCCTCCTTTACTCGGAAAGTGAGATACGGCACGATATTCACTAGCCGGTTAAAGCGACCAATGTCAAGTGAAGTCTGCTGTGTCTTGGCACCTCCTCGTCAACCAACGACTCACCATATTGACCCGAGAGAATCGAGGAAAACATCTGGAAAAGATCCACCCTTTGTGAATGCATGTTTCTTGATCTCTGCAAAACCACGCCCTTCCATCGCAATCCTCTACCAAGCTGTAAGAAGGAGTAGGCGAATCTGTGGAACACGGTGCCGACATCATGTCGGGGCGATGAAGGACCAACCAGGCCATCAAATAGGTATATGGGAGCTCTACTGGACGGAAGGGATGCGTGATGATGGCTCATCCTTTCTCACGGTAAAAGCTTCGAGCGATATGCGCAATCCACGGTGAATCAGCCACCATCAGGAAGGAGAGTTCCTTCTTGTGGTGAGTTGAGCTAGGGATAAGGACCTCCAAAGGTAAAGCATCATCAGTTGATATGGAACCACACACTTCTTAAGCAGTTGCAGGTAGCAGCTAGAGAGTTGTCGGTGGATGAGGCTTCCGCATGCCCGAGAAAGGTGCAAACTTGGTCCACTGAAGGAAAGCCTTCTTTGGCGTGGCGTATAAGAGTTAGCCTCGGACTTCTTGATCAGTTCATTAACCTTGAAGTGTGGTGATAGTTCACATATTTCCTCGCCCGGTTGTCCTCAAATCTTTGGAACAAGTAGTGAACTGCTTGACTCACCGATTTCCTTTTTGCGCAAGGTTGAGATTGGGCGAGAGCTATATAGTAATGACAAGTGAGATCCCATAAAGTCTTATAACGATCGGGCGTGTGTTCCTTCATTGCTTGATTCGATTGGAGGAAAGTACTCGATATAGCATCTTCCCCATGGGTAGACACGAAATCGGTACATCTCATGTAAAGCCAACCCCAACTTCGCCGTGTTTAGTGAAAGCGTATTGAATCGGATTATAAAGCTCGAATAAGGTGAAGAAATGATTGGCGCTGATTGGAAGGCCATACATGGTGGCGCGAATCGTTGAATCTGACCACAAGCGAAGTTCTCCATCCCATCGGTGAGGGCGTAAGTGGTCGAGGCGACCCTGTCTTACCATGAGTGAACCCAACGAGAAGAATCTATGACTAGGCGGCGGCATCTCGCCCAATTTAGCAAAGCGATTCTTCAAAGTCGGCGGGAACAAAAGCTCATCAGGCGGTGTGTCCGACCTACAACCCGGTGAAGGCCGATGGCGATTCCTATTGGAACCCGGGCGGGTAATAAACCCACAATGAATATGATCATGCTCCTCGGTCGGGGCAGCCATGACATACGGTGTCCGCGACATGGTGTCTAAGGTCGGTCAATGAGAGGCGGCCGGTATCGAGGGAATATACAAAGGGGCCTCCGTCGTCTTTGTTCAACCACCTCTCACTCGATAAAAGGCGTATCGGATCCTTGCGGAGTCGCCGAATAGATAATCTGTCTTTCGCCAAAGGTTGATGGTAGTGTCCCTTCTGGCGGCGCATCGGTGACAATCGTCGGAGAAGCGGGAACTCCCCTCAAATCTGACTGGATCGTCTCGGCTGATGTCGCATAAATCGGCGAATAAAAAGCGGGATCATCCGCAGCGTGGAATAATAGTCACTATGGCGTCCATCGACCGCGTAAGTGGAAAAAAGCTCGAGGAATAATCAAGCGAAATCGAAAAAATTGGTTAGTAAATGGCGTTGAATTCATCTTACATAGATTGAGTCCGCGACCTTATAGCGAATATGGCGATTTCATCCGTCGAATACGGGAGAGCGATAAATATAGGCGTAAACCAAGCGGCAATATATCCCGTTCTGGTAATCTGTGTGAAATCGCTCGAGCTTGAATTGTCTGTGAAGCCCAATCCTCCGCGAAGGAGAATCTGGCTCTTCCCAATCGCCTCACAAAGGAAACGAAGCGGGGTCATAACAAAGAGTACAATCTGGCGTCAATCCCACAAAGGAGGATTGGCTCTTCCCAATCGCCTCACAAAGGAGAGCGAAGGGGATACAACATATATGTCGAGAATATGATATGGCGGCACACCACGAAAGAAGGAGGCGTGCATTCACGCGATGTCTTGTCGACCCTTGGCATGAAGATCTTAGCGGCGACGCCGGAAACTCAAAAGGACAAAATAAAGTCAGATATCACGGTTGAAAAATCAGTGATTCAGCAGCGAAGCCGTTTGGTCAGTCGTGGCTTCGCGGGACCCAAGAAGCACGGCAGTACCCGGCTCAGGGACCAACCGAGCGTCGACCGCCCGGCGGCATACGCCGCCGGTGCATAGCGCTGTTTCTTTGGCCCGCACTAGCTTACTGCAGTAGTGAGTCTTGGCCTTATAGCCTTGAGCGCCAGTAGCCTTGTATGACGGCTGGCATGGCCTTAGCGCCATGCACCGGCAGCGAGCGCGGCTAACGCCTTGACCACCATGACCGCCCGCCGCCACTGGCGCCGCCGTCTCGGATGGCGCCCTGACCCTCCCTCGTGGTCCACGTCACGCCGCACAAGAAGAAGAAAAAGAAGAAAAAGAAAAGAATATAAAACCCTCGTGCACATACCTCGTTGATGCGAGGAGGAGAAAAGGCGGTGAAGCGAGATGAAAACAGAGAGGAAGAAACACGGGGGGCGGCTATGTCGAGAGAAAAGAGATTATGGGTATTTATAACACCCCCATATGAACGATCCTCTTTGAACAAGGACTCTATTTGGCAGAAGTAGGAATTCTAATTGGAGTCCAAATCAATTCTAATTAGGACTCTAATCAGCCCCTAATGAGTCCTAATTGGAATCTTGTTTGGATGTCAAGATAGCGCCAAATCAGTCGTTGATTGGCTAATTCCTCGCTATATTGGGAAAGATTAGAAGGTTTTTCGGAGGATAACACCTCATGAATTCCCTCGGCCTTGATCAACGCGTGGCCAATCCTACTCAACTAGGATTACGGTATAAAGCTGTTTCCTAATTTGTTAGAAGTTCAGGAAGAATATTCTCACAGAAATATTCTTAGGATAACTTCGATCGATGAGTTACCCGACGCCAAATCAGCGTGCATCTAATCCTTACTCAACTAGGATTACGGTATAAATGTTTCTAATTTGTTGAGAGAGTTCGGAAGAATATTCTCACAAGAAATATTCTTAGGGATAACTTCGATCGTGCGGTTATTGAAGCGCCGTCAGCAGCCTAATCCTACTCAACTAGGATTACGGTATAAGCTGTTTCCTAATTTGTGAAGTTCGGAAGAATATTCTCACAAGAAATATTCTTAGGGATAACTTCGATGTCGTCGGATTACCGGCCTTAAATCAGCGTCGCCTAATCCTACTCGACTAGGATTACGGTATAAACTGTTTCCTAATTTATTGAAGTTCGGGAAGAATATTCTCACGAAATATTCTTAGGGATAACTTCGATCGTCTTGGGATTACACCAGCCTTAATCAGCGTAGCTAATCCTACTCAACTGAGGAATACGGTATAAAGCTGTTTCCAAATTTTCAGCGAGGAGTTCTGGAGAATAAACCTATATTCTTAAGGATAACTTCGATAACCCTTAATTTCCTCCACCATATGCCAAGAGAGGAATAATATGGCGTGGAAGTCATTGTTGATACGAACAACGTGTCCGGCCGAAGAAACTTCTCCCTACGTGGATAATCATATCCCAACAACGGTCAAGGGTGTACTTCGCCGATTGAAGGCTAGGGCGATGGTTGAAAGCCAAATGGTCTCTTGTTTGACAAGGAATCGCTTGAGGATATCTCCATGAAAAGATTAGTCCTCGTGGTTAAACCAACAACTGCGTGATGATGGAAGAAATAGCCGGTGAGGGTTATGAAATTCCATGCAATCGACACAACCAACATGTGCCAACAAGGGTTATTTGACATACGGATAAGTCAAAAGTCAGATGGTTAGTCAAACAACAACCGCAAACCGAGTTACAAGCAAAACTCACCCACCGGCTTGAATCAAGATTTCAACAAGCGGTCGGACAATAAATGCAGCACCGTGATCTTATCGGAATCCTACAAAGAAGCGGATGATCTGAAAAATCGAAGACTTGAAGCTATCTTTTGGACCCTCAGTACGTGAAGGCGGGAACCATCATGTCAAAGCATCGGACTCATTAGAATTGAGGCGAGGCGGCTTTGGAGGGTATCTGTAGGCGTTGAAAAATACTTACAAGATCCTCGAAACCAACTTCGTGAAAGTGTGAATGACAACCCGAATGTCTGGGGCGTTGAATGGTTGAGGCGAACCGGCGGCAAACCACAGCGTCAAACCGCAGCAAACCGGACTTGAGCAGACGATCGGATTTGAGACCGTTGAACGGAACGACCAAGAGTTAGTCCGGAATCAAATCTGAGCGGAACGGAGCGAAGTCAAAGCAGCGGAAAGCGATCACAGCAGCCGGAAAAAGCGACTGGCGACACCGGCCAAATGGCCAAGGTGGCTCCGGCCACTGGCGAGCCACCTCGGCTGGCCAAGTAATGAAATGGTAGGAGAGCTCGACCACTTTGGCAGAAACCACCTCGACCAGCAGCGAGTGCCTCGGCCAACAAGCGAGTGGCTCGGCCAGGTAAACGGCACCAGCATGCATCCCATATTGTATAAATAGGGGGTCTTGAAGTTGAGGGAGGACTTGGACGGGGGATTTTGGAGGATTTGGATTTTGGGCTTGGCCGGATTTTCAAGGATCTTGAAGAGTTCTCCGCGAGATCCGGTGATCGGCGCACCGTTCAGGAACGCGAGCACAAGTCGATCGGCGTCGATCTACAAGCGGAAGGTAAGCGTTGGGTCGAACTCTGAGATACCCTCTAGGTTAAGCTTCGTCTTAATCTCGGGGATAGCGTGATTTCTCTAGTAGATCTCACCGCTCGTGATCCTCTCCTTGAGTGTGATCCCATGGCGATCCTCTCCTTCCGTGAGTGTGATCCCCTCGGTAACCGTTTCCTCGTGAAGCGAGCCCCTTATCTGTTAGTTCGAACCGGGTCTCTACGGATCGAATGTGATGGTCCACGGACACAAAAGTCCCGACGCAGGGCAAAGAACCCATGGCGAGGACCTCGACATACAGAGATCCTCGTGTTTGTTCTAAGGATAAAAGTTGTAATCTTTTTGATTTTCATTATGCGCCTTAAAATAAAGGCATTTCTTTTGAATTTTGTTGTAGGCCAAAGAAAGGCTGTAAGCAAGTTCAAATCGATGACAATCATCCCAACTCTTCCTTGAACACTCCGGTGCTTTGTAGGATACCGAGTGTTCACGGTCTTTGCATTTATGCTTGACCGTTGTTGGAATTTCAAGCTGTAGCTAATTAAGCTCCCTTCGTCGACTCGTGTTGGTGAATTGTCATCCATTTGACCATCGGAGTTCCTCAGTTGATTGGGAATCCTTCGCTGCGTAGCGTTAATTGGCGTCGAACTACATGGATTTTAGCCTTCAATCGTGAGTGCAGCGTTGACCGTCGCGATCTTGCGTGGATCGAGCTGTTGATCGGTGAATCGCCCGGCGGCAGCGTTGGTTGGTGTAAGCTCTTGTATTACTCCTTGTTGGAGCACAATTATCCTCGGTGGGAGAAATTTTTCTTGGGACTTATTCCAATTCTAAGCTGTTGACCGATGGGCCTTACGGCGGCGCTGAATGCGGCATTGATCTGATGAGAGGAATTCTTTCAAGGTAGAACACTGTCGTAGCCAACATAAGCCTTGTCAGAATTCGTCAATTTATCCTCTTTGAGGTTCCACAGTGGGAGAAATTGAGGGTTATCGAGTTATCCTTAAGAATATGGTGTATTCTCCGAGGAACTTCGTTAAGAATTAGGAACTAGTTTATACTTCGTAATCCTATTTGGAGTAGCGTCATGCGAGCGTTGATTAGCGTCAATGCAATCCCTTGATCGAGTTATCCTAAGAATATTTTTATGAAAATATTCTTAGAGCTCGACAAATTAGGAAGCGGTTTATACTCATGTTCTGATTGGGTAGGATTAGGCGTGGCGTTGATTGGCGTCGATGTGGGAGAATATTCGGGTAATATTGGTAGGGTAACATCTCCAAAATCTTTCCAAATATTTAGGAAAGAGGATGGATGAATTATTAGGCTGATTTGGACTCCTTTTAGATGTCCAATTGGGCTCAATTAGATTCTATCCATCGCCAAATAGGACTCCTTATTCAAAGGGATTGGGTTTATGTGGGGTTGTTATAAATACCCACACCCTCCTTCCTCTTGACCTAGGCGGCCCTTTTCTATACTTTTTTCTCTTGTTTTCTTCCGCCTCGTGTCGTCTCATCTTCTCACGAACAACGAGGTATGGCGAGATTTTATATGTATATTTTCTCTTCCTCTCTTTTCTTTTCTCTCTTTTGTTGCATGCATGCATGGGAGGAGAAGAACCGTGGCCATGAATAGGTGGCGGTACGGCGGCGGCGGTGACCCATCTGGCGGCTGACCATATGGCCCGTGACGGCAACAACCAGGCGCCGGCGCGGCGGCCCGGTTCGACCTCTGGCGGCCAGAGCGGGCGTGAGTGCGACGTTCGCTGAACGTCGTGACGAGCACGAACATGAAGCACAGTTCGGTCGGCGACGAGCAGTATTGGTCGGGCTCGGTTGTTTGGTTGTGTTCGCGGCGGACCATGTCGTCGTTGGTGCCGGTCGTGGCCAATGAGTCCGCGACGACCAAGGGACTTCTTAATGTTGTATTTGCGATTTTTAGCCATCGTCGACTCTTCGTCGTGTTTTTGCGGCTTCGATGTGCGTGGGAAGATCGCGTGCCGAGCCGACCGTCTACTCCGTCTGGCGATGGCGTACCACCATCGTTCTTTGGTGAGATTTTTATGTTAAATTGCTCATTCACAACTTGCATTCATGAATTGCGACCTTGATTCCTCGCCGTGGGAACAGCGCTTCGGTGTGTACACTTGTTGACCCGCCGTTCTCCTTTGTGGCGATTGGGAAGAAATTCTCCTTTGTGAGGATTGAGCTTGATGATCACCGTCACGATATCTTTAGCGGGGCGATTTCATCTTGTACCCTTGCCTTGTGGAGCGGGATATATTGCGCTTTGTTTGCGACTATATTTATCGTTCTTGAATTCAATACGGATGAAATCGTCATACGTTATAAGGTCATGACTCAATCTCATAGGCTTCGAGAAGAGTTCACATGCTTTGTTTTCTTTTAAGATATTCCTCCTAAATGATCTGTTAACTCTTTGTTCTCTTGTGGTAGACGGATGCTCCGACGATTACTCGTCTACTTTGAAGGCTCCAAATGTCAAGTCTCGATTCTTAAGGTCATCGGGAAGAATACCTCTTTCCACAGAAGCGAACCCTGGCGAGCACACACCCGAGGAGGAAACCGGTGGCTGAGCCTACTATCATAATTTCGGATGATGAGTCTGAGGGATCACCTCCATCGTCCGATCCGCTGCCTTCCTTACAGCCTCAGCCGAAACCAGGGTTTCCCAACCCTTCGAGTATAGGGCGCGGGTGGAGGCCTCAGGTTAATCTTGGCGGACCACTTCCACGGATTCAACCTATCGCCGAGATTGCCCGGCCATCTGTTGTTCGATTCGGTTCTATGATGGGTCTCCTTGGTGTTGGAGAATGGTTTGAAGCAGGCGATCTCTATTATCGAGGTTAGATGGGCGACCTTTATGGTCTTCTACCCATTTATATTGAGTAGCTTGGGGATCAGTCGGTACCATCGGTGGCTAAGTTGTGAGCAAAGGCTCACCGGTGGCTAACTCTTGCGTATCGTGTGGATAGTTTAGCCTTTTGATTCATGCAATGAGTGTGGCGACTCATCGGCGAGGCTGGATCAAGGCTTCGTGAGCGCACATTTAGCGAGAGAGAATATCGAGCAAGAGGTTATTTTCGCGAACTCATATAGTGGCGGCGTCACTGCGGCGTCGGATAGACTTGTACCACACCCATGTCAATCTACGGGGAATCGAGGACGTTCGGGGAAAAGACTTTGAAGGATTTCCGCAGCGTGAGTGCACGAGTCGAGGCGTCACTAGCGTGAAAGCAAGTCCTCGGCGTCGTCGGGAACATCTGTTTGCTATTGCTGCGAACTCGAAGAGGAACGAGAAGGAAGCCAAAGCTTCGGGTTGGCGAAAGGAAAAAACTAGCCGCGTCAAAGTGACCTCGCTTCCTTCACATTACTAGATTAGCTAATGAAGTCGATGTGTTGCTTTGGTCTCGAGACTTTTCTGTTCTCTTTGTTGACGTCGTTGTGATTTTTATTTAGATGTATTATCATAACTTTGCTTGAATCAATTGTCTCAACATTCCTTTATAAATGAAGTTCATTGCTTGCTCAACCCCTCGTTGACCACTTCGGGATTTTTAGCAAACCCTCGACTATCAGCGGTTTGATTAGCCTTTACGATTACCGTTTGGATCGGGCTGGCGTCGCGGATTATCGAAATCCGTTCATGCGTGGCGTTGCTAAAGAATGAAACTCTTCTAGTCTTGTTGCTATGATATTGAATACATAGACTTGGTACTCTTTACGGGCAAGAGACCACCCGACAGCGTGTTATTAAGTAGACTCATCCCTTCTTAGGCTTGGGATGAAATACCGAATCGAACTCGGTGTCTTCTTCAATCGGAAAAAGACTAAGCCGACAGCGTGTGGCGTTGGCTTTATCCTTCTTAGGCTTCGGGATAAAATACCCGAATCGAACTCACGGTGTCTTCTTCAATCGGAGAAAGACTAAACGGACAGCGTGTTGGCGTCGGCTTTAGGGTTAGCCAGCCCCGCCCTCAGCGGGTTTGATGAGCCTTTACAACTACCGTTTGAGTTGGGCTAGCATGTAGATTATCTAAATCCGTTCTACACACAGCGTTGTGCTAAAAGAATGAAACTCTCTTAGACTTAATGCTACGATGTTGAATCGTGAAGCCGTCTTTTCGGGGAAGACTAACCCGACAGCGGCGTGTTCGTGGGCTTTACTATTCTTAGGCTTGGGATAAAATACCCGAGAATCAAACTGGTGTCTTCTTCAATCGAAAAAGACTAAAGCAGCAGCGTGTGAAGCGTTGGCTTTATCCTTCTTAGGCTTCGGGATAAAATACCCGTCGAACTTCGGTGTCTTCTTCAATGGAAAAGACTAAGCCGGCAGCAGCGTGTGGCGTTGGCTTTATCCTTCTTAGGCCGGGATAAAATACCCGAATCGAACTCACGGTGTCTTCTTCAATCGGAAAAAGACTAAGCGGACAGCGTGTGGCGTTGGCTTTATCCTTCTTAGCCGGGATAAAATACGGTCGAACTCTGGTGTCTTCTTCAATCGGAGAAAGACTAAACCGTGACAGCGTGTTGGCGTCGGCTTTAGGGTTATTGTAACCCCAGCCCTCAGCGGGTTTGATGAGCCTTTACCAACTACCGTTTGAGTTGGGCTAGCATGTAGATTATCTAAATCCGTTCTACACACAGCGTTGTGCTAAAAGAATGAAACTCTCTTAGACTTAATGCTACGATGTTGAATCGTGAAGCCGTCTTTTACGGGAAGACTAACAAACGCTGGCGTGTTCGTAGACTCACCAACCTTCTTAAGCTTAGGGATAAAATACCCGAATCAAACTCGGTGTCTTCTTCAATCGGAAAAAGACTAAGCCGACAGCGTGTGGCGTTGGCTTTATCCTTCTTAGGCTTAGGGATAAAATACCCCAGAATCGAACTCACGGTGTCTTCTTCAATGGAAAAAAGACTAAACCGGCTTAGCAGCGTGTGGCGTTAGCTTTATCCTTCTTAGGCTTCGGGATAAATACCGAATCGAACTCGGTGTCTTCTTCAATCGGAAAAAGACTAAACCGGCAGCGTGTGAAGCGTTGGCCTTATCATTCTTAGGCTTGGGATAAAATACCCAGTCGAACTTCTGGTGTCTTCTTCAATCGGAAAAAGACTAAGCAAACCTTAGCGTGGTCGTTGGCTTTATCCTTCTTAGGCTTGGGATAAAATACCCCGAGAATGAACTCTGGTGTCTTCTTTTGTCGGAAAAATGGTGAACCGGCTTAAAATTGATTGAGGTGGGAAAGGAAGAATGTATTCTATTTCGAAGGTGGAGAGGAAGGAGGATCTTGTCTCCTATCTCGGGTAAGGGATGAACAAGAGAGGAAGGTTTTGTGTCCTATCTCTTGAAAGTGGAGAGGAAGGTTTTGTGTCATCAGGATAAAGGATGAACAGAGAGGAAGGTTTGTATCCTATCTCTTGAAAGTGGAGGAAGGTTTTGTGTCCTATCTCAGGAAGCTCACGAATAAGAAGGAAGGTTTGTATCCTATCTCTTCTGATGGAGAGGAAGGAGGATCTTGTCTCCTATCTCAGTCTTTGGAAAGGAAGGATTTTTGTCACATTTCCGATGAAAGAGACTAAAATGGGATCTCCATTTTGAGAATCTTGAAAGATGAAACTAAGAGTGGGATCTCCACTCAGAGAATCTAAGACAAGAGGAAGAATGTATTCTATCTCTTGCTTCTGAAGAAGGATGTGTCCTATCTCGAGGTGAATTTGGAAAAGGAAGAATGTATTCTATTTCCCAATGAGAAACTAAGAGTGGGGTCTCCACTCACGAAAATCTTGGAAGGTATGGATAGCTTTGCTTTTATAGGATTGCTAACGAATTTGAAAGTGGACCTCTTGTTAGTGGAAGGAATCGAGGGGATTTTTCAGTGGTTGAACCGGAGATTTTAGTGGGCCCGTCAATGAATGATCGGTGAGAGAATTTGGAGGCAAACACAATAACAGGGTTATCCTCATGAAAATGAGGTGAGATATTCTCGAGGAACTTCCCATCAAAGCGGGTTATCACGAATGTACTAAGGATAATACTTTTGGAACTTCCGTTTATTGGCATTAATTGCGGTCGCCGTTACGTGATAAAGGCGATATGCCGTTGAATAGGCTGTTCTATTATAAGCGGTCCTTCCCATTGGGTTCGAATTTACCTTTCTTCTTGGAGTTGAGAATTATCGATTCGTCTGGCGGCGGGGCGAGATCTCCCTCCTTAAGGTTCTCTGTCGAACTTTCTTGTTGAAAGCCCTCGACATCCTAGCTTGATAGAACTCAATACATTGTTGAGCCTCGAGCTTCTCATCTAACATCTCAAGCTCTTGAGGCGTTTTTGATGTTGTTCTTGATGCGTCATCTCTGTTGAAAGGCGCGAAGTGGCGGAATCTGGATTTCCAGCGGGCTGCTTCACGCGTAAACCGAAGTGCGGTAGCTCGGTTGGCGTCGCGTGCGGTTGTGCGATATGCCCGAGTGCTTCTCGAGTTTATCGTCGGTCTGCTTGTTATTCTTCACAAGCGATAAAATCTTGATAGTCTTGTTGAGCATACTCGGCTAATCCATTTCTTCTTTGGATTATAAGTGTCGTGAGACATCTTGTATCTTGAACTTTTACAAAACGATGAAGGAATTGGCGATAAATTAGGGACCGTTGTCATGCACGATCCGTCTCGGGACACCATGTCGATAGATGACATGGTGTTTGATAAATTGGCAGCGGTACTCGCCTTAACTTCTTTAGTGAGGATTGCTTGACCCACTTGGAAGTAGTCGGTGATCGCTAGAATAAACCGATCTCCCTTGGTAGGAGGAAAAGATGGGACCTACAGCGTCCATTCCCCATGTCTCGAATGGCGGGGATGTGGCGAAGGATGCAAGCGCTCACGGAGGCTGATGCATATAATTAGCGTGAATTTGACGCGCGTGGCATTTCGAGCGTGCTTCATTGCGTCCTTAATCATTGTGGACCAAAGTAGCCCATTCTCTGATTCGATCGTAGAGCTTGGGACCGGTGATGTGCACCACATTCACCTGCCGTGTGCTTCGAAGGACCTCTGCCTCTTTGTTTGAAGGCATCGGGTAAAGACCGTCGTACCCTCGGCGATATAACATCGGGTCTGCGTGTGGTAAAAGAATCAGGAGCTCTTAGCGGATTGACTCTCTCTCCTTCCGTCTTGTGGCGAAATACCATGGAAGGCGTGATCGATGATAGGAAAGCCAATCTCGGGGCTCCAATTTAGTTTGGGTGCATATATACCTCTTTGGCAACTACCCCTAGTCTTCTTGTACCTCATCATCTATCGGTACAAAAGGCGATGAGTCTGACGTAACTAGTTGCCGGTATCCGGAAGGTTGTGCTAACGCGACACAGCTAGCCGCCTGATGCATCAGCGTAAAGCGTTCAGAAGGCGTTGGATGTACTTCGATAAAGAACTCTTCAAATGAGTCGCCATTTCAATGGCTACGATGATAAGGAATTAGATGCGGATTTACGACCCGTAGTCTCCGCGGATCGCGACTATCAATTGTGAATCGGTATGCTTGAGATATTCAACCCCGGCTCCTTGGCGAAGCTAAGTCCGATAAGTAGCGCGTTATATTCGGCTCGTTATTGGAGCCGATTGATGAGTGAATAAGCCGCGGGGCATGACATGATTCCCAGGAAACTAAGACAACCCGACTCGGCGAAATCTTAGAACATCCGGGGCACTTGCCACATTAGTGGCGAGAAGCTCCGTCAAAATACAATCGCCATATTTGTTGGTGCGATGTTGTGTTGACTTCACGAACTTCATCGGAAGATCATCATATAGCTCAGCTGCGTCGTTGTGGGTTGGCGACCAAAGATCATAATAAACTTGTCCTTTGACCGACTTTTGTTGTTTGAAGTGCAAGTCATATTGGGACAAGAGCAAAGGCCCATTTAGCCAAATGCCAACTCATTGAGGCGGTTTGGGTCATAAATATTGGACCGGTTCGTTAGAGATAACATAAATCGTGCATGGAGCTAAATAGTCGCATTTTACGAATCGCGAACACTAATGCAAAGACCTTGCTTCGACCATTGGGTATCGAGACTTCGGCGCAGACTAATGTTAGAACCGGGTAATACTTTGCACATTGCGTGACCCTTGTCATCATGCGGCGAGTAAGGGCTTAGCGAGTGATTCGTTGCCTTGGCGTAGATCGAAGCGGTTTCCCGACAGCGGTGCAACAGAGCGGGAGGTTTAGCGAATCACGATTTGATCTCTTCAAGCGCTTTACGGCGGGCATCGTCCCAAATAAGCGACCGCCCTTCTTGTTCAACAGAGAGCGGTTGGCACTTCGGATAGGTTCGATATGAACCGTCGGATGTCGCCAATCGCCCTTGTAACCCGAGTTCTTCCAGTTTCGGAGGTTGCAACTCTTGAATCGCCTTCACTTTGTCGGGATCGGCGTGGATTCCTTTGTCGGTGGCGACAAGCGAACTGCCCTTGGACATCCAGGGAAGGATTTGGCGGGGTTCATCTTTAGTTGATGAGTCGCATGAGTTCGAATACCGTTCTAAGATCTTTGATGTGATCTCCTTTGTCCGGCTTTTCACAACCAAGTCGTCGGCGTAGCGATTCGATTTTGGAGATGATCTGGAAAATCTTAGTCATTGCTCAGCGATATGTGGTAGGCATTTTGAGGCGAGCGGCATGGCCGTGTAGCAATATATCACCGATAGGCGTTGAGCGGCGTGTGCTTGGCATCATCGGGGTACATCTTGATTTGATTGTAACCGAAACCATCCATGAATGACATTCTTTCAAATCCGCACGTATTATGCGACTATGACATCGGTGATTGGAAGAGGAAGTCGTCTTTTGAGCAGCGGCGTTGGATCTCGTAGTCGACCGGATCCTAATCGAGCCATTCTTTTTCATGGCCGGGACTATATTAGCCACCCAATCCGGATGTTGAATTTCTTTGATGAATCCGATTCTATGAGTTTCTTCACCGTCAGCGATTGCTTGCAAGATCGTGGGCGAAACCGTCGTTCTTGTTGCTTGGGGGTTTGACATCCATCTTGATGTTGGCGATGTCATCATTAGAGTCGAGTCTGGCATGTCCTCGTAACTCCAGGCGAATATCGATATACTCCGATTAAGGCAATCAATTCTTCCTTCTCTTGAGGGAAGAGTATTGCTGATGTTTATGAGTTTAGGATGCCCTTCATCACTCATATTAACTGGACTACCTGCGTCCTTAGTGGGGTTCTCTTTGTTGAATCTATCCCAAGCTCTGAGTTGATGGATCCATGAGTCTTCCCATGTTGGCATATCTTCATCATCCTCGATAGTAGGCGTTTGAAAAATACTTACAAGATCCCGAAACCAGACCGTGGCGATGACAACCCATGGTGATGGGCGAATCGTTAAAGGCGAACCTCGCCGATGAACCTGCGCCTTAGTTCATTTTGGCGAACCTGCGTCATTTGGCGAACCTGCGATGCAGCTTGACAAGCCTCGGTTCATTGGCGAACCTCGCGGTTTGCCAAACCTCGGTTCCTTTGGCGAACCTGCGCCTTTGGCGAACCTACCGTTGGCGAGCCTCATGTTCATTGGCAAACCTCGTGGCGAACCTCGTCATTTGGCGAGCCTCATGTTCACTTGGCAAAGCCGCGGTTCATTCGGCGAACCTCGGCGGTTTGGCGAACCTCGCCGTTTGGCGAGCCGTGTCACGTTTGGCGAACCTCATCATTTGGCGAGCCTCATGTTCATTTGGCAAAGCCTCGGTTCATTTCGGCGCGAACCTGCAGCGGTTTGGCGAACCTGCATGGTTGGCGAGCCGTGTTCGTTTGAGAACCTGCGTCATTTAGCGAGCCTCATGTTCATTGTGAAGCCTCGGTTCATTCGGAACCTGCGGTTTGGCCGAACCTCGTTGGCTTGTCTTCGTTTGAACCTGCGTCATTTGGCGAGCCCCATGTTCATTTAGCGAACCTGCGTCATTTGGCGAGCCTCATGTTCACAGCAAAGCCCGATTCATTTTGGCGAACCTCCTTGCGGCGAACCTCGCCTTCATGTGAACCTTTCACTTGGCCGAACCTGGGTTTTCACGGGAACCTCGGTAGCGAGAGGCACCTCGGCCTGGTGGCCAGGGGCACCTCGGCCACTTTGGTAGAGGCACCTCGACTGGTTAGGCAGAGCACCTCAGCCACTTTGGCCCGAGGGCACCTCGCTTGTTTGAGCTTGTATAGGGATCTTGAGTCAGTGAGTTGGAAGGGGGATCTTTTGGTGGAGCTTGATTTTGGGGAGAATTCAGGCTGATTCTTTTTGACTCAAAATTTGGATTGAGTGGATTGGCGGATCTGCTTGGACTTTGGATGGATTTTTACGGTTTGAGCACCGTGCCTAGAACAGTCAGCGTCGGATCTACAAGCGCAAAGATGGCAGATTGGTCGAACTCTGAGATACCCTCTAGATTAAGCCGTCTTAATCTCGGGGATAGCATTTGTGATTTCTCCTAGTAGATCTCACCCGCTCCGGCGATCCTCTCGCCGTGAGTGTGATCCCGAAGGCGATCCTCTCGCCGTGAGTGTGATCCCCTCGGGCGCCGTTTCCTTAGGTAAGCGAGCCTTCCGTCTGTAGTTCGGAGCAGGGTCTCTACGGATGGAATTAGCGGTGGTCCACGAACACAAAAAGTCACAAACACGGGCAAAAACCCATGGCGAGGATCGAAGCTACGAGAGATCACCGTGTTTGTTCGACGAGGGAAAAGTTGTAAATCTTTTTGATTTTCATGTAAGCCTTAAAATAAAAGCGATATTTTTATTGAATTTGTTTCGGCGAAGTTTGTAGCAGTTCAAATCAATGACAATCAAACCGACTTTTACGCGAACAAGGCGCGACCCGCGATTAGAACCACGACCGCAGTCGGAGTTAAATCGTGCGCTTAACAGCGGATCCCTATCGGTGGAGGAAGAGTCGAGTTGAGTTCGACCCGGAGAATGCGAGGAGTATCTTTCCTCGTCCTCGGATCGAATCTCCCCGCCCGCTCCAAGAAGGACTCGGCGCGGAGAACCGATGGGCCTCGATGTAGAGCCCGGGGCGTGGGGTCCAGCCGTGGAGTAGCGAGAAATCCCCGGCGAAGTCCGGATAGTGCCGAGATGAGCGCGATGATGCGCTTTGCACTCTCCAGCGAGCCGCCAAAGCGGCGACAAAGCATGCGCGCCATGCCAAAGCCATGCAATCCATGGATGGGGTCGCTCTGGCGGATCTAAGATCGGACTTCAGCGAGAGCTTGACCTCAAGTGATCGGCGATCTATCAAGCCGTCAAGCGGCCGAGTGGGTCAGTGTCAAGCGGAACAGCTCCACATTCGAGGCGCATAGGAGCGCGCCTCCTGGCAGCGAGCTTTAGTGCGGCGCTCGTGGAGTGAAGAAGAGGAAATGGTAAAGCCACCAGTATCCGTTTGGAGGCCCAAGTCTAGCGGTGCCCCGACCCGATTGCTGCAGCTCTGTCTAGGCACTTAAGCCCGAAGGGCTATAAGATCTCAAGTTCAACACGGCCAAGCCGTGACCCAAGGTCAAAGGTGCACACCTGAACGGTGGTGAAGCCAACTCCGATCACCACCAAACCAACTATCAAGGATCGCTTGGGTCCTACGAAGGGATCACGGGTCACTCCTCATACAGGGAGAACCCGTTCGAAAGGACAGGAGATTCACAACCCTGGATTAAAGATGAAGTCGAGAATCCCTGAAACTTCCAGCTCACATAGCGGAAGTCAAGGCGAGTTACTTTCGATAGTTTGGGCCATTCTCGGAAGGCGCTCTCATCGATGGCGGCGGCGTTATGCAGAGATCGCGCCAACACGGCGGTGCTCGGTACCTGAGGCAAACCGAGCGTACTACCGTACAAAGAGTGCGAAAATCTCGAAGAGATTCCCTAAATTAATGGTCATGCTTGTGCTCCAAGCTCATCAAGGCGGTGCTTTGGTGCAATTTCCATCAAGTTCGAGAAAGGGTGTCGGTCTTCGGAGACTCTGCAAATCGCGAGACCTAGGTCAAAGTTCCATGAAGGTCGACACCTCGAGCCAATGAATTGCAGTTACCCGGCAAAGCGAGGAACGTCGTGGCTTATTCCTCATAGCGGTTAACTTCGTTTGCGGTCGGGACTATCCGGCCCGAATCGACAAACTTCGAAAGGGATACCAGCGGAGGATGGCGTCGGATATTGGCTCGCAATCGCCTCGATCATCTTGTATCTAGCGAAGGAGCCCCGCGCTTATGATCAGTCTGAGATCAAGTGGCTAAGATGCTAGGCAAGCGTTGAATAAGGGAAAACTTCAAGTTGGAAATGGAGTTGGCCATCACGAGGCGATGAGAGAAATGCATGACCAACAGATCAAGCCTTGACAAAACATCGAGGTGAATGAGTGGTAGCGTCGGCGTCGACAAGATGGCCGATTGGTCGGGGAGGAGGCACAAGAGGATGATAACCCTCACGAACCGCGTGGCGGTGTTGTTGCTTTCGAGGCGAGAAGATCAAAGACCTCGAAAAAAAATCAACTCGATTTGCTCAGAAGTGAAAAGAATATTCCTTGCCCATACCGAGTGGGAATCAATCCCATACGATCTAAGTTTAATTAATAAACTTCACACGTTTGGCGGAGGGTTCCCCGGCGTAACACTTGATTTATTTCAAGTCGCACCTCGGAGTAATATCGACAGCGAGCCCACGATGGTTCGGTCATTCGTTGCACCCATTAGGAACGCCTTTGATTGGTACCGCCGTCTCAAGCGGGGAGCATTAGGGTATGAGGTCTAAAAGCTTCCTCACCAATTTCTTCTGGCGATGCAGTATCGTCGGGGCGTTACTTCGGCGAAGCGAAGAACGGAAAAGCGTGGATATCTTTGTCAAGCGATTCGGAACAAGGCAATGGTATCGGGATCAATATGAAGGAGTTCATCCTCGGACCTGCCATAACAACTTGTCGATAGGCGTACTAGAGCAATGGGGACGGCCCATCTCGTGGAAGTTGAAGGTTAAGTGGAAACAAGCGAAAGATTCCTCAAAGAGGAAAAAAGGCGGAAAAAGGCCAACCGGCGTGAAACTCGAAGCGTAACTTTGTCCTGGCAAAGGGAAAAGCGACCAAAACCGGCGGTTCGCGAACAAGCGTTCAACTCAACAGCCGCAGCGGCAACAATGAAGCGCCAGCGGGCACAATCAGTGGCAACAGGGAGACGCGAAAGCGAAGGCTTGAGCGAGATTCGAAGTCCTATTCCTTTAGGGATGGCGAGATTCGGTCTCTTCAAATATCTTGTCGAAAATAACAAGATCAAACTCCCTCGATCGAGAATCAAGAGGAAGCAATGAGGGCGACGACCCAAAATCACTGGCGTATCCGCGGGGCAATTCATCACCCACTAAATCTGTTTTTGGACAAAATCGGGCTTTAATTGGCGTAGGGTCATCACTATGAAGCCGTCAAAGAAAGAAGGTCGAACAAATCACGGTGTCCATAAGCTTTGGAGTCGGTGCCATTGACATGGTTTGAACCTAAACCGATGGTCAAAGTGCAAATGAAGGCGGTGAGCGGCGACCCACATAGCGCCCGAGAAAGGACTTGTATCATATCTGACCCCAAATGGCGAAGTCACATGGATCCACCGGACACAGCGAGGATGAGCAATGGGTAGCCTCTTCTTCATCAAAGAAAAATCAAAGCGGAAGGAAAATCATGCCATGCTACGCCGCAATGGAGAGATAGCGAGACGGTGGTAGCATTCCGGTTGTCAGAAGGAGAACACAAGCCCATGCCGAGGCGGACCACGAGTACAAATACAAATACAGAAGTCTCAGACCCTAATGCTAAGGCAGCATCGGTAGGGGGTACCAACAATTCCCCTCACTCATGGCCCGAAAAGCGAAAGACAAGCAACGGAAGTTCAACTCGAAGCGGCCTCGGTTCAATCACCGATTAGAAGAGACAAGCGGGAAGCTCCAACTCTCCATACCGTTTTGGCGTCATGGCCCGTTGGCAAACATCCGGCCGGGATAACTCTCTACGGTTGCTCCGGTTGTCAAAACGAGGAAGCTCTAGCTCTGGTGACTCGAGGTGTTTCTCACTTTCAGATCAAGCCGGTCGAGGAAGAATCGCCCAACAATGCAACCTTGCGGTGAAACACTTCCCGCATCACTTTTACAAAGGAGGATATGCGGAGACAAGGAATTCCAAACACGATAGGCGCTATACTTCCGGGTATATTGGCTCTAGTGAAGTTAGCAGGATCCAAGTCGATCAGGGTTCATTGTAGCATCATGCCCTAGCGCCTCATGTATCACCTTGGAATCCTGCCCGACAAGCTGGCGTCAGCGAGCACGATGATCTATGGATTTAACACCCGGTCTCGGCGCTTGGTAAAATCGGATAAAGTGCCAAATGGGGAGACTTGAAGTCGAAGTCACTGCTATGTGATTGTGAGACTTCCTATAACTTATTGTTGGAGTGGACCTTGGATCCCGATAGCGTTATAGTCCCATCTACTCTTCATCGGTGTCTCAAATATGTGAACCACGAATAATGAGAGTCAAGGCGGTGGTGGACAAACAACGTTTAAGGGGATGGAGAATTATTTCAGCGATTCTCTTCTCTACGGTAATGAGTCGGCGAATCATCGCCCAGAGAACGCAGACGGTGGAAAGGCGTCTGAAGCGGGCTTGGTTATAGTGGTGGTTTTGTTTTAAGCGACATTGTACCCCTTGTAATCAATCTTGGCGATGAAGAATGTCGGATGAACATTATAATTGGCAACTTAGATGAATCAATAAATGGCGATTTAGAGTATCCTTTGTCTTTGAATGATGTAATAGCGAGGTTTATACAACGATCGGAGTTGCACCTACCAATTCGGTCATTTTGCTTTACACGCGGTTAGAGACTCCTTTGGGACAACACTCGTCATCCGCGAAGATCAAGTAATGAGAAAGACTTGGTTTACGAGAAGGAATCACGGTTCAATGCGAATCATTTCTTAGAAGAAGATGAAGATGACAATGGGCCTATCCTCCACACATTGAGATATAGTCGAAACAGGGTATCATGAAGAAGTGGGGTACAACTTGACACAAGGAAGGTATGTGTTAGGGTCCTCGAGTCCCTCCTAAGCGGCATATGTCCCAAGAGGGAAGCGGATAACTACTATCGTTGAGAAGGGGATTGGGATCGAATCCTCCTCGGAAGATGAATGCTCATGGCTGATTGATAATAATCCACCGATGAGGAGGCGGACATTAAATGATTCTTGACTTGGGATTACGACACCGGCCTCGGAGAAGCTTTCAAGGCTTTAATGTCAAATATGGCTTGAGTTGATCCACTACTTGTTGAGAGTGATGAAGATGCCAACATGGGAAGACCCATGGATCCATCAACTCCAAAAGCAGTTTGGGGATAGGTTCGAACAAAGAGAACCCCCCACTAAGGATGAGGTAGTCCAGGTTAATATGGGTGATGAAGAGCATCCTAAACTCATAAACATCAGCAATACTCTTCCCTCGGAAGAAAAGGAAGAGTTGATTGCCTTAATCAGGGAGTATATCGATGTATTCGCCTGGAGTTACGAGGACATGCCAGGACTCGACCCTAATGTGGCGACACATCGCCTCAACATCAAGATGGATGTCAAACCTGTCAAGCAACAGCAAAGACGGTTTCGTCCACAAATATTGCAAGCAATGGTTGTGAAGTGAAGAAACTCATAGAATGCGAGGATTCATGAGGAAATTCAACATCGGATTGGGTGGCGAATATAGTCGGTCATGAAGAAGAATGGCGATTAGGATGCAGTATTAGATTCTGAGATCACGAGCGGCTGCTTGCCCAAGATGACTTCCCTCTTCCAATCACGATGTCATAGTGACAATACGTGTGGATTTGAAGAATGTCATTCATGGATGGTTTCGGGTTACAATCGGATCAAGATGCACCCGATGGCCAAAGCACGGCGTTGAGCGCATCGGTATATATTGCTACGGTCATCTGTTCGGCCTCAAAATCGGCGCCACATACGGTGGCGATGACTAAAATTTTCGGGATCATCTCGGAAAAGCGGTCGAATGCTCGTCGGCGACTTGGTCGTAAAAGCGCGTGACAAAGAGATCACATCAAAGATCTTAGAGCGGTATTGAACTCATGCGAACTCATCAACTAAAGATGAACCTGCCAAATCCTTCCTTGGGATGTCGGGCAAGTTCCTCGGCCGTCGTCACGAATAAAGGAATCCACGTCGATCGACAAAGTGAAGGCATTCAAGAGTTGCAACCTCAAAGAGAGAACTTCGGGGGTTACAAGAGGCGATTGGCGTACATCCGGCGGTTCATATCGAACCTATCGGGGAAGTGCCAACCGTTCTCTAAGTTGAACAAGAAGAGCGTGTCGTTTATTTGGGGCCTTTGTCGAGAAAGCGTGAAGAGATCAAATCGTATCTCGCTAAACCTCCGTTCTTGTTGCACAGCGATGGAAAAGCCATTCGATTTACGTCAAGGCAGCGGATCTTTCGTTAAGCGCTTTACTGGCGGGGCGGCGGCAGCGATCCGCGAGCGGGCGATGTATTACAGGCGGCATTAGTGGGTCTTTGAGTCTCGATACCCAATGGTGAAGCGGTGCCTTGCATTAGTGTTGCGATTGAGAAAATGGACTAGCACTTTATGTTATCATGAAATCGGTCGAATATTTATCCGGTCAATGAGTTGGCGTTTGGCGAAATGGGCACTCTTGTAATATGACGCACAAATGATCGTCAAGTTATCGTTGGTGTGCTAATCTCTAGCTAGATGATCTAGGATGTTCTAAGATTTCGAGTAGGGATGCGGAGTTTGTCTTGGTTTCCTGGGATGAAGTCGTAATGCAGTTCTTGCGTTATGCTTGTGCTCACGAACCTTGTTCCAATAATGGCGAATACAGCGCTACTTATGGGACTTAGCTTTGCCAGGAGGCTGGGGGTAGAGTATCTCGAAGCATCGTGATTAGCAATTGATAGTCAAAGCGGATCCATGGTGACTATGAAGTTAGGAACCACGATGCGGTCCCTATCATCGGATAGCGGTTGAAATGGCGGAACTCATTTGAAGAATTCTTCATCGAATATATCCAGCGCCGGAGCGGCTCATGCGGATGCATTAGCGCGTTAGCGATATCGTGGCACAACCAGGGCCGAGCAACTGGTTACGGTCGGGACTCATCACTTTGTACCGATATATGATGGGGTACAAGAAGACAAAGGATATAGTTACCAAAGAGGTACAAACAACAAACCAAGTTGGAGCCGAGATTGGCTTTCCTATCATCGATTCGTCTTACATGGTATACGCGAAGGCGTGAAGGAGAAGAGTCAATCCGGAAAGAGCTCCAAGATTCTTTTACGACACGAGACCCGGATGTTATATCGTAGAGTGCGATGGTCTTTACTCGATGCCTTTCAAACAAAAGAGAAGGGTCGCCGGGAAGCACGAAGGTGAATGTGGTGCACACCGGCTGGTCCCAAGCTCTGATCGAATCGGAGAATGGGCTGCACGGCCAACAATGATTAATGGCCTTGATCGAATGCTTTCGAAATGCCGCGTGTCAAATTCCGCAATGAATTCATGCACTCGAGCAGCGCATCCTTGACCACATCACGGCCATTGAGACATGGGAAATGGGCGTTGTAGGTCCCATTTTCCTCCGTCGATCAAAGGAGATCGGTTTATTCTAGCGATCGCGACTACTTCTCAAGTGGGCGGAAGCAATCCAGCTAAAGGAAGTAAAGTACGTCGTCAAATTTATCAAACACCATGTCATCTATCGACATGGTGTCGAAACGGATCGTGCATGACAGCGGTCCCCAATTCATCGGCAATTCCTTCGCCGGGTTTTAGAAATTCAATACAAGGCGTCACCGTCAGCGGCACTATAATCCGTTTTGCAAATGGATTAGCGAGGCGTTCAACAAGGCGATTATTAAGATCTTGTCGAAGCTTGTGAAGAATAACAAAGCGGGCGGGACGATAAACTTCGAGAAGCACTACGGGCATATCGCTGCTTGATGCATGCATATTTGGGCGAGACCCGTATTCTACGGTCTACGGATGTGAAGCGGTTCTCCGTTGGAGATCGAGATCCGTCGCCGTTATCGCCCTTTCAGCGAGAGGCGTAGAAGAACAACATGAAATGTCGAAGAGCTTGAGATGTTAGATGAGAAGCCCTGGAAGCTCAACAACGCGTGAGTTCTACCAAGCTAGGATGTGCGAGAGCTTTCAACAAGAGTCGCGACAGCGAAGTTTCAAAGAAGGAGATTTGGTCCTCATTGCTTTCGGCGACCAATAATCCTCACTTCAAAAAGAAAGGTAAATTGAACCTAAATGGGAAGGTCCGTTTGTAATAGAAGCGGTCTACTCCAATGGTGCATAGCCTAACACAAAATGGCGTCGGCAATTAATAGATAAATGGGAAGTTCTGAAGAAATACTACCCTTAGTATCTTGGGATAATCCGTTCGGGGGAAGTTCCTCGTGGGGTTTCACCCACTTTCCTTGAGGATAACCCTAGATTTGTTCTCCATCATAATTTCCCCACCGATCAAATTCCTTGTGGTAGGTCTACAAATTTTACGGTACATTACCAAAATCCCCTCTTGATTCCTTCTATGAACAAGAGGGCCCTCAAATTCCTTTCCTTGGGAGATAGAATATAAAATTCTTCCTCTCAAGCGTAAGATCCCTGTGATAAGCGGAGGGTTCTATCCACCTATTCTAGGTAGCGCCATTTGAAGGTATCGTAGGGATTTGAACCAGGTTGTCCTTTGAAGGTCACGAGTCTCTTAGGTTCTCGGTGGAGATCCCACTCTTAGTTCCATCTCTCTCTAGGTAGCGCCGGTGAAGGTATCTTGGGATTTTGGAACCGGGTTGTCCTGAAGGTCACGAGTCTCTTGGTTCTCAAGTGGAGATCCCACTCTTAGTTCCACCTCTCTCCTAGGTAGCGCCCTGAAGGTATCTTGTAGGGATTTTCGAACCGGGTTGTCGTGAAGGTCGCTGAGTCTCTTCGGTTCTCGGTGGAGATCCACTCTTAGTTCCATCTTTCATCTTAGGTAGCGCCGTGAAGGTATCTTGTAGGGATTTTCGAACCAGGTTGTCCGTGAAGGTCGCTGAGTCTTTTGGGTTCAGTGGAGATTCCTCTTAGTTCCATCTCATCTTAGGTAGCGCCGATTGAAGGTATCTTGGGGATTTTGAACCGGGTTGTCCGTGAAGGTCACGAGTCTCTTCGGTTCTCGGAGTGAAGATCCCTCTTAGTTCCATCTCTCATCTTAGGTAGTCCGATTGAAGGTATCTTGTGGGATTTTCGGACCGGGTTGTCGTGAAGGTCACGAGTCTCTTCGGTTCGGTGGAGATCCCACTCTTAGTTCCATCTTTCATCTTAGGTAGCGCCGGTGAAGGTATCGTGGGATTTTCAGACCCGGTGTCGGTGAAGGTCACACGAGTCTTTTCGATTCCTGACCGAGAATGCAACATTAGCCCATCAGGAAATAGAACACATTCTTCCTTTCCCACCTCAATCAATCTTCAGCGGTTCGGTCATTCTCGGGTCAAAAGAAGACACAAGATTCATCTTGGGGCATTTTATCGAGAAGCCTAGAAGGGATAAAGCCAGCCTCACCGCGTTCTTAGGTTTAGTCTTTCTCCGATTGAAGAAGACACGGTCGATTAAGGGCATTTTATCCGAAGCCTAAGAGGATAAAGCCAGCGCCTCACCGCAGCGTTGCGGTTTAGTCTTTCTCCGATTGAAGAAGACACGAGATTCGATTACGGGATTTTATCCTAAGAAGGGATAAAGCCAGCGCCTCACCGCAGCGTTGCGGTTTAGTCTTTCTCGATTGAAGAAGACACGAGTTCTATTAAGGGTATTTTATCGAAAGCCTAAGAAGGGATAAAGCCAGCGCCTCTGCAGCGTTGCGGTTTAGTCTTTCTCGATTGAAGAAGACACGAGTTGATTAAGGGTATTTTATCCGAAGCCTAAGAAGGGATAAAGCCAGCGCCTACCCAGCGTTGCGGTTTAGTCTTTCTCCGATTGAAGAAGACACGAGTTGATTGGGCATTTTATCCGAAGCCTAAGAAGGGATAAAGTCTGGCATAACCAGCGTTGCGGGTTAGTCTTCGAGTGAAAAAGGCCCTCATTATTCAACATCGTAGCATTAAGTCTAAAGAGTTTCATTCTTTTAGCACTAGCGTTGTTATTAGAGCGGATATAGATAATCTACAGCTAGCCCCTCAGCGGTAGTTG
The DNA here is from genome assembly GCA_012295165.1 of Asparagus setaceus. NCBI lineage: Eukaryota > Viridiplantae > Streptophyta > Magnoliopsida > Asparagales > Asparagaceae > Asparagus > Asparagus setaceus. The sequence continues at coordinate 20,395,163 of CM022703.1, read as the reverse complement.
GTAAAGGCTAATCAAATCCGTTGAAATTTGGGGGTGTTGATAACCCTAAAGTAGCGCCTCCTGCAGCGCTGGTTTAGTCTTTCTCCGATTGAAGAAGACACGAGTTCGATTAAGGGTATTTTATCCGAAGCCTAAGAAGGGATAAAGCCAACGCCTCACCGCGTTGCGGTTTAGTCTTTTCTCGATTGAAGACACGGTTCGATTACGGGGTATTTTATCGAAGCCTAAGAAGGGATAAAGCCAGCGTCTAACGTTGCGGTTTAGTCTTTCCGATTGAAGAAGACACGAGAGAGATCGATTACGGGGTATTTTATCCGAAGCCTAAGAAGGGATTAAGCCAGCGCCTCACATCGTTCTTGGGTGGTCTTGCAGTAAAAGTCTGAAAGCCTATGTATTCAATATCATAGCAACAAGTCTAGAAGAGTTTCATTCTTTTAGCACAGCGTCCGTCTTGAGCGGATGTGGACAATCCGCCGCTAGCCAATTCAAGCGGTAATTGGTAAAGGCTAATCAAACCGTTGATGGTGAGGATTTGCCAAAAATCCTATAAGTATTATGGTTAATTATTTGAGGCGAAATAAAGAATCATAATAAGCAATGAAGCGAATAAATCTTATTCATTTGAAGCAAATATAAAAGGAGCTACAATTGTCGAGACAATCGATTCAAGCAAAGTTGAGATAATCCACAACGGCGTGGTGAACGAAAGCGAGAGAAGTCTCAAGACCAAAGCAACACGTCGGACTTCATTGGCGCAATCTAGTAATGTGAAGGCGAGTCGGCTTTGGCGGTGGCTAATTTTCCTCTGGTTCGCTCGAACCCGAGCTTTGCTTCCTTCTCAAGTTCCTCTTGAGTTAGCGGCAATAGCGACGCATGTTCCCGGCATCGCCTCGAGGACTTGCTTCTCCACGTTGATGGCACGGACTCTACGGTACACTCCGCCGTGAAATTCTTCAAAGTCTTCTCCCCTTGGCGGTCTGATTCTGTGTGATTGACATGGGTGTGGTACGGTCTATCGGCTATTTGCAAGTGGCCATTTGCCGCTCATAGGAGTTGAAAATAACCTCTTGCTCCGATATTCTCCTCTCGTGAAATCGGCGTTCACGAGAAGCCTTGATCGAGCCCGCCGATGAGTCGCCTCACCTCATTGCATGAATCAAAAAGGCTAAACTCTCCACCGATGCGCAAAGAGTTAGCCCGGAGTGAGCTTTGCTCTAGCGATTAACTAGTGAGGGCCACCAACCGCTGAATTTCCTCCAAGCTACTCAATATGAATGGGCGAAGACCATAAAGGTAAGCCCATCTAACCCGATAATAGAGATGCTGTTTCAAACCATTCTCCAACGGTGAAGGAGACCCATCCGCAGGCTGGAATCGAGGCAATGATTTTTGGCGGGGCAATCTCGGCGATAGGTTGAATCCGTGGAAGTGGTCCGTCAAGATTAACACAGGGCCTCCACCCAGCACACTCGAAGATTCGGAAATCTGGTTCGGCCAAGTACGTAAGGAAGGTCGGATGATGGGCGATCCCTCAAACTTCGTCATCGAAATTATGATGGTAGGCTCGAGGCTGGTTTCTTCTGCGGGTGTTAAGCCTCCATTGCGGTTCGCTTCCTCGGCGGAGAAGGTGTTCTCGGATGACCTTAAGAATCGAGACTTGACATTTGGAGCCGAAATAGATGGATAATCATGAACATCCGCCTACCACAAGAGAACAAAGGGTTAGCAGATCATTTAGGAGGAATATCTTGAAAAAGGAAAGCGGCATAAGGCGTAGAACTCTTCTCGAAACCCATGAGATTGAGTCACGACCTTATAGCAGGTATGGCGATTTCACCCATATCGAATACGGGAGAGCGATAAATATAGTCAGCGTAAACAAAGCGGCAATATATTTCGTTCTCTGAGGGCAAATACGGTATGAAATGCGCTCCGTTAAAGATATCGAGGCGGGTGATCTTTGAGCGTCAATCCCCACGAAGGAGAATCTCGGCTCTTCCCAATCGCCTCACAAAGGAGAAAAGCGGGGATACAACATGTATATACATGAGAATATGATAATCTTTGGCACCGCAGAAAGAAGGGCGTCGCGTTCCGCGTCTTGCGTCGCGAGTTGATCGACTCCTCGAGAACATGAGATCTTCCGGCGACGCGGAAGGAAGGCTGCGAAGCTCTGATGAAAAGTCAAATCTGCGGTGAAAATCGGCAAATATAGCATCAAAAATCCCGTGTGGTCGGATCATGAGCTATCAAGCATGGCGAAGCATCAGCGGGCATGCAACAAAACGACGGACAACCGCACCCGTCGCGACCAAGCCGACCCGGCGTCGGGCTCGGTCCTCTACGAGCGCCAGTGACGGCCTTCGATCCGACAAGCGCAATGACGGTTCGGTCGCGACCGAGCGATACTGTCGGCCGTCGCCCGGCGCTCATGAACCTCGCGCCACTTGAACCGGCGTTGACACCTCGGGGTGAGTCCTTCTCTCTAGCGTGCATGCAATAAAAAAAGAGAGAGAAGGAAAAGAAAGGAGAAGAATTTACAACCCTAGCTTTGTGCTCATACCTCGTAAGTTGAGAGAGCGAGATGGCATAGGCGGGAAAAACAAAGAAGGAGAGGGCGGCCTAGGTCGGAGAAGGGAGGAAACTATGGGTATTTATAACAACCCATATGAACCCAATCCTTGAATAAGGAGTCCTATTTGGCGATGGGTAGGAATTCTAATTGGAGCCCAATTGGATATCTAAAAAGAGTACAAATCAACCCAATAACCTATCCATCCTCTTTTCCTAAATATTTGGAAAGATTTTGGAGATGTTACATGGCTCAATTCTCCAAATATCCTCCCATGTGGTCTAATCCTACTCAATCGAGGATTACAGTATAAACTATTTCCTAATTTGTGAGAAGTTCGGAAGAATATTTCCATAAAAATATTCTTAGGGATAACTTCGATCGTGCGGATTATATCCGTCGATCAGCGTCGCTAATCCTACTCAATGGGATTACGGTATAAACTATTTCCTAATTTGTCGAGAAGTTCGGAAGAATATTTCCATAAAAATATTCTAGGGATAACTTCGATCGATGGATTATATCGGCGTCGATCAGCGTCGCTAATCCTACTCAATCGGGGATTACAGTATAAACTATTTCCTAATTTGTCGAGAAGTTCGGAAGAATATTTCCATAAAAATATTCTTAGGGATAACTTCGATCGTCGTCGGATTATATCGGCGTCGATCAGCGTCGCCTAATCCTACTCAATCGGGGATTACAGTATAAACTATTTCCTAATTTGTCGAGAAGTTCGGGAAGAATATTTCCATAAAAATATTCTTAGGGATAACTTCGATCGTCGAGTTATATCGGCGTCGATCAGCGTCGCTAATCCTACTCAACTAGGATTACAGTATAAAGCTGTTCCCCAATTTGTCGAAGTTCCGGAAGAATGTTTTCAAAAGATATTCTTAGGGATAACTTCGATCGTCGGATTGCATCGGCGTCGATCAGCGCGTGCCAATCCTACTCCAACTAGGATTCGAGTATAAAGCTGTTTCCAAATTTTCAGCGAGGTTCACGGAGAATAAACCCATATTCTTAAGGATAACTTCGATAACCCTTGATGTCCTCTACCATAATATCCAAGAGAGGAACAACGAGGCATGTAAGTCGTGTTGACACCGGGGCGTGTCTAGTCGGGAGGAACTTCTCCCACTATGAATAATCATATCCCAACAAAGGCCAAAGCGTGCGTTGCCGTAGAAGCCGGCCACGATGGTTGAAAGCCAAATGGTCTCTTGTTTCAACAAGGAGTCCTCGGAGGATATCTCCATGAAAAGATTAGTCCTCGGCTGTGGTTAAACCAATAGCATGCGTGATGATGGAAGAAATAGCCGTGAGGGTTATGAAATTCCATATATTAGACACAACCAGCGTGTAGCCAACAAGGAGTTGCCGACATGCGGATAAGTCAAAAAGTGGTTAGTCAAACAACAACCAACCGACCACGAGTTCTGAACAAAACTCACCCACCGGCTTGAATCAAGATTTTAACAAGCGGTCGGACAATAAATGCGACACCGTGATCTTATCAATCCTACAAGAAGCTGGATAATCTGAAAGAATCGAAGACTTGAAGCTATCTTTTGGGACCCTCCGTGAAGGCGGGAACCATCATGTCAAAGCATCGGACTCATCAAGAATCGAGGCGAGGCGGCTTTGGAGAATATCTGTGGCGTTGAAAAATACTTACAAGATCCCGAAACCAACTTCGTGGCGAAGTCGTGAATGACAACCCATGTGAATGATCTGACGCCGAATCGTTAAGGCGAACCTAAGCCGATGAACCGCGCCTTAGTTCATTTTGGCGAACCTCGTCATTGGCGAACCTCGCGGTCACGGCTTGACAAGCCTCGGTTCATTATGGCGAACCTCGCGGTTGCGAACCTCCAGTTCCTTTGGCGAACCTCTCCTTTTGGAACCTCGCCATTTGGCGAAACCTCATGTTCACTTAAACCTGCGTCGGCGAACCTGCGTCATTTGGCGAGCCTCATGTTCACTTGGCAAAGCCTCGGTTCATTCGGCGAACCTCGGCGGTTTGGCGAACCTCGCCGTTGGCGAGCCGATGTCCGTTTGGCGAACCTCGTCATTTGGCGAGCCTCATGTTCATTTGGCAAAGCCTCGGTTCATTTCGGCGAACCTGCGCGGTTTGCGAACCTATTTCGAGCAGGCTGATCGTTTGGCGAACCTGCGTCATTTGAGCCTCATGTTCATTTGGCAAAGCCTCAGTTCATTTCGGCGAACCTGCGGTTTGGCGAACCTGGGAAAGCCGTGTTCATTTGGTGAACCTCATCATTTAGAGCCCCATGTTCATTTGGCGAACCTGGTCATTTGGCGAGCCTCATGTTCACTGGCAAAGCCCGTTCATTTTGAACCTTGCCTTTTGGCCGAACCTGCGCCTGGCCGAACCTTTCACTGGCGAACCTGGGTTTTGCGAACCTCGGCCCAGCTTAGCGAGGCACCTCCGGACAGAACACCTGACCACTTTGGTAGAACCTCGGCTGGTTAAGCCAGGGCACCTCGATCACTTTGGCGGGCACCTCCACCCCCGACTTGTATAAATGGGGGGATCTTGAGGTCAGTGAGTTGGAAGGGGATCTTTTGGAATTTGGAGCTTGATTTTGGGGAGAATTCGAGGCGATGATTCTTTTGACTCAAAGTTTGGATTGAGGTGGATTGAGGCGGATCTGCTTGGACTTTGGGCGGATTTTTGCGGTTTGAGGCCAGTGACGAACCCGATCAGCGTCGGATCTAGCGCAAGATGGCGAATTGGGTCGAACTCTGAGATACCCTCTAGATTAAGCTTTGTCTTAATCTCGGGGATAGCATTTGTGATTTCTCCTAGTAGATCTCACGCTCCGTGATCCTCTCGCCGTGAGTGTGATCCCGAAGGCGATCCTCTCCGTGAGTGTGATCCCCTCGGTAACCGTTTCCTTCGTGGCTTGAGCTCCTTCCGTCTGTAGTTCGAACGGGTCTCTACGGATCGAGAATGCCTTGGTGGTCCACGGACACAAAAGTCCGACGGGCAAAGAACCCATGGCGAGGATCAGGCATACGAGAGATCCTCGTGTTTGTTCATTCGGAAAAAGTTATAAATCTTTTTTGATTTTCATTGTAAGCCTTAAAATAAAGGCGATATTTTTATTTGAATTTGTTTTGAGGAAGTTTGTAGAGTTCAAATCAATGACAATCAAAGACTTTTACGAAACGATGCTTGAGGATCGGCCAGTAGCCATATTTGACATCAAAGCCTTAGCTTCTCAGAAATTTGGTGCCGAATCCCAGCAGAAGAATCGGGGCGAATGTCAGTCTCCCTCATCGGGTGGATTATTATCAATCAACCACGAGCATTCATCTTAGGGAGGATTAGGTATCCCGATCCCCTTCTAAATGCATAGTAGTTATCGGCTTCCCTCTTGGGACATATGCAGCTTTAGGAGGGACTCGGGATCTCGCCCAAAACATAGACCTTCCCCTTGTGTCAGTTGTACCCCACTTCTTCATGATACCCGTATTTACGGACTATATCTGAATGTGTGGAGGATAGGCCCGTTGTCATCTTCATCTTCTTCTAAGAAATGATTGGCATTGGCGCATCTCCTTTTAGTAAACCAAGTCTTTTCACTATTTGATCTTAGGTGGGATGGCGAGTGTTGTTCGGAGGTCTCGAATTGCTTTTGTGTAAGGCAAAATGGCGAGTTGGTAGGTGCCACTCACGGATTGTTGTATAAACACGTCATCACATCATTCAAAGACAAGGGTACTCTAAATCGTCATTTATTGATTGATCGGCAATTTGCAATTACAATGTTCCTCGGCGATTCTTCATCGTCAAGATTGATTACAAGGGGTACAATGTCATTTAAAACAAACCCACCACTATAATCAAAGCGGCCGGTGTCGGCTTCTTAGCGTCGTGCATTGGGCGATGGTTCGATGCGGATTCATTGCAGTAGAGGAGAAATCGGTAAAATAATTCTCCATCCCTTAAGCGGTTGTTTGTCGCGACCACGTCTTGACCTCATTATTAGATGTCTACATATTTGAGACGCGATGAAGAGTAGATGGGACTATAGCGTTATTGTGGATCCAAGGTCGACCAACAATAAGTTATAGGAAGTCTGCGTCAATCACATAGCGGTGACTTGGACTTTAAGTCCCCATTTGGCACTTTATCAGGATTTTACCAAGTGGGCCGAGACCCGGTGTTAAATCCATAGATCATATACTGTTGATGATGCCTGACTTCTTGGCGAGGGATTCCAAGGTGACACATGGCGCGCAAGGATGTGATCGGAATGGAACCGGATCGACTTGGATCAGGTTAACTTATTTAGGCCGATATACACAATGGCCTATCATGCTTGAATTCTTCGTGCATATCCTCCCGTAAAAAGCGATGCAAGGAAAGTGCTTTCGGTTGCCAAGTTGCATTGTTGTGCGGTTCTTACGTGATGAAACCGATCGGTGAAAACACCGAGTCGGCCGAGCTTCTTGTAAGGCTTCGGGTCTCCCGATGTCGAACCTTCGTGAGAGTTATTCTAGCGGGATGTTTGCCAATTGGGCCATGACATCAAAGCGGTATGGAGGCTTCGATGTTCCGGTCTATCCCTCACAATTGGGCGATTGAATCGAGGCTGCCGGGAGTTGAGATTCACGGACTGAGTTGTTTCCCCTTTGCTTGGTTTGCTTTTCTTTGGCGGTCGTGCAACATTTGCCCTTTCTGCACTTGCGGTGAGGGATTAAGTAGCCACCCGAGTTACGCGGTGTCGTTGCGTTTGGATCAGGTCTCGGGATATTTGTAGCCCGTATTAGTGTCCGCTCCTTGTGGCAAGACTTCATGCTCTTCTTGAGCTGGAAAGTCTCCACTTCTTTATCGTCCTTCTGCGGAATTGCGGCGGCATGGCATAGTTACCTTTTCCTTGGACTTCTTCTTGGCGAAGTAGCCTTGTCGTCTTCCGGCAAGTCGGGGTGGACCCAAAGGATTTCTCCGTTGTGGAGTGTGCTGACGCGAGCCCCTTCTCCGTTGCCGTGAGGATCTTCATTCACCATCTTCATTCCTACCTTCACAATTGGGTCGGTTGAAACCAATCCAAAGGCCCGATCGAAGCTTATAGAGGCGCATTTGCCCCACCTTCTTCTCTTTAGAGGGTTTTGGAGTAATGACTCAACATCGATCAAGGCTTGAATCTTGTCCTTGAGATGGTAGCGAGAACTTTGTAGGATGATGTCGCCTATGGTAGCTAGCGATTACTTAGGATCTGTAACCTTCTTTGCCTCCTCTTGGTTCACAATTGGGGGCAGCTGGATCTTATTGTTCTCGGAAGGTATTTAAAGATACACGGAACCTCCTGTCTTTGAGCGAGTAAGTCTTTGAAACCTCGAACGAGGATTTTGATTTTGGTGGTTGGCCATTGAGGCTGCGATTGTTGTGGTGCGCATTGCGACTCTTTGTTGTGGGCTGCGGTTGAAGGTTTGATTGGCGTCCTGGACTTTCTTTGGCGCCTTACCTGCCACGTGGCACAAATTCTGTTTTTAGTGTTTGTTGCGGTGGCCTCTTTACGCTTTCTTCCTCTTAAGGAACCTTTATTGCTCTCCACGAACTTTCAAGTCCTTCCATGTTATAGATGGTCTTTGTCCCCATTGCTTGAGCACATCTATAGACAAGTTGTTGTGGCATGTCTAGAGGATGAACTCTTAGTTATCGGATCCGGCAATTCATCGCCTTGTTAGAACCGTTTGTGAAGGCGTCTACTATTTCTCGTCCTTTTGCTTCTCATCGAGCAATGTCCCAATCGATGCCGGTATCGTCGTCGAAGAAGTTGGCGAGGAAGCTAGACTCCATGTCGTCCCGGTATGAATGCTCCCGGCTTAAGGCGGTACCAATCGAAAGCTGACTCCGCGAAGGGTGCCAGCGAATGGCCGAACCATCGGGGGCTCGTTACGAAATAACTCGAGTGCGACTTAAAATAAATCAAGTGTTGTGTGGGGAACCCTTCGAGTCAAGCGGTGTGAAGTTTATTAAGTTAAACTTAGGCAGTGCGGAATTGATGCCCACTCCCTGGGTATGGGCAAGGAATACTGTCTTCTTCACCTCTTGGCGGAATCGGTGAATTGATTTTGCTCTCGAGATCTTTGATCTTCGTTCTCATGGCGACCACATCTACATTATGCCCGCGTTGCGGATTCGGAGGTTATCATCCTCTTGTATTTCCTCTGGTCGAATCGTTGTCATCTTGATCGGCGTTGATCTGGCCGACTCGATTCACCCGATGTTTTGTCAAGGCTTGGATCTGTTGGCCATGCATTTCTCTCATCGTCTGCATGGCCAAATCCATCTCTAGCTTGAAGTTTTCCGTTGTTTATGGCGCTTCATCTAGCATCTTAGCTTGATGCATGCGATCATGAGAGTTTCTTGGGGCTCCCTTCACTTTCGATCTGGTATGATCAGAGGCAATTCTGGCTCCAATATCCGGCGTATCATCCTCGCGGGTATCCCTTTTAGAAGTTTGTAGTATCACGGACCGTCGGATAGTCGGGACCTTAAGCGAGTTAACCGTTGCGATCTTGGGGAATAGCCGTGCAGACGGTTCTTTGCGGTCATATTATTAGTGACCTCGGCAATTCATCTTTTGGGATGCCATCCTTACGTGGAATCGCCTTGACTTAGGTCTTGGCGTGTTGGCTGAGTCTACGAAAGGCGATACCCGCTGCGGAGTTCCACGACCACAATTACACTCAAAGCCTTGTTTTGATAAGCTTGGAGCATAAGCATGGCTGTGTTGGCAGGGGAACCTCTTGAGATTTCTTCGTGCCCCGAATGCGATAGTATAGCTTCGTCGGCATGAGTCTTAGGGTGATCTGCATTATCGGCCGCGATCTCGCGGGTATAATGCCTTCATCGTCGAGATGAAAATATCTCCTTCAGGGGATGGATAGCCGAGTAACTGCCTCGACTTTCATCGATGTGAGGGTGAAGTCGGCGGACTCCGGACTTTGACTTTCGGTCCGTTATGCAAAGGCGTAGGAATCATCTTGTCTTTGTGGAGTGCGACCCACATGTCGAGGAGTGACCAGCGATTCCTTTAGTGGACCAGGCGATCCTTGTGATGGCCTGGTAGAGTAGCGAAGTTGGCCGGCCCAGGAAGTTTGGGTGTAGGCAGGGAGGTAACCGGCGTCGCACTGTTGAAGTGCTCACAATTTTGATTTGAGCGAGGCGGAAGTCGGCTTTGCGGCGGTGAGGCTTGGATGCGAAGTTTAGCCGGTGAAGCGTCAGCGGACTTGGGCTTCCAAACTAAGCCGACTTGTTAGCGACTTCTTGGCGCCTCCTTCTTCAACTCACGGGCTTGTTTGCACAAAGCCCTTGCTTGTCGCGAGGCGCGGCGTTCCGGATCAGCTCTGGCGTGGAGCAGTTCCGTTTGGCTTCGGACCCATTACGTTTGTCGTAGGCACGTAGAATTAGGCTACAATCTCGAACTTCAATCACGAGTTAACTGGATCTTAGATCCGCCTCGCCATGAACCCATCCATGATTCTTTTGCACAGGCGGCTTGTTTTGCGGCGTTGGCGTCGCCTCGGCGGGCTCTCTTAGAGAGTCCGCGGCGCCATTAGCGGGAACTACCTCTTTAGGAGATAGAGGTTGACAATTTGGCGTTTAGCGTGAAAGGAACCACCGTTGTCTGCGGTCTTGGCGGTGGTGGTGGATTTTCTTACCTCCGCATCTGAGGCGATTGGATCTTCCTTGCGGCGGAGACCATCTTGGACTTGCGGGGAGGCGGATGCGGGCGAGGAGGAGGTACTCCTCGTACTTCTTTTGGTGAACTTCGACCTCTTCAATGGCAGGGATCACGAATCAGCGGTTCGCGACAAACGGCTTCTTTGTTGGCCGTTGGCTCCATATAATTAGCCCGGCTTGTTGGCGGGGAAAGTCGTTTTGTTATTCATTGTCCTTGAATTCGTTCGGCTTCTTTGTACAACAAAATTCAAAGAAAATGCCTTTTATTTTAAAATACAATGAAAGCGGAAATTACAACTCCTTCCTATATGAACAAACCACGAGGATCTCTATTTTCAGGATCCCGGCATTGTGGGTTCTTTGCTGTTAGGGACTTTTTATTAGTCAGGTGGACCACCGGCATAATTCGATCGGTAGGGCCGGGTTGCGGAACTCTGAGACATGAAGGGCTCGTTCCACGAAAGAAGCGAAGCGCTGGGGATCCACACTCACGAAGGAGAGGATGCGCCGGGGATCCACCACGAAGGAGAGGATCGGCAGGGCCGGGTGAGATCTACTAGGAGAAATCAACTGCTTGTCTGTAGCCGACCGAGTTTGCTTACCTCGCGGTTTGTAGATCGGCGTCGGAGGAACTTGTGCTTCGCCGGTGCTTGGAACCGTCGCGTCGACTGCTATGTAGATCTGAGAGCTCCTCTCAAATATCGAGAAAATCGAACCTAAAAATCCAACCCAAAATCCCACCTCAAAATCCCCCTCTAGAATGAACACCCCTCGGCCTATTTATAGGCAAATGCTCAAAGGAGGGTTTTGGCGTGGAGACACCATTGGTGTCAGGCCAATCTCGGACACCTCGGTGTCGAGGTCAAACGGACACAGGTGTCCGGCCAAACTCCACAAGTTTTGGCCAGCCATTGTTTTGCCCAGAGTGAACATGAGTTGTTGAATGAACACGAGGTTCCTGAGAAGGTTAAGCCAAAAGTCACGAGTTCGAAGCGAAGCGGAGTTCGCGAAGCGAGTCGCCAAGGGAGAGTTCGCGAGAATGAAGCGAGTCGCCAAACATGAGTTCGCCAGAAATGAACGGAGTTCATGGCGGGGATTCATCGCTGAAAGCGATTCGCGAGCGAAGAGTTCGCTGAGAAGCGAGTTCGCGAGAATAGACGCCGAGGTTAATAGCCATGAGTTCGCCAGAATGAACCGAGGTTAAAGCTGCGAGGTTCGCGGAAGCGGAGTTCTCGAAGCGAGTTCGCCAAGATGAGCGAGGTTATGGCTGAGTTCCTTGAAGAAAGGTTCGCCAAAATGAAACGAGGTTAAGCAAGCTACGAGTTCGCCCGAAGCGAGTTCATGCGAGTTGCGCGGAATGAACCGAAGATTATGGCGAACCGAGTTAAGCCAAGCTGCGAGTTAAGCTAGAAGCGAGGTTCGCCCGAGAATGAGCCGAGGTTCGCCAAACCGCGGTTAGCCCATTAAGTTAGTAGAGTCGCCGTTTTTCGTCGTTTCCGTCGTTTTCGGTCTTAGGGCTTAGTTTTCTCGATGATGTCGCCGTTGTGTTTGAGTCCGTATCCGATCAACTTTCGTGAGCTCAAACGGCTCGCTTGCATTTGACGGATTGCTGAGTTGATTCCGCCTCGCCGGCGCTTGAGTTTAGTCAACTCGCCGAACTTCGCCGCCGGTTTCTTCCACGCACGCCGCTTCGCTGATTTGTACACCTTGTTGACTTTGCGCTGCTTTATGGCGCCGTTTGTCGAATGGATCGTTGTTGTCAACCCACCGCCACGAAGTCTCGCTCGGTACCGATAAGCAATTTTTATCGCCTACAGTCGTCTTTTGGTCCGAACCACTAAAGGCTCAAGACTGTGACTAAGACGGCTGAAAATTGATTCCTTTTCAAGAATATTTTTGCATTGGCAATTTTTCCGAATTACCGTAACTACTTCTCTAAGGGTCGCACAATACTGACATTGGTGAGCTCACTTCAGAGATAGAAACTCTCTTAGATCACCAGTAGTTCCAAGTTGGTAGCACTTTTCCGAGCTAACTTCGTCGCTTTTAGCCTTGTCGTTTGAGCGTCGCTTATGATGACATTGGCCAGACTTTTGTTTAGCAAAGTCAAACAAATCACCATTAGTGATGTTATTCCCTTGTAGGATTTTAGATGAGGGATTACCCCCATTCTTTCCTTCTATCGAGGAAGCATAGTGAGCATCGCGAGATGCTTTAAATCGAATCCCCCAAAGGAGTTGTGGACTAATGTCTAAAATTAAAAGACGTAATAATGTTTCGACCTTCACTCGAGATGAGGGTCGAGGTTTCTTCACTCTGGGCAAAGTTCATTTGGCTTCCAGCTAAGTTCAAACTGTCTTTGGCGAAGGTCACCTTTACACACATGGGGGTCGATTTAGACCCGAGATTCACACTGCGATGAATTTTACGATAACTTCTTACAGTCACCATTGATGAAGATTGGTTCAAGAAAATGAATTCCTCGAACTTCATTTGGTCAAATTCAATGACCAACGATTCAGCAAAAGACCCGAGGGTCTTAGTATCGGACTGCGACATGATTTTCTCGTCGGAGGAGAAAGAAGTCCCCAGCGGAGTCGCTATCTTATTTCGGGTCTTCTAGTATTGCAATTGATACAGATTATAATAAAAAAAGATTTTAATAAAACAAAGAAAAAATTTATATTTCCTGGAGTTCTTTTCTGTATGCCATTGGAGCGTCGATCTTGTACTCCGTTGACTGTCTGACTAAGACGAGGGTCTTTCGCTATTGATGGAGATTTGGTTGCTTGGAAGATAAGTCAGTCTTCTCTTAGAATCAATACACGAGAGAACCGCGAGTGCGTAGTATGATGATCTCTCCTTGTGTGTGTGTATGGGTAGGTTCCTTCTTAAATGAACAATCTCCTCCTTCTCTTATAGGCTAAGAGAGAGGGAGTTAATGGCTTTAATTATTGATTAAGTGGCCATCAAAATAGGAGATAGTGGGGAACGGTTATTCCCTTAAAAATAGCTCTCAAACAGCTGTTTGGCGAAGTTCAGGTATTCGGCGAAGCTCGCTGAAGACGTTTGAGGCTCGCTTGGACGTGGGTGAGTCTTCTTCGGAATTGTAGATGACGTGGCCCACTTGGGTGGCTATGAGCAAAGTTTGTTGGTTGGCGAACTTCGTCTATGAGTTCGAATTTAGCATAGACTTTGACTCGTAATTTGGCCGACTAATGACGCTTTTTGACTCGGCCTGAAGTATTAATTGGGAGTCGACCTGCTCTTGACTCGGTCGGGTTGAGATAGACTGTGTGGCAGAGTTCGCATACTTTGTTAGGTGGATTTCACTACAGCTATTTGGGAGTCGACCCGTTATTGACTCGCTCGGGTCGAGTCGGGATGAGCTGTGTGGCGAAGTTCACATGTTTTGTTAAGCGGACTTCGCTACAGCTTGTTGTGGGCTCGAGTTTGGGCTCGTTTGAAGTGTTTAGCCCATGGGCATTCACTTTTTGGATCCAAGCTGGATATTGACCTAGATGAAATATATTTTAACCGTCTACATTCACTCGAAGAATAGTTGGCAGATTCTCACTCAATGATACACTCAAAATTGGAGAGGTCAGAATTTTGTTAATAAAGTGAAAAGGCTAGCACTCTCTACTTGTTTATAGCATATGGTATGAAAGGAATATGCGTATGCATGGTGATACGAGTAAAACCACTGAGTATGTTTCTAGCGAACTAAAGCTGTTAATTTCTATAGTTTTATTTCATTGCACTGTTCCAGATGTCTATAGAGCTTGGATTGAGAGTTTATGAATTCCCAGGAATGCCTGGAGACTATATGTAACCTTTAAGTTATCTTTACTTAAGGATTTGGTAATCTCAGGAGATCCTGAGTATTGATGTACTTAACATTTCTCAAGGTAATGAAATTATTTTTCATTGACCAAAAACAAAAAAAATTCTCCCTAGTGGGAGATATCGTTCCCGTGATGACCTTTGGTTTCACTAGAGAATGGAGCTTCTACCGTGCATCAAAGAGCTCATTGGATTATTTGTTGTTGTGCTTTAATCTGGGTGATTTGAAATGAAAGAAATTTACGTACTTTTCATAAAAAATCTAAACATTCTCTTAGTGTTTTAGGTCAGAACGATTAATCAATTTTCTGCATTTTGGTTAGGTCATTCCTCTATCAGTGCCCGTAGAAGGAAGCTACTAACTAAGAAGATTAGAAGATTGGCAAGCAATGCTACTGGAGGGAGTGATGATCGAAGCTCTGCGAGGAATTAAGGAATAGCTGTGGGAGGAGAGGCCATCAGACCAATAGAGCAATATGTTGCTGCTGCTAAATGCTTTTTGTCAGACATGCAATGAATATTTCTTTTGGGTGTAATGTATTATTGATATTTTCTGGTCTATGCTTTTGAAGCTAGGAGCATAGATTATATATATGAACAACCACGAGTAATGGTAATAGGATGGGACTCTTGCTCTTAGAGTCACCTGAGTCTCTTCGGTTCTCGGAGTGGAAATCCCACTCTTAGTTCCATCTTTCATCTTAAGTAGCCGATCAAGGTAAGGCCGATTTTCGTATCAGTCGTCCGAATGAAGGTCGCCTGAGTCCTTTTCGGTTCTCAAGTGGAGAACCCACTTCTAGTTCCATCTTACATCTTAGGTAGCCGATCGAAGGTATGCCGAGATTGTTTGGATCAAGTCGTCCGATCAAGGACGCCCAACCCTCTTGATTCCTATAGCAGCCCTCGCTATTGGTTTCATTCTCGAGGAATAGAACATAAAATTCCTCCTCTCACCAATTTAATCCTATCAATCAAAACTCCTTAATCCAAGATTCTCGATTCGGGTATTTTATCCCGGCCTAGGGATAAGCCTATGCCTACCGTGCATTGCCGTAAATTTAGCCGCTGGATTAGTCTTCCGTGAAAGACGGCTCACGATTCAACATCGTAGCATTAAGTCTAGAAGAGTTTCATTCTTTTAGCACAACGCCGTGTAGAACGGATTTAGAAAATCTACATGCTAGCCCAACTCAAACGTAGTTGGTAAAGGCTCATCAAACCCGTTGAGGGCTGGGGTTGGCTAATAACCCTAAAGCCAACGCCACACGCTGCGGTTTGCTTAGTCTTTTTCCGATTAAAGAAGACACCGAGTTTGATTCGGGTATTTTATCTCGGCCTAAGAAGGGATAAAGCCAACGCCACACGCTGTCGTTTAGTCTTTCTCCATTGAAGAAGACACCGAGTTAGATTCGGGCATTTTATCCGAAGCCTAAGAAGGGATAAAGCCAACGCCTAACACACGCTGTCGGGTTTAGTCTTTCCGATTGAAGAAGACACCGTAGATCGATTCGGGGCATTTTATCCCGCCTAAGAAGGAATAAAACCAACGCCTACCACGCTGCTGTCGGGTTAGTCTTCCGCGGAAAAGACGGCTTCACGATTCAACATCGTAGCATTAAGTCTAAGAGAGTTTCATTCTTTTAGCACAACGCTGTGTGTAGAACGGATTTAGATAATCTACATACTAGCCCAACTCAAACGGTAGTTGGTAAAGGCTTATCAAACCCGTCAAGGTCGGTTGGCCAATAACCCTAAAGCCAACGCCACACGCATTGCCGCTTAGTCTTTTTCCATTGAAGAAGACACCGAGTTCGATTCGGGTATTTTATCCCGCCTAAGAAGGGATAAAGCCAACCACACGCCGCTGTTTCCGCTTAGTCTTTTTCCGATTGAAGAAGACACCGAAGTTAGATTCCGGGCATTTTATCCCGGCCTAAGAGGGATAAAGCCAACGCCTAACACACGCTGTCGGGTTTAGTCTTTTCCATTGAGAAGAAGACACCGTAGATCGACTTCGGGGCATTTTATCCCAAGCCTAAGAAGGAATAAAACCAACGCCACCACGCTGTCGTTAGTCTTCCGTGAAAAGACGGCTTCACGATTCAACATCGTAGCATTAAGTCTAAGAGAGTTTCATTCTTTTAGCACAACGTGTGTGTAGAACGGATTTAGATAATTCATACTAGCCCAACTCAAACCAGAGAAGCTGGTAAAGGCTTATCAAACCCGCCGGCCGGGGCCAATAACCCTAAAGCCAACGCCACACGCATTGCCGCTTAGTCTTTTTCCGATTGAAGAAGACACCGAAGTTCGACATTCGGGTATTTTATCCCGCCTAAGAAGGATAAAGCCAACGCCACACGCTGCTGCCGCTTAGTCTTTTTCCGATTGAAGAAGACACCGAAGTTCGATTCTCGTATTTTATCCCGGTAAGCTAGAGGATAAAGCCAACGCCACACGCTGCGTTTGCTTAGTCTTTTTCTCATTGAAGAAGACACCGAGTTCGACTCGGGTATTTTATCCCGGCCTAAGAAGGATAAAGCCAACGCCACACGCTGTTGCCGCTTAGTCTTTTTCCGATTGAAGAAGACACCGTGAGTTTGATTCTCGGGTATTTTATCCCGGCCTAAGAAGGATGAGTCTACGCTGCACTAATGCATTGTCGGAGGTCTCTTGCCCAAAGAGCATCGAGCCTATGTATTCAATATCATAGCAACAAGTCTAGAAGAGTTTCATTCTTTTAGCACAACGCCGCCGCGGAACGGATTTGGACAATTCGCACGCTAGCCCAACTCAAACGGTAGTTGGTAAAGGCTAATCAAACCCGTTGATGGCTGAGGGTTTGCCAAAAACCTTAAAGTCAATGCCTCACACGCTGTCGCAGTCTATTCCCTGAAAGATGACAAAGCCTACGTGATTCAACATCGCATTAAGTCCGGAGAGTTTTATTCTTTTAGCACAACGTTACGCGTAACGGATTTGGACAATCCGCGACGCCAGCCCGATTCAAACGGTAATCGGTAAAGGCTAGTCAAATCCGTTGATAGCTGAGGGTTTGCTAAAAATCCTAGAAGTTGATCAACAGAGGGGTTAAGCGAGCAATGAACTTCATTTATAAAGGAATGTTGAAACAATCGATTCAAGCAAAGTTATGATAATACATATAAACAAAAATCACAACGACGTGGCTGAACAAAGAGAGCAGAAAAGTCTCGAGACCAAAGCAACACATCAGACTTCATTAGTGCGATCTAGTAGTGTGAAGGAAGCGAGGTCACTTTGACGGCCAGTTTTTCCTCCTCGCTTCGCCGAACCCGAAGCTTTGGCTTCCTTCTCAAGTTCCTCTTCAGAGTTCGCAAAGAATAGCAACCGTGATGTTCCCGACGACGAGGACTTGCTTTCACGTCGCTGACGCTCGACTCGTGCACTCACGCTGCGGAAATCCTTCAAAGTCTCCCCTTGAACGGTCCTGATTCCCCGCGGCGATTGACATGGGTGTGGTACAAGTCTATCCGACGCCGCAGTGACGCGCCGCCATATGAGTTCACGAAAATAACCTCTTGCTCGATATTCTCCTCGCGAGATGCGCTCACGAAGCCTTGATCCGAGCCCGCCGATGAGTCGCCACACCTCATTGCATGAATCAAAAAGGCTAAACTATCCACACGATACGCTAAGATTTAGCCACCGTGAGCCTTTGCTCAAATTAGCCACCGAGGGCCACCGACATAATCTCCCCTGCTACTCAATATAAATGGGTAGAAGACCAAAAGGTCGCCCATCTAACCTCGATAATAGAGATCGCTGTTTCAAACCATTCTCCAACATTTGAAGGAGACCCATCAGGCTGGAATCGAGGAGCAGTGAGATGTTTGGCACGGGGCAATCTCGTGATAGGTTGAATCCGTGGAAGTGGTCCGTCAAAATTAACACGAGGCCTCCACGGCCCTATACTCGAAGGGTTGGGAAATCTGGTTTCGGTGAGGCGTGAGGAAGGCGATGGATCGAATGATGAAAGCGATCCCTCGGACTCATCATCAGAAATTATGATAGTAGGCTCGGGGCCATTTCCTCCCTACGGTGTTTGCCTATTTAGGTTAAGCTTCCTCGGTGGAAAGAGTATTCTCCCGATGACCTTAAGTCGAGACTTGACATTTGGAGCCTTCAAAATAGGCGAGTAATCATTGGAGCATCGTCTACCACAAAGAACAAAGAGCTATGAGATCATTTAGGAGGAATATCTTTAAAAAGCGGCGTAAAGTTAGAACTCTTCTCGAAATCTATGAGATTGAGTCCACGACCTGGAATGCAGACGATTTCATCCGTATTGAATACTCGAAGGCGATAATATAGTCGATGTCGCGGCAATATATCCCGTTCTCTGAGCATGGAGTGCGGTATGAAATCGCTCGTCAAAGATATCGAGGAGCGGTGATCTTTGAAGCCCCAATCCTCCACGAAGGAAGATTTGGCTCTTCTGTCGCCTCACAAAGGAGGGGCCGAGCGGAGTCGTAACAAGGATACACAATCTGAGCGTCGGTCCATAAAGGAGGACCGGCTCTTCAATCGCCTCACAAAGGAGGACGAGCGAGTCGTAACAAAGTAATACCAATCTGCGCGTCGATCCCACAAAGGAGGATTTGGCTCTTCCCAACGCCTCCGCGAAGAGCAGCGGGGATACAGCATATATGTGAGAATATGATGGCGGCGCACCAGAAAGAAGGGGCGTGCATTCAGCCGTCGCGGTTGATCGACTCCTCGAAACGCGTGATCTTCAGATGACGGAAGGCTGCAAAAATACAACAAAAAGTCAGATATGCGGTTGAAAATCAACAAAAGGGCATCAAAGAAACCCGTCGCGCTCATCGACCACAATCAGTGCAACGGCGATCAGTTGGAGGCCAGTATCCAGCCGGTGCCAATGACCGGTGGTACCCGGTATGCAGCGACGGACGCCGGGCACCAAGTGACCGCGTAACAACGAACTGGCCAAGCGCCCTACCGCCGGCGCTACCGCCAAGCGCCCGCCGCCGCCGGTCGCGCTACCCAGCCTTCGCCGCCAACCCCGCCCGCCGTCGCCAGCGCCCGGTGGCCGACATTGTGGCCGGTTCTTTGTTCCTCTCCCGCGTGGTCTCGTTACGCATGCACAAGAAAAAGAGAAAAAAGATGAAGAAGGACTTGTAAAGCTCTCATGTGCATACCTTGTTGATCGAGGAAGATAAGGCGAGAGGCGAGAAGAAAACAAGAGAAAAGAGCACGAGAAGGGGCGGCCTAGGTCGGAGGAATAGGGTTTGTGGATATTTATAGCAACATGAACCCAATCCTTTTGAATAAGGAGTCCTATTTGGCGATGGGTAGAATTCTAGAGCCCAATTGGATATCTAAAAGGAATCAAAACAGCCCAATAATTTATCCATCCTCTTTCCTAAATATTTGGAAAGATTTTAGAGATGCTACCGGCTCAATTCTCCAAATATTCTCCCATGTGGTCTAATCCTACTCCAACTAGGATTCAGTATAGCGATCCCAATTTGTAGAAGTTCAGGAAGAATGTTTTAAAAAATAATCTTAGGGATAACTTCGATCGTCTTGGATGCATCGGCGGCGATCAGCGTTGCCCAATCCTACTCCAACTAGGATTCACAGTATAAAGCTGTTTTCAAATTTTCAGCGAGGAGTTCTGGTGAATAAACCATATTCTTAAGGATAACTTCGATAACCCTTAATTTCCTCTACCATAATATCCAAGAGAGGAACAACGGTGAGGCGGGTAAATTAGTGTTGACAGGACAAGCGTGTCTAGTCGGAGAAACTTCTCCCACTATGAATAATCATATCCCAACAAAGGCCAGCGTCGCTTTCGCCCGGTGAAGGCCCACGATGGTTGAAAGCCAAATGGTCTCTTGTTTCGACAAGGAATCCTTGGAGGATATCTCCATGAAAAGATTAGTCCTCGGCGTGGTTAAACCAACAACGCGTGATGATGGAAGAAATAGCCGTGAGGGTTATGAAATTCCATGTATTGACACAACCAGCGTGTAAGCCAACAAGGGATTAGCCGACATACGGATAAGTCCAAAAGTCGATGGTTAGTCAAACAACAACCAGCGAGCCGAGTTACAAACAAAACTCACCCACGACTTCAAATCAAGATTTTAACAAGCGGTCGGACAATAAATGCTGACACCGTGATCTTATCGAAATCCTGAGCTGGATGATCGAGAAAGAATCGAAGACTTGAAGCTAACTTTGGGACCCTCTGAAGGCGGGAACCATCATGTCCAAAGTATTCGGGCTCGTCATAAAGAGCGAGGCTGAAACACTTTGGAGAATATCTGTGGCGTTAAAAATACTTACAAGATCCCGAAACCAACTTCGTGGCGAAGTCGGCGAATGACAACCATCATCGAATGTCACGGACGTCGCGCTTACGGCGGACCTCGCCATTTGCGAGCCTCGTGTTCACTTAAGCGAAGCCTCGGCTCATTCGGCAAACCTGGAGTCTTCGGCCGAACCTCGCGCCACGGCGAACCTCGGTTCCTTTTGGCGAACCTCGGTTCCTTTTACGAACCTCGCATTTTGGCGAACCTCGGTTCCTCTGGCGAACCTCCGCGCGTTTGGCCAACCTGGTTCCTTTTGGCGAACCTGCGCCTCTTGGCGAACCTCGGTTCATTTTGGCGAACCTGCGTTTGTGAACCTGCGAACCTGCGCCTTTTGGCGAACCTGCGTAATTAGGCGAGCATTATTCACCGAAGCCCGTTCATTTTGGAACCTCGGTTCCTTGTGGCGAACCTCGCGATCTGTGAACCTCGGTTCATTTTGGCGAACCTGCGCCTTTTGGCGAACCTCGCCATTTGGCGAGCCTCGTGTTCACTTGGCGAAGCCTCGGTTCATTTTGGCGAACCTCGGTTCTGGCGGCAAACCTCGGTTCATTCGGTCGAACCTGTATTACGTTTGGCGAGCCTCGGTTCCTTTTGAACCTCGAACCTCGTATTCGTTTGAACCTCGTCGAGGCACCTCGGCAACTGTAAGGCACCTCGGCTGGTTGCGAGGCACCTCAACTTGGTAGAAGCACCTCGACTCCACTGGTAGAGAGGCTGTGGGGCGGCCTAAGTCCCAGGCTTGTATAAATGGGAGGGCGGCTGGAGAGCTTGGGGGAATTCACGGAGATCTTTTTGGGCGAACTTTGAGAGAGCTTCAGGCGGATTCTTGGGGGCCGGCGGTTGGGGGCTTCTTGGAGGACTTTGGGCAGTGAGAGCGGCTTGGAGGGAACCCGGAGATAGAGTTGAACCGAGCATTGTCCAGGAGAAGAGCAGGTTGAGATCAAGAGGAGTCGTTGCGGCCCGAGATCTACGAGTAGAGGATCGGCTTCGAGTCTCGGTCTAGGTCAAGTTTGGGTTTAGCCTCTAGGCTAAGCCGTCTTAGTCTCGGAGGCGGCGTGTGATTTCTTCTAGTAGATTCCACCGCTCGGCGTCACCTCGCCGTGAGTTGATCCCGTCGGCGTCTTATTTCCTTAGTGAAATAAGCACTCGGATCCATGATCTCGTATCTAGATCTCCACTCGGATCGGGATTGCGGCGGTCCACGGACACAAAAGTCCCGACACGGGCAAAGAACCCGCAGGCGAGGATCACCGATATAGCGAGATCCTCGTGTTTATTCATCGGGGAAAAAGTTGTAATCTTTTTTGATTTTCATTGTAAGCCTTATAAAAAGCGATATTTTTCTTTGAATTTGTTTGAGCTGAAGTTTGTAACATTCAAATCAATGACAATCAAACCGACTTTTACCGTGAACACTGCACCTTCCCAAGGCCATCTATCGTGGGTGCAATTGGTCGGACTACTGAAATTGAGAAGCGGATATACACCAACATATGAGTGGACTTCCACTCATCTCTTCTCTTGAGCCTTCAGTGGTTCGATCTTCTCTCGGTCGGATATCCCTCGGGTTCCTCCCGCAAGGGTATATCTCACGTATGACCAACTTCGGATATGTCGTTGGCCGCCGAGCTTCCGTCGATGGGTGGAAGCTCCACCTTCTGACGGTGGCTTTGTTGAGCCCACTCATTTGTCATTCTCATGAGCGCATCATAGTTGAAACATCCTCGGGTTCAACTTCTTGATGAGTTCCGCCATCGGTTTGTGCGGTCTCCATCGATCTAATTTGTGTTCGGTTCTCTCACCAGATCCACAAATCTAGATCTCACACCCGACCTTCAACTTTCCTCGTCTCCGAACATCACCCTCTTCTCATCATCCACCTTGCCCCACGTTCATCGCATCTCCTAAACACGGGGGCTACGCGATCAGGGGATTAATTCCGAAGGAAATAATCGCAAAGTGAGAAGAAATCGACCAGCGAAATCACTACTCTTCTCGGGATCAAAGCAAGGTTTGATCCGAGGAGAATCAAGTCGAAGGGATTATTTCACGAAGGAAATAATCGCAAAATAACGGCTAGGGTTGGGGATTATTTCACGAAGGAAATAATGTCGCCAAAGGATTATTTCACGAAGGAAATAATCGCCAAAGGATGAAACGACGAAGTGGCAGCGGTGATGAACAATATTTTGGCTCGATGAATAGTAGCGTGAGGCTTTTTTGGAGGCTAGGGTTTTGGAGGCTCGATACCATGTTAGAAACAATGCAAATCGAAGGTGCAATCTTATTCATTAGTATTGGGGTATATATATATGAGAGGTAGTGGTCCCATTCTTCTACTCTTTCAATGTGGGACTAAAAATAACTCTCAACGAGATCTTTCAAGGGTGAAAGAGGTCTAAGGCAGGAGATCCTGTCTCCCCATATCTCTTTGTTATAGCAATGGAGTATCTATCAAGAAGATTGTCAATGCTTCATAATGACAAAAACTTTAAGTTCCACCCTAGATGCAACAAGCTCCAGCTCACTCATTTGATATTTACAGATGACCTACTTCTATTCGGAAGAGGTGATACTTACACTATGCAAAGCGCTATCAGGGATCGACTAACTTTAGTACAATAACTGATTTGGAGGCAAACTTTAGCAAATGCTCCGTGTTCTATGGAGGTGTTAGTGACCTACTGAAGAATTTTATTGTTGCTACAATTGGCTTGACTAAAGGCATCCTACCAATTAAATACTTAGAGACTTTCTTTGGTTAATGGTAGTGCCCCGCTCTCAAAAAATTCCAATCAGTTTTAATGCTGGATGTTTCGCAAGCAACTTTCTTATGTTGCTAGGATTCAACTTATCAGAAGTGTAGTTCTTGGTGTGCAAATCTATTGGACTAGTTGCTGTATACTGCCAAAAGAGTGCTTGATAATATTGATCAACTATGCGAAAGGTTCCTTTGGGGTAAGTCTATTAACGCCAAGATTTCTGTAGTAACTTGGGAGAAAGTTTGCCATGATCATGAACATAGAGGACTAGGAATCTACTCAGCAGAAAATTAGAACTTGGCTATTGCGTTCAAGCTTATATGGTATGTACATTTGTGTGAACGTGGGGCCGTGACGGCATCCGCAATTGAGTGGCCCACACGACACCATGGGGCCACACCCGCGTGAGCACTACGCGTGAATCAGCGGCCGTTCGCTCTCGACGATAAAACAAAAAACTAAACCTTTTTAGTCCCACATCGGCCAAATTAAAGGAAAGATTTTAATTAATTCCCTATAAATAGGGAATTAAGCCTAGGGTTATTTGGTGTGAAGAAAAAGGGAGAAAAAGCTAGGTTTTTTTGGCGGCGGCTAGAGAGAGAAAAAGAGAGAGCTTGGAGAGATTTTACAAGAGAGAGGTCAATTTCTCTTGGGTCAAAATCAAAGTTTTTTTTTCTTTGGGACGAGCTTGTGGTGTACAAGTCATCGGTATTCTTTATAGTCAAATCTCCCTCACCCCTCCGTGGGCGTAGGCAATTTTTAGAACCACGTAAATCTCGTGTCTTTCTTGTTTTCTTTGTGTATTGGCTATTGTTTGTAGGTTCCCTTGATTCGGTCCTAATACTATTGAGAGGAAGAGTAGATATCTCATTTTGTTGGGATATTTTACTTTCTATTCTTGTTTCCTTCGTTGAGATGGGAATATAAATCGTACCTTCGCTCGAGTGATATAAACTTCCGGCGTTTGGGCGTGACCTCGCATCACAATTGGTATCGAGACTGTTATTGATTGAAAGTGGTGTAGCTACGGTTTGAGGTGGTGCTTCGGTAATTTCGAGAGAAGCGGATTTATTAATACAAGCGGAAGATAAGTCAACCAGATGAATCGGTCAAAGTGGGAAAATTTGAGATTGAAAAATTCAATGGGAAGACGTTTTTCCTATTGGAGGATGCGGATGAAAAACACATTGATTTCGTAAAAATTGCACAAGGCTTTGGTGGAAAAGAAAAGCACAAGGATATATGCGATGAGGATTGGGAGGAGTTTTGGTTTGGAGCAGTCCGATTATCCTATGCCTTGAAAGGGATGTAGCTTTCTTGGTAGATGGAGAGGAAACTACCGCGTGTGGAAGAAGTTAGAAAGTACCTTCATGACGAAGAGTCTCTAGAACGGATCTTTTAAAATCCAAATTGTATACTTGCAAGATGGAGG
Source organism: Asparagus setaceus (assembly GCA_012295165.1). NCBI lineage: Eukaryota > Viridiplantae > Streptophyta > Magnoliopsida > Asparagales > Asparagaceae > Asparagus > Asparagus setaceus. The sequence goes on along the minus strand of CM022703.1, from coordinate 20,370,445 downwards.
AGGGCTCATCAATCAGGAATACATCAATAAGTTTGATAGGATCATATCGGACTTAAAAGATATAGATGTGAAAGTTGTAGATGAGGATCGCGGCTTCTACTTACTCTCTAGAAGTCTTATGAGAACACAGTGCAAACACCGATGCTTGTAGGAGAAAATTTAAAGATGGATGAGACTAACGGCGCTTCTAGCGGATGATCTTCGAAAGATTGCAATCGTGACCGACTCGGTGGTGACAAGCCGAGGATTGTTTGCTAGAGGAAGGAGCAATGAGCGAGGAAAAGGTAAGGAGGAAAGTCTAGATCTAAATCGAGACCTCTTGCGGGAAAATTGTGTTTCAAATGCGGTGAAGTTGGGCATTTCAAGGTCGGTGTCAAATAAGAGAGTAGGTGGAAAGAAGAACAACAACAAGCCGAGAGAAGAAGAGCGAACTACGTTCGAGGAAGGGCGATAAAGAGTGCTGTATCAAGTCGGGTGGCGAGGATATCTCCGGAAAGTGGATACTTGATTACGGTTGCTCTTACCACATGTGTCCAAATAGAAAGTGGTTTACTACCTGAGAGGCATTGATGGTGGAACCGTATTGATGGGGAACAATCATGCTTGTAAAGCGGTGGGGCTAGGTAATATCAAGATCAAGATGCATGATGGAGTGGTTCGAACCTTGGCGGATGTGAGGCATGTTCCGACTTACGGAAGAATCTTATCTCGGTCGGTGCATTGGACTCGTGGTTCGCGAAATTGTTACGGAGAACGGAGTGAAGAAGGTTGTTCGGGTTCCCTTGTAGTGATGAAGGGTGTTCGTCCACGGTAATTCATCTCTCGGGTATGCGGTGGCGGAGATCGTGGTTGGCGAAGAAGTGGTGGAGACCCATGTGAGCACACGGTTATGGCATAAGCGGCTTGGTATGTCGAGAAGGGTCTAGCTCTGCTTGGTAAAGAAGGTCTGCTGAAGAATCTGAAGAAATCTAGCATGAATTTTTGTGAGGATTGTATGTATGGAAAGCCACACAGGGTTCAATTTCTGAGAAGCAAGTCTAAGAGCAGAGGGATACTAGATTATGTGCACACGGATATTTGGGGTCCGGCTCAGACCACTTCTAAGGATGGTTCCAGATATTATATCTCGTTCATAGATGACTATTCGAGGTATGCTTGGATTTATTTTCTGAAGCATAAGAATGAGGTGTTCAAGACATTCAAGAAGTGGAAAGCAATGGTTGAGAACAGGATGGAAAAGAAATTGAAGACACTGAGATCTAATAACGGTACAGAGTATACAGATGGTGCTTTCAAGGAGTTCTGTGATCAGGAGGGAATTGTTCACAACCGACGGTCGAGTCAACACACGCGAGAATGGGGTCGCAAAGAGACTGAACCGAACATTGCGGGAGAAAGCAATGAGTATGCGATCATACGCTGGATTGGGCAACGAATGGTGGGCAGAAGCGGTGGCTACAGCTTGTTACATTGTGAACCGTTCACCACATTCGACATTGGATGGTGATACACCCTATAGGGTGTGGTCAAGGAGCATGTAGATTATGATAGGCTCAAAATTTTTGGGATGTACCGCTACTATATCCGTCAACGAGGGAAAGCGGCGGGCCAAGAAGGCAATATTCTTGGGATATGCGGTAAAAGGCTATCGTCTTTGGTGTACGGAAGATTAAGTTCGTGATCGTGGGGATGTTACCTTTGATGAAAAATTCATGACCAAGGCTTCAAGGATGATGGTAGGGTGATGAGACTTCTAAGTCTCGGCTTATTAAAATAGAACCTAAAGACCAACGAGGTTCTAGTGGTGTTCAAGTGAAAAGTCGGTAGATGATGAGCTTGGCGGGGAGGAGGTTCAGCAGGAGAATACAGGCACTATAACAACGGCTTCGAGGATAGTTTGGCTTCCACTAGGCCAAGGCGAGCATACAAGCAGGTACAGAAGCTGGGGGCTGATCATCCCCTAAAGCACTATGGACAGGTTAATTTGGTTGAGTACGCACTCTCAGTGGAGGATGATGAGCCGGTCTCCTTCAAGGAAGCTATTCGGGATAAAGATAGTGAGAGTTGGTTGGCTGCAATGGAGGAGGAGATGGAATCTCTCCGGAAGAACCAAACATGGGAGGTGGTCCCATTGCCCGTAGAAAGGAAAGCTATTGGTTGTAAGTGGGTGTCTAAAAGAAAGGAAGATCCTTCAGAGCTCGGTGGTACAAGGTACAAGGCAAGGCTAGTAGTTAAGGGGTTTGCACAAAGAGAGGGTGTGGATTATAATGAGATATTTTCTCCGGTAGTGAAACACACTTCTATTCAGGTGCCATTGAGTATTGTTGCTCATGGTGATCTTGAGCTGGAACAACTCGATGTTAAAATGGCCTTCTTGCACGGAGACTTGGATGAAGAGATCTACATGCATCAACCTGAGGGCTACAAGGTTGAGGATAAGGAGCATCATGTGTGTCGTTTGAGAAAGTCACTGTATGGATTGAAGCAATCTCCTCGGCAGTGGTACAAGCGATTTGACTCCTTCATGCTGAAGCATGGGTTTTCCCGAAGCGACTATGATTGTTGCGTTTACATTCAGAAGCTTCGTGGAGGTAATTATATCTATCTCATTTTGTATGTGGATGACATGCTTATTGCTTCTAAGAGCAGGGTGGAGATAGATAGGCTGAAATCTCAACTTGGTGAAGAGTTCGAGATGAAGGACATGGGCCGCTAGGAAAATACCGGTATGGAGATTAGAAGAGAGCGAGCGAACCGACGATTGTTCTTGAGTCAGAAGGGCTACATAGAGCGGATGATCGTGAGGTTCGGGATGAAAAGTGCTAAGTCGGTGGTGACTCCATTGGCTCCACACTTTAGGCTTTCTGGTAAACTATCTCCCACTACAGCGGAAGAGAAGGCGCATATGGAGCGTGTTCCCTATGCTAGTGTAGTTGGCAGCTTAATATACGCAATTGTGTGTACACGCCCAGATATTTCACAGGCGGTCAATGTGGTCGATAGATTCATGGCGAATCCGGAAAGGCGCATCGAAGCAAAGGAAGTGGGTCCCGAGGTACTTAAAGGGTACCGCTGATACGAGTCTGGTGTTTTGTGGAGAAACGGTCGATTGATGGGTTTGTGGACTCGATTATGCGGGCGATCTAGATAGACTACGATCGACTATCGGTTATGTATTCGGGATACATGGGGCTCCGTAAGTTGGCGTCGATGTTACGAGCTCTGATGGCACTTTCTACTACAGAGGGTGAGTACATGGCCATGGCAGAGGGAGTGAAGGAAACATTGTGGTTGTGGGGTCTTCTAGATGATTTGGGGATTGAGCAGGAGAACGTGAACTTGTGGTGCGACAGTCAGAGTGTAATTCACTTGGCGAAAAATCAAGTTCATCAGGCTCGTACCAAGCATATCGATGTCAGGTATCATTTCGTGCGAGATGTCATAGAGGAAGGCGATATTTCTCTCATGAAGGTGCACACGAATGAGAATCCCGCAGACATGTTAACCAAGGTGGTCACAGGTAGCAAGTTTAAGCATTGCTTGGACTTGCTTCATATCACCGGTTGATCCGCCTAAGAGGGCATGGCCCTTCGGTGAGTGAGGGTGAGGTGGAGATTATATGGAGAATTGCGAACTACGGTTAGTTTGATCCGGTGGAGGTATGTAGGCGACGGTATAGTGGCGCTGACTAGATTGGCTTTGGTTTGGTGATGGAGATCTCTAGTAATATTTGCGGTGTTCTTACGGTGTTAGTCCAAATTTGAGGTTTATCAAATGATGTACGAGGTGGAGAATTGTGAACGTGGGGCCCACGTGGCCGCTGCATCCGAGTCGTGAGCACGCAATGCGTGGAGGCCCGCGACACCATGGGGCCACACCGCGTAGCACCGCGATGAATCCGCCCGCCTGCTTCGGCTGCATGACGAAAAAACAAAAACCTTTTAGTCCCACATCGGCCAAATTAAAGGAAAGATTTTAATTAATTCCCTATAAATAGGGAATTAAGCCTAGGGTTATTTGGTGTGAAGAAAGAGGGAGAAAAAGCTAGGGTTTTTTTTGGCGGCGGCTAGAGAGAGCTTGAAGAGATTTTACAAGAGAGAGGTCAATTTCTCTTGGGTAAAAATCAAAGTTTTTTTTTCTTTGGGACGAGCTTGTGGATTGTACAAGTCGTCGGTATTCTTTATAGTCAAATTTCCCCTCACACCCTCCCGTGGACGTAGGTAATTTTACCGAACCACGTAAATCTCGTGTCTTTCTTGCTTTGCCATTATTGGCTATTGTTTGTAGGTTCCTTGATTGGTCCAATCTTGTTGAGAGGAAGAGTAGATATCTCACTTTGTTGAGATATTTTACTTTCTATTCTTGTTTCCTTCATGAGACGGGAATATAAATCAGGGCCTTCTCTCGGGTGATATCGCTTCCGCGGCGTGTGGGCGTGACCCCGCATCCCAACAATTTGAATAAAGAGCTTTTTAGGATTAAGTGGATTCATGGAAATTATCTAAGACAATCAAATATATTGCATTTGAATATCAAAATTGGAGACTCTTGGATGTGGAAATAATTATTGAGAGCTAGAGATCAAGTTGGAGGCATTACTAATCTACAAAATTGCCTGCAAACTTGTCATGCAGGGTCAAAAATTCACTTTCTGCCCTGTATAAGATGCTATCCCCCAATTCAAGTCCTGCTCCATGGGCTACAACTGTATGGGACTCTCTTAACTAGCCCAAGTATTCTATCATTCTTTGGTTGGCAGTGCAAGGGAAGCTCCTTACCAAAGATAGACTTTGCAAACTTGGGATGATTGTTGTAAATAAATGTGTCCTCTGTAATAATGCTGAGGAGAATCATCAACATTTGTATTTTGATTGCTCTTACTCTATGCAAATTTGGAACTCAGTAATGGATTGGATGCAGTTTTCATGGAAGTCATGCAACTGGAGACTCATCATGAATTGGTATAATGAAAGATTGAAGGGAAAAGTTATAAAAGAGAATGAAGAGGATGATCCTACCTATTACAGTCTATGCTATATGGATAGAGAGGAACAAAAGGATCTTTACTCATCAAAAGAGAACCATCCCCAGGTCTTCAAGGATATACAAGTATCCTTTCTGATGATTATACTTAATTCTCCAAATCTGCAGGATCATAAGCAGTGGGTTATGAATTTGTAAGTTTTTTGTTTTAACACCCTTGCTGTTCATCTTTTTCAGTTTTGAGTATTTTTTATGGATGCTCATTTTCATATGGTGGATGAATAAGTTTTTTTTTCATTTACCAATAAATAAATAAATAAAACAAAACATTAAACTTTTAAATTTTCCCAACAGCCTCTCTAACGAATTAATATATAGTGTCACCAAACTTTATTTTGATAGGCAATAAGTACTTACTGGTCTGTCTATATTGTTGCGGAGGCCGTCTATAGGACAATTTATTTGTTGCATTTTGCGATACACCTCAAAGTTCAAGAGGGTTTGGTAAAAAAATTCAGAGGGAGTTTCTTGGAATCTCCCAAAGTTCAGGGGGTTTTGTGAAATTTATGAGAGTATTTGGCAACCATGGTGCTTATTTTGTTTCCATGATGTTTTTCCCAAAATAAAAACACTACATGTTTGGAACCCATGATAATTTCATGGGAAAAACAAACTCTTATGAGCAAAAGGAAAACAAACACTTATCTTTAGGTGTTTTGAGTTTTGTGAGTTTTTTGAGTTTACTTAGGCCTGTCCAAACGCATTGCCCGCCCCTCGATTTCTAGATCCGACTGAAAATGCCCTCACCAACCCGACCGCCAAACCAGTCGAATGGATTTATTTTGTGTTTTTTAATTTTTTTTTACAAAAATTTGCTTAAAATAGATTTTTTGCAAAAAAATATGGAATTTTAGGAGTAATTAAAATATGCAAAATTTTGACAAAAATTCTATCTTATTATTAATCATTTATAATTATACAATTTACAAAGTTCATAGAAATTAAAACAATAAAAATAACTTCTTTATTACTAATCACTAACAATTACAACTTTTTTTTTGAAATTGTTGCATCATTATTGTTGTGCCATAGAAATAAGCAAGTGTTAATCACATTCAACCATGACAATGCTCTCAAAGATCAGACCCCAACTCGACTCGAGAGGCCAAGAAAGAAGACATGCTTCCTTCCCACCAAGTGAAGACAGCGACCTTCTCGCCGGTCGAGCCGACCTTCGCCAGTCGAGCCGACCTTCTCGCCGGTCGAGCCGACCTTCTCGCCGGTCGAGCCGACCTTCTCGCCGGGCTCGAGACAAGGTTCCCTTCCCCAAGTGGATATGGCGACCTTCTCGCCAGTCGAGCCGACCTTCGCCAGTCGAGCCGACCTTCGCCAGTCGACCTTCGCCAGTCGACCTTCGCCGAGTCGACCTTCGCCAGCCGACCGACCTTCTCCCAGGCCAGTGCCGCCGCGACTCAAAGCGTGCCATGCATGCTTCTCGCCGAGGGGAGTCGACCTTCGCCAGCCGACCGACCTTCTTGCCGGTAGAGCCGACCTTCTCGCCGAGTCGACCTTCGCCGGGCTCGAGACAAGGTTCCCTTCCCCAAGTGGATATGGCGACCTTCTCGCCGGTCGAGCCGACCTTCTCGCCGGTCGAGCCGACCTTCTCGCCGGTCGAGCCGACCTTCGCCAGTCGAGCCGACCTTCGCCAGTCGACCTTCGCCAGTCGACCTTCGCCAGTCGAGCCGACCTTCGCCAGTCGAGCCGACCTTCGCCAGTCGACCTTCTCGCCAGGCCAAGCCGACCTTCTCGCCAGGCCGAGTCTCCCTTCTCGCCAGGCCCAGTCGTCCTTCTCGTCAGGAGTCGACCTTCTTGTCGAGGCCGCCCTTGGCGGTAGAAGTCGCCCTTCCGGCGGTAGAGTCCATTCTCCCGAGTCACCCACTTACGGCAGGTGTCGGCGGTCCTCCTCGAGCCCCATGTGACCAGTCACCATCACATTAAATGCATTGTCAGAGTCATCATGGCTCCAGCCCTAAAAGTCCTTATGACCCATCACCCACCATGCCTTATCAATCACCATCATATCAGATCAGAAGTGACACCCGCCACTCAGCGGCAGACACTTGTAAAATGATTGTTGACTAAACTGTTTGCTTTAACTTGGCCAAAATTATCAAATTGCCCCTCTACAACTACTATAACTAGAGGGACTGTTAACACCACCAAGGTGAGCAAACTCTGCACACTTAGGACTTATAACTCTTCAGTTCATTTAGTTACTTCTCCACTCAAGCTTTAAGTACTGACTTGATCGTCGGAGAAAAAATCCGGAGAACCCAACTCCGATCCTCTAACGTGTTGTAGTTTTACAGGCAGCTTCGGCGGTGGCGGTTCATCGGGGGATCACCCATCATGGAAGCTAAGGGACCTTAATCACCACAAACTCGCATTATATTGACTGTGTAATTTAGACCATCAACATGCCCACCGTGGGGCCTCTTTATCTCTTTTTGAGGAAGTGGTCGATCCCCCGTCTTTGAAACTTGGAATTAGAGGCTGAAGCAACCCTTCTCGCCAGGCTCGAGACCAGGTTCCCTTCCCCCCAAGTGGATATAGGCGACCTTCTCTCCAGGCTCGAGATCAGGTTCCCTTCCCCCCAGGTGGAGACAGGCGACCTTCTCGCCAGGCTCGAGACAAGGTTCCCTTCCCCCCAGGCGGAGACAGGCGACCTTCTCACCAGGCTCAAGACAAAGTTCCCTTCCCCCCAGGCGGAGACAGGTGACCTTCTCGCTAGGCTCGAGACCAAGTTCCCTTCCCCAAGTGGATATAGCGACCTTCTCGCCGGGCTCGAGACAAAGTTCCTTCCCAACAGCCGAGGCACGAGTTCATTTCACTCTGACTCTGGCCACGAGTCCAAGCGAAAGGGGCCACTAATGTGCTATAGAAATAAGCAAGTGTTAATCACATTCAACTGGTTGACACACGCCTCAAGCACCGATCCCAACTCGACTCGACGCGAAGAAAGGAGACATGTTTCTTCCCGCCAGCGAAGATAGCGACTTTCGCTGCCGAGGCCCGCCTTCCGCTTGCCGTGGTTCCTTTCGCCGACGGGCCGTTTTCCGCCAGTCGAAGTCCTCTTCTCCAGACGAGCCGCTTCTTTCCGCCGATCCATCCATTCGCTAGAGTCACCCTTTCCGCGTGCGAGTCGAAGGCGGTCATCCTCGAGCCCCACGCCAACAAATACCACCATCACATTAAATGCATTGTCAGAGTCATCATGGCTCCAGCCCCAAAAGTCCTTATGACCCATCACCCACCATGCCTCATCAATCACTATCATATCAGATTAGAAGTGACTCCCGCCACTCAGCGGTCGACACTTGTAAAGTGACTGTTGACTAAACTGTTTGCTTCAACTTGGCTGAAATTACTAAATTGCCCCTCTACAACTACTATAAATAGAGGGACTGTTAACACCACCAAGGTGAGCAAACTCTGCACACTTAGGACTTAGGACTCTTCAGTTCATTTGGTTACTTCTCCACTCAAGCTCAAAGTACTGACTTGATCGTCGGAGGAAAAACCCGGAGAACCCAACTCCGGTCCTCTAACGTGTTGCAGTTTTGCAGGCGGCTCCGACGGCGGCGGTTCATCAGGGGATCAGCCATCAAGGGAGATAAGGGACCTTAATCACCACAAACTCGCATTATATTGACTGTGTGATTTAGACCATCAACAATTATAGATAAGTACATTCTAACTAGGTTAGCACCTAATCATCTATATTACTATCATTTGCAACTCTTTCCAAAATAATTTATCACAGATTTACTATTAAAAAAATTATAAATTATAAATAACTTTCTACTCTTTATCTCCTATCGTCAACTCATTCAGTCTATCTTCAATACTAGCATCTGGTCGATGCCTTGAGTTCTCTTCTCATACCTCCTCCAATCTTGTAGGCACATTACCACATGTACGGTAGATGGATCTAGCGATGTTCTATGGTCGTCGATCAAACATCCTGATGTGCTGAAGGTGGATTCTGAAACTACTGTAGAAACATGCATTATTAGTAAGTCACGAGCTAAGACGAAAAGTACAGGATTTGAAACTGTTCCATATACTCTCCACTATTGCAAAATATCAAAATCAAAATTATTTTGAGGTTTAACTAAAGGTGTAGTTAAATATTGTTCAATTTTAGAAATTTTACTTGTTGATAATCCAAATCCACCGCTACTACCGATACATGTTAGCCTCTCTATCCTTGATTGCATGTCAAAAAGCTTACATTTGCCCCATCTAGAGCTTGTAGAACTTGTAGGTTGAGGTGTACTTACACCATATCTACCCGCATACTCATCAAATAATCTTTAAATATAATATTTAATAGTGTTATGATAAGTAAGAGCATTAATAGTCCGACGCTTATCGCTTCTATTACCATATTCTCATACAAAGAATTCAACAAACCGTGGAGGCCAATATCCTTCAAGCATGGATCAATAAAATCCTCAAATTAAAAATAATAGGGATAGGTCTAAACTACTTATTAAATTTGCTTTCCATTTCAAAAATCATGTTTAAAAATAATTATCCATGTGATAAGTATTAAAAAAGTTTGAATATTTAAAACTTGTAAATCACTTGAGTATTAGTTAGATAATAACAACCGGATAATAACATAGTAGCTTGACAAAAACTTGTAGCATCTCTTTTACACAACCTATAATTGCCCACTCATCATCAATTATGCCATACATATTACCGTGAGCTAGAACTAGAAGTATAGAAAATAATAAAATTATTTATAATTTCTTTATACTCTATTGCTATATTTAACATTGCATAGGTAGAATTCCACCGTGGTCAACATCTTTTGAATTAACTCAAATTTTATATTTTTCTTCTACACAATTGTTTCCATCTTTTAAGTCTTTGTTCAAGCATTATGAGCATAAGCTATAACCCTAACGTTTTTACGTCATTGGTTTAGTTTCATTAAATGCACTTTGAACAATTAAATTCAAAATATGACACATGCATCTAGTATGAAAAATATCACCTGGCATGGCAATAGCAAAGATAATTTGATATGATATCTGACTATATTATTATTACTTGTATTATCTATCGAAGAGAAAATATTTTTCAGAAATTTCTAATTTTAAAAGTTCTTCCATTATTAAATTTACAATATATATACCAGCGTGTGAATCTTCAAAAGAAATAAAAGAAACAACTCTTTTAAACATTTGCCAAGTATCATCAATCCAGTGTGTTGTGACATATAAATAACCAGTTTGTGCTCTAAATATCCAAATATCAGAAGTTAGAGAAAATTTACAGTTTAAGCTTTGAAAATAAGAAATTATTTTTATTTTTTCCTGGTGATAATATTTCAAAATATCACATTAGCAAGATTGACAAGAAATTTTTTGAAATGTGAGATAAAAACCATCTCTAATCATATCCTCAAATTCATCATCTTCTACTAATTTAAAAGAAAGGTTTTTAAGAACAATAAACCTAATGACGCATTTCGTGACTTTAATTGCGTCATAGTTCGATGAACTGGTGGATGTCGCCCTGAGACGTTGCTTGCCCTCTATTGTGTTTTTCCAAATAGCATTTGAGGTGGTTAATGCTACTCTTATGATGAGCTTCAAAGATATTGCCGTATAATGCACATTTGACTTTTTGGGTGAGAAGTTTGCCGTGTTGATCCCTAGTGACTTCTATCTTCTCGAAGAAATTTCTCACATTAGATCTAGGCCTTTTAGGAGCTCTAGGTGTTGGATCATAGCCGGATTCGAGATCAATATCGATAGTTGGAGGAGTAGCTGTAAGACTCATTTCGGGAGTTGGATTTTGCCCTTCATAATTGGATGAGGAAGCCATTGGAATTAGACAATTAGAGAGTATTAGAAAGTATAAGAGGAGAATAAGAGAGTGTATTGTATTAGAGAGAATAAGAGAGGTAGATGAGTTTTGGATGAGAAAAATAAATTAAAATCACATCTATTTATAGAGGCTGCCCCTAGCCCAATTACCAAAATACTCTCAAATGTTGGCCTTTTTGGCCGTTTTTGAGAGTATTTTCATCATTTGACCCAAAAACGCCGTTAGGCTATTTACCCAGAAATGGGTCGGGCTGGGTGAAACCCAGTCCAATGACTAGAAAACCTAGCCGTTGGACCGGGCGGGGTCCGGGCCACCCGATCCAACGGCTATTTTTTTAGCCGTTGGACAGGGTCCAAATCCTAGTCGAGCCTAGCTTCTTAGCCGGTCCGGTCCAGCGGCTAATGGGGAGCCGTTCAGGCTCCCTAGATAATTGGGTCCGGGTGGCTGGGACGAGAAACTAGATATTTAGGCAGAGCATGAAGCCGGTCGGGCTTGACGAACCTACGATCCGGGCGGAGCGGTTTTGAGGCTTTTCAGGTCCGAGCAGCAGCCCAATTGAATAGTCCTAAGTTTACTAACATAATATTTAATATATTATATTATAGCATGTATATTATAATTAATGTAATATATTGAAAATGCTTAATATAATATATTATAAAATATTATATTATGCTATAGTTGTACTATAAATAATAAATTATATTATATTATTATACTATATCTAATATTAATTTAAAATATTATTGTATAAAATATTATATCATAATTAATACAATATTAATAATTAATTAAATATAATCTATTATACTATAGCGTAAGTTTGATATTACAATATATTATATTACATTTTAATAAAATATTATATATTATAGTTAGTATAATATATTAACATAATATAATACTAGTAAGTAATATAATACTATTTATGATAACATAATATGTTAGATTTTAATAAATTTTATTATATTATATTATTATAATATAATAACTTAGAATTATATATTTATTAAAGTAAATTATTATATGAGAATATATATGCTATATTGTATTATTAAATATTATAATATAATTAATGTAATTAAATAATATAATATTTTTATTATAATATAATATGTTATATTTGATTTATTATACTATAATAATATAATATCTTATAATATTATATTATATTATATAATTTAGAAATTAGTAGCAATTCCCGAAACTTTTAAGGGATCATATACAATTTCTAAAACTTTTAGTAGTTGGTTGTCAAGTTTAGTAGTTAATTGTTAAGTTTAACATTTAGTTGTTAAAGTTAATAGTTAGTTGTTAAGATTAACAGTTAGTTGTTAAGATTAATAGTTAGTTTTATGTTTGTGTGTTTGTACTTTAAGTTAAATTTTTTGTTAATAGTTAGTTGTTTGCAAACAGTTATTGTTTATGTTTAGCTTGGATGTTTAACAATATTTTATTTTATTTTATGTTATCATGTAATATTTTCTACAATACATGATGCAAATCTCTTTAACTTTAATAACTGACTCTTAAGCTTAATAATTAATACTTAAATCTAACATATAAGTGCAAATAATTTGCATCAAGCTACTCAAGCTCAAAGACACGGTAGCTAAGAGGGAATGGTGTGCAAAATGTCATTTGTATCTTGTATTTGTCTAAAAATCACCACAGTAAATTTTGGTCTCTGTTTTCTCTTCTTTGAAGTTTTGTTTTCTTTATTTTTGTTAACAGATAGATAGGTCTTTTGTTGATTTTTTCTTTGAGAGCTCAGTTTGGATGTTGAGCTTTATTGCTACTTGGTAATAAGAATGCTATACTTACTTACTTACCTAAAAAAGTCATAAATTTAACAACAAATTAGTTTTACAATGGACAACATTAACAACTAATACTTAAATCTAACAACTAACTCTTAAGCTTAATGTACCAATCCTTAAGTTTAACAGTGACTGACAAGATTAACAATAAATACTTAAATCTAACAACTACTCTTATGTTTAACCATTAATCTTTAAATTTAATAACTAACTCACAACATTAACAACTATACTTTAACACCTAATTCTTTAACTTTAAATATGCAACAAAAATACATGAGAATATTCTCTGTTGTTGTGATTAACTCTTAAGCTACAATGCTATTTTTAAAACACTTTGTCGTGGTTATGATTAACTTGGTTTACAAGCGCTTATTTGTTTTGTTTAAAAATAGAATGTAATAATCTCTATATTATATGATGTAATTCTAACAACTAACTCATAAGTTTAACAACTAACTCACAAAGTTGGCTAATTCTTTAACTTGAATGTTCAGCTAAAGTAGTTCGGCTCTCTAAGTTGATGCATTTAACAACCTATATTTAACCTCTCAAGTCCTTTTAACCTAAATATTTATGTGAGATCTTGTTATAGCTAAGATTGAGAACCCATAATCTTGTCATCTTTCTAAGCTCTTTAATTGTTACAATCTTGTTTTTAGACAAGTATAGAGTGTGAAGGCTCTTCGATAGGAACCCGGATTAATTTATACTGCAAAAAGAACAGTATATTCGCCACATGCAAACCAATTTACAAATGCTAGTCCTTTTTGTGTAATACCTATGAAATTTCCCGATAAATTGATGGTCTAGAGGCTAGAAAATGTCGAAATTGAAGGGATGACCTTGGGTCCCATTCCTGATATATGAGCAACATATGAAAGGGAACTTAGAGATTGGATCACATTATTGACTGCAAAATCTCCTTCTACATAAAAGGAGTGATTATCTTCCAAAGACCCCCAATCTTAAATTCCCCCTTTTTTGTTCCTCAATCTCTCCATTATCACTATCGTGTATCGGGTAAACTCAGTTTCATCAATGCTATTAACCTAAGCATTGATACTATCCAACGGAGAAGAGCCTATATTGTTAAAAGCAACCTATTGGCTTTTAGACTCCTCCACCACCTTATTTTTCCCCTTCTGTATTTGAGACGACACGATAATTTCCACCCGTGATCACCACCTCTTCCTCTCCTACCATCGCTTTGCTCTTGGATTTGTCTTTCTAGGAGGGGCTAGAGTAAATGATGAGGGTGAAAATAAAGGGTATTTTAGGGATTTAGACAAAATACAAGATACCATTTGTATATTTCTTACAAAAGGGTTGAAATGCATTTTTCTTTCACTTTAAGGGCTAAAAGACACATTGATTTAGTCTTAGGGTGGATCACAGTCCCCTTTTTAATTTTGGGGCCTCATAACATTTTTCTTAAAATATATGATAATACTATTACAACTAATATAATATATTTTACATAATATAGTATGTTGTATTTTAATATGTATTTATTATAATATAATATTCTATAATAATATATTATATTAATTTAATTTATATAATAGTATAATATATAATATTATTAGATATTATATTGTAGTTAATATAATAATTAACAATTATTTTAATATTATCCAAACACACGCTACACTGCTATGGGCAATAACTAATAACTATGAGGACGTAAAATGAGGCCTTTGGACAAAGCTAATCCCAGGACCCCATGCCGGTGACTCTGCAGCGACCACGGCTACACTATCTATATACAATTATACATCTCCGAAGAGCGAAACAAAAAGCCTTTTATCTTCTCCTAGAGAGTGGGAGTGGGAGTGAGAGAGAGAGAGAATGGAGAAATTAGTTGAGATACCGTACAACGCCACAGTCCGTACAGTCTTATCATCTCTCGAGAGGAACCTGCTCCCCGACGTCGTACTCCGGCGGCTGACCCGCCTCCTCCTCGCCGGCCGCCTCCGCCTCGGTTACCTCCCCTCCGCCGACCTCCAGCTCCAAACCCTCATCCAATTCAAGCAATGTAAGTGCCCCCCGCAAGATTCTGTTTTGATTTGTGAATTTCAATCCTAGTGTTGAATTGAGAAATGGGTTGGTCTTAGATTTCTCTGTGGTGGTTGAAATCATTTGGTTTGGTGGTATGTAAACCGTAGCTCATCGAATAGGGAAATGGATTGTTCAGAGATTTTGAAATTTGTTTTTAAACCAATAAATATGTATGAGAGTTTGAAAATTGTGAATCTCTATCGACACATTGCTGGGCAATTCGGTAGTTATCGGGTTTTTGAATCTCAGCCTGAAATGTGTTGTTATCAGATTGTTTTCACCTAATATTTTAGTATTCTGATTACATGTAATAGTCAGTATGTTAACACTGTTAAGTATAGAGCTTATTTATTAGCGAGCAAATACTGATTCTGTGAATTTTATGTCTACATAAGATGAACAAAAGGTTCTTTCTTAAAAGAGTAAAATGTAGAGAAATGCGTTCTTCTAATTTATTTTTGTAATCCACTTTATCAAGCGTCCTCTATAGTTTTGTTGTGCAATACTCGAATTGGGAGCTAAGCTCTAGTGGTCATAGATGTGGAGATTGAAATCTTGTGATAGGAGTCTGTAGATAGTATGTTAAAAGTATTTATATCTATTTAGTGCCCAATTGGTGGAAGAAAGAATGTCTTTTGGTAGCATTAGAAGCGAGGATTGGACCAACATAATTCATTTCAGTTCTTGCCAAAAGTCCATTCTTCCGAATTTCCAATGGTTGGACACTGTCCCCATATCTACTAGGTAGCTATCCTAGTATTAGCTTATACCTACAGGCTCCCGGCAGAATATTTCTATCTCATCTCTGAGCAGTACCCAGCCCCCAGTTCTTCTCATAGTATTGCATTTCATAAAAATTACATTTAAGATGCTGTTGAATTTGTAAATCTCGACACCCATGTTCAAGTGATAAATTGGTTGCACTCAGATTTTGCTGTAAATCTGCCTCTTTTATATTTGGTCCTTGTAAATTTTATCGAAGTAGCAAGCTTCTTGCTTTGTTAAACTAACTAAGTTGTTAGTTGTTACTTGAAGATTCTTGTTTCTATCTCTTGTTTGTTACATGAACTGAGCCTCAGGAATGCATTTGAACATTAGCCTAATGCTAGACTGAAGGTATTCACAATGTTCAATCCAAGTCGTAACCTTTAGGAGTTAGCGGAAAACATATATAATGTCTATAGTCATCTAGAAAATGACTTTGTATGAACATCTCAGCTCAACAATCTTCAGATAGACAGCTGAGCTCTTCAAACCTAAATGAATTTAATTCTAAAGTTTCCAAACCGTTATATGGATGATGCTACCATGAGATTCTCATTCCTTTAAATGCCTAGATGATTGAAAGTTTATGATTCATCCTATAATTTCATCCTATCAACCTTCAACCTATTTTTCAAGTCTTTATCAGGATTTCAAAACATTATGTTTGGAAGTAATTGTATCAGTCTCATTACCTCACCTCCTTTGCTCTTCGTCCTAAACTTTAAGCAGTTCCTTGGATCTATTACTCTATCATTTTACTGAGACTGCTTTAGCTTGAATCAATACACCATCTATATATTGTTTTAGTGCATGAAGTCCTGAGTCAAAAGCCAGATGCAATATATTTTCCTTGGTGACGAGGAGGTAAGAGGCATTGTCAATTTTCATTTTATTAAGCATTCTCTTGATGTGAAAATGCAGCATCACTTATTCATTTTCATTTTATTAAGCATTCTCTTGATGTGAAAATGCAGCATCACTTATTCATTTTGTGTGGAACTTACATTTTAACATTTTTTGTCAGAATCATTGGTTACCTAATTTGAGAACTAAAAATATAGAGATGGTTATCTTAGAAATGGATGAAATCATTTTTCTTTAGCTGTCCTGGCTCTAATTGTTTAAGTGACCATGTTACATGTATTCTCTTTTGCGTAGTTCTAACAATTCCTTCTTTCCAGCACTTCACCATATTTCCTTGGTATTGTAGGTTATATATAAACAGAAAGATATTCTTTCCTAATCAGGTGTACACTTATGCTATTATTATTGGAGAAGTTCATAAGAGTTTATTTGTATTCTCACCTACAATAATGATAGTGTAACTCTAACCTTCTGCCTTTTGCTGTCCCCTTCAGCTCTTGAAGATATGCCTATAGCTATTGAAACTGATAAAGCAAAAACCCAACATTATGAGCTGCCTACGTCATTTTTTAAACTGGTACTGGGAAAGCAGCTCAAATACAGGTTTGATACCTCACAACATCTCAAACTAGAGTTTAGTAATTCATCTTCTTCATAATATGCTTCTCTAAATATGTTCTGGTGAGTCTTTATGATCTGTTCTTTGAGTGTGTGTAACCTATTTTGCACATCCTACTGTTGGAAACAACAATTGTGCAACATAATGTATCCTTCAAATTGTTAGTGGAAGATTAGAAAAGCAATTTTTTCTTGCATTTCTGATGAGTAACTATCTTGGAAGGCATATCCCAGCAAATTTACAAATTTTGACACCATTTCTGTGGAAATCGATACATGAGTCATTTTAAACGGTAATAGCATATCTAGAACCTTATTACCCATGTTTACACAAGGTATGCCTCACACCTTTATTCTTGCTTATATAGATTAATTACTTCCTGATGCTTCTGAGCCATGATTCAGTTCCAGCTCCTCATCCTATTTCTATATCCTGAAATCCCAACTATAACTAAAATATAGTATAACTTTCACTTGCTCAATTCTTTCTGCATCTATGCATCCTGCTCTTTCAGGGTTATTTATACTAAATATTTAAACAGGTTTCATGCATACAAACCGAGTTAATTCTTTCTATGGTCACCAAAATGTTGTTTTTTATTTTTTTATATATAGAATAAGGATGGAACCTCTAGAAAGAGACTTCAGCAACTGCCATTACTCAAAATGGACTGGTTACAAAATTAGAGACCACATTCCCTGCCCTAGAGTGTGGTCTATCAGATCATGATAGTATGTTCATCACAAACAACATGACCACATATATCGCTAATACAAACTCACACACTAAGAAACTATTAACAGGAGCCTACATACAACAAAAAATAACCATATCCCACATAGTTTGAAAACACAACAAAAGACCCCATCAGTACCCAAACTATGAACCTCATTGGATAACAATGGGACAGTCAATCCCCCTTCCTGCTCTATCACACTGAGGATGTTGAGTAATAGACGCCACCATATAAATCCTTGCTCCTCTAGCAGACTGATTGCAGCTTCTCTTGCTTCACCACCTGTTATCACATCATGAGCAAAGTCGCCTGACCAAAAAGAAGCAAAATAAGTAATTTTCTTCCATACATCTAGAGAGGGAGTGTATCTGTGCATGTAAATTCTCTTGTTTCTTTCTCCCCATATGCGCCAGATGAGAGCACATAGATGTCCCAATCACTTTTCTTATCTCCTTTCAATATGGTGGGTCTCCAATGAAATCTAAATTCTAATAAACTATGAGGAAAACCAGACACCTGAAACTTATAGCGTAAGGAGTTCCACAAAGACTGAACAAAACTACAATCAAAGAAATGATGAGAATGAGATTCATCTTCCCTCCCACATAGCACACGACAAAGCTCAACTTGAATATTTTTATGCAGGAGTCTTATCTTCATTTACCCGATAATGCTAGCCAAACCTAAACCTTGATCTTCAAGGGAGCCTTCACTTTCCATAGATCACAATAAGATCCACCAATAAATTGTAAAAAGTGTTTGTAGAAAAAATTCAATTGGCGTCCAACTCCTATCTTCTACAATCTTGATCAGTAGAGCTATGAACGACCCCTTGAAGCAATGTAACAATCTAAATATTGAAACACCAATGACTGGTGAGTTGCCTTGCAAAATGCATATTCCATCTCCATCTTGTTCCCACATATAGCTTTTGAGTTTTAACAGTAGAAAATGGTGAGGAAGTTAAATGAAAAAGATCAGGAAAAGAAGAAGCTAAAGTGCTCGTGCGCCCATTTATTTAGCCAAAAAAAAAAAAAAATTTCTCCACCTCTGGATAAAGTTCTACACTTCCAAGTTGACAATCTAGTTTCAATCTTAATAATAAGAGGAAAACCAATCTTCTTTATGCAGCTTAGTAGGTCTTGAAGGTACACCTAAATAGGTGATAGGGAATTCACCACTCACAGTTCATTATAATAGATAGATGCTGGTGCAAATCTGGATTATGTTCCAATGCAATTAGAACACTCTTAGAGAAGTTAATCTGCCGTCCTGAAACCATTTCATATCCATATAAGAGCAGCTTCAAGACTGTTAACAGATTTTGATTGGTTACCAAAATGTTTGTTGGATTACAGTTTCTGAAACTCTAGTTTCAAAGGAAAATTTGTGTTTGAAGAAATTTGTTGGCCTACCTCAAAATGGTCTCTGAACATGTATCTTGGGGTTCGACTAACATTTTACTAAACCCAAAATGGTTGCCAAATAGGCTATGGTTTCATTTTTGTAATTTACCTTCCAAATTCCACCATACCCTGGCTTTAAAATTGAAACCTTCCAAATGTTTGTTGGATTACCAAATTAGGCTATGGTTTCATATTTGTAATTTACCTTCCAAATGTTTGTTGGATTACCAAATTAGCTTTAAGTAATATAAAACTGAAAAGAAGTGTTTATTATGTTCCTTTCTAATTGAAAAGCCTTTTTCCCTGCTTTAAGTTTTGTATCAAATGAAAAATGAATTATATTGCACAGCACTTCATTGGCTTAGGCACATTACTTGGATTATATGCCTCACATGCAGTATAATGGCATCGATACCACTCTGACATGCTTAATAATGCTTTCATGTTATATATGACCACTTTAAAATATATCCATAGAGAAGTCAAGTGGATCAACCTTTTGACCGTGATGGCTTGCCAGCTGTGTAGGGCTACAAATAATACCTAGTTATCCTAAGTCCCGACATGATACTAAAAAGAAAACAATATAAATATATAAGCAAAATCAAGTCACATAATCTAACATGTCAACAAATTTTGGAACGAATTTCATGAAATGCCAAATCATTGACATCCTATATGTTCAAATGATGAAGCCTTTTTTAAAGAAGTGAAACCTGTTATATAATTTAAAATCTGTCAATTCCTAATAATCTGTACAGGTTCTCTCCATTTTACACTTCTCATATTGGTCTCCTACTTATTAAAGTTTGCATACCCACATTAAGTACTCATCTTGTTCTGGTCGACATCTACTTCTTGTATTCATAATGCTGAACTGTATTTTAAATATTTGCAGCTGCTGTTACTTCCCAGACAAGTCAACCACATTAGATGATGCTGAGAATGCAATGTTGGACCTGTACTGTGAGAGAGCACAAGTAAAAGATGGACAATCAATCCTTGATGTGGGGTGTGGCTGGGGTTCCCTTAGTGTATACATAGCACAGAAATACAAAAATTGCAGCATTACAGGGATATGCAATTCAACAACACAAAAAGCTTTTATAGAGGAGCAATGCAGGTAATAGAGAGATCAGGGGTATAAAACATGTATGCAGGCTAAAGATTTTATTTCACTGCTTGATTGTATATTTGATTTATTAATTTTATGTGAACATGACTTATGTATGAGGACAGAGGTTCTTTGGTCTCTTTACGCTTATCCTTTTAAGAATCAGGACCTTAATCTGACTTATTTATTAGACCAATGCTTATTTACTTACTGATGTCTAAACATTTAATATTTAAAGAATGTGACATTATCATTTTTATTTAAACATTTTAAACTATTACTTAAGTTTAGGAAGTTGTGCTGTGAACATTACCTGAAGTTGGCCATATATTAATCTCTGAAAGCAATGGCTATTTTACCATTAATACTAAATTGATTAAATTTTTCTTGCATTGAATCATATTAGTTGTCTTTTTATTTAACACTAACCCAAATTGAATTCTTGAAGCTAATCATGTTAATATCCTACCACAGGGATCTTCAACTGTCAAATGTAAAAATCATTGTAGCGGATATCAGTAAGTTTGAAATGGAGGCTTCATTTGACCGAATTATATCTATAGAGATGTTTGAGGTGTGTAATTTTGCTACTTCTTTTAGTTTTCTATAAAGCTCAGGTCTCTAACCCTATCATATTATTCAGCACATGAAGAACTATAAGGTACTTCTCAAGAAGATATCCATGTGGATGAAGCAGGATAGTCTCCTATTCATTCATTACTTCTGCCACAAAGTATTTGCCTACCATTTTGAGGTACCTTTTTTTTTCCCCACCGTTTTCTGTTTAAAAGGTGCACTAATTTTGCTTCTTTTTTATGGTATAAGTTTTTGCAATGACTGTATAAAACTGATTACGAATGTTCTTATGGAGAAATCTTTCGCTATAATTCTTCTTCAATACCGGTAGAAGAACAAGTATCCATCTCTTCTGACATCTCAGTTCTATTTAAAATTCTAAGTATGGCATGTACTTTCTAATACCATATCCATTTTATGACATCAAGGATTTGCTTCTTATGAATTATGTTTCTTAATGTTTCTTTGGCTATCTCATATCTAGGATATAAACGATGATGACTGGATTACTAGATACTTCTTCAGTGGAGGAACAATGCCTTCTGCAAACCTACTGCTCTATTTTCAGGTGATTTGAGACTATATTGGACTTCAGAAAAAATCATTTTGGATCTAATCTTTTATAGAATTGCTAATGACAATAAACAAAATTTTCCTCCTCTGAGTTTCGACTTATTTTCAATGGGCTTCATTACTGCCCAGATCTATTAGTGTGCTAGACTCTTAATCTAAATGTCTGCTAACCACCAACTAGCATTGTCACAAACTAATGTTTTGTACATGCAAGTGTAACATATGATGGACATAATTTGAATGGCTTGATGGTCTCCATAATTTAATGTACTGAAGTTTTATATAATTCTGCAGAATGATGTTTCTGTGGTCAACCACTGGCTTGTTAATGGGATGCATTACTCCAGGACAAGGTATGCAAATCTGAGCTTTTAGTAACAGCAGGCTTTCAATTTTTCATTGTAGTGGTGCAAAGTTCATTGGAGATACTGAACATACACAATTAATTCGAAAGGCAGTTTAGGCATTTCAAGATATCAACTACCAAATTATGTCAAATATAAGTCGTGCATATACAAAAAAGTTCTTATATCATGTCAGATTTAATAAAACAATCGGATATGTTTATTTGTGGATAGATTCCCTGTACTATCGCCCAAGTGCGGATAGACCTCCTGCAGTTCTATTGTTTCAGATAGACCCCTTGAGTGAAATCTCTTTGACTATTTTACCCTCAAAGAAAAAGAAAATCATTTTTTGAGAAATAGACTTCCTGAAGTTAAAAGACCAAAAAAAAAACACTCGAGGATTCTATATGCAGTTAGGGGATATTACAGTGGGGCAATCTGCAATTAACCCTTCTTGTAATGATAATACTATTGTTAGCTCCGAATTGATTTGAGGTGCAAAATTATTTCATGCAGTGAAGAGTGGCTCAAAAGAATGGATCAAAATGCAGCTTTGATTCGACCAATCATGGAATCAACATATGGAAAGGATTCAGCAACCAAATGGACTGCTTACTGGAGAACATTCTTCATTTCGGTTGCAGAGCTCTTCGGATATAGCAATGGTGAAGAATGGATGGTTGCACATTTTCTTTTCAAAAAGAAATAGTCAATGAACAAATTATCAAAGTAAAATTGATAAAGATCAATCCTGCAATATTAGTGTTTTTGTAATATGAGCTTAGAACTGGGGCCTGCCTGATTCTGTAATTTGTTGTAGGGAGTTATGAAATAGTATTCAATGCTAAAATCAGGAGGCTTGAATTCCTCTATTTTTCCCCCTAAATAAGATCACAACAAAATCAATTTGTAATATCAAGATTGTTTTCTTGTAACTGGAAACCTGCTATATTAGATTGCAAAGAAGAGGGTGTATCATGATCTTAGATTTTAGTTTGCTGTTATATTTATGAAGTATAACACACTTGTGTGAAGTGGTGGATGTAACAAATTTGTTCTGAAGTCCCAACTTGTGTACATTTATAGTTTGTAAGCACAAACAATTCTAGTAATTCGAATGGAAAATGTGCAAAGAAAAAGTTCATACATATTGCACTTGAGTGCAGTAGAACTAGTTAAAAAAAAGGGTTACAAATCTCAATCAAGGGATCTTTTGATACTAGATCTTGCTAATCATATAGTTTTCAGACAAATGTAGGAATGACCCACATTGGATAAGGCCAATTAAGTCGAAATCCAAGAATTTCAAAGTTATTCTTTAAAGGCTTGATCTTCTTGTTCTTCAAATCAATGACTCCCATGACATAGGGCTCACGTCGAACCCTAGGAAAACTAATAGACCAATTATATGCTAGGTAGATGCAGTTTCGTCTAAGCTCTGGAAATTTCACTGCAGACGCAGAAAATACAGCTTTGGAGCAAACAAAAAATGCATTATCATTCAAATCATTTATAGGGACGAATTCACGTTTATCCAGGTCAACTCTGACAACATCAATCTTCCTGCAGCGTGGATCCTCGAGCAGCACTAATAAATCTCCATTCACGGACTCTACAAATAGTCTCTCCGTAAAGTCATGATGTCGCATTTGCATAGAGGGTTTGGGCTCATAAGAAAGTCCATGTCGTTCCCATATACGTATTACCCCTTTTGCTCCCATGCCGTAGAGGCGCCCACTGTGGTGTACGATATCGTGAACGTTTAGTCCCTTCAGCGAAGTCCAAGCTTTATCTCCTACTCTAGTTATTGCCACATTACTACACTGAGGATGTTGATCTTCAAAATAAGAGTAGATAAGAATAACTATGAAGTCACCGCTACCATCATGGGTAGGAGCCGAGGGTAAAACCCCTTTTGGGGTAAAATAAGGAGTAATGAACATATCGGGGAGTTGGATCTGTACGCCAGTCACTGGATTAACAAGGTGAAACTCACACCTCTCATGCATTGTTATCAGCCATCCATGTGAAGATCCGACCCAGTCTCGTTTACTAATCTCCGGATGTGGGAGAGAGAAGCCGTAGATTCGCTTTTCGGATAAACTGAAAAACTTTACACTCGTGGTATCATCTCTGCTTCTTAGCATGAGCCATGGGGAAGGCTTCGGGCACCCAACTGTCTCCTCGACGGCTAAATTCCATGACTTGCAGACGCAACTGAATCGAATGTGATCGGGCATCCTCAACTTGTTGAGGATCAATTCGAGGAGATCGGACGGAAGCTTTGACCAACCCACAGCCATGTCGGAAGTTTTCTGTTGTCGAAACTTCAAAAAGAAGGGGAGGACTCAACCGGGTATTTATAGAACTGCGGAGATTTTGATGAGCACTGTCCTGATAAAGTTGGGATTGTGGAGTTGGAGTTGAGGTTGGATTCATATTCATATAGAGCCATTCCTATAATTATTAGGGTTAGAGGTTTATTTATGTATAATCTTGTTTTTAGCTGGGTTGAAAGTCATCAATCTCTATATAAAGGTCACAAACCAATTACAACTATATAAAGGTCACAAAAATAATATGACCCTTAATTGTAATGACAAAAATCCAACTCCTTCTCTTGATTTTGCCATCAAATAGAGAGTCGCATGGTATTATATGACTTTACTTCAAAGAAATAAGCATGGTATCGTATATGACTCTTTATGTAATGACAAAAATACCCCTATGTCTTTCTTAAGCAAAACCTACGGGTATATCTCCAAGTAAACAAAAAAGTCCCATGATAAGTGCTAATAGAGGATAAACAGTATGCTTCTTAATTTGCAAACATACATCATAGATAGTTTTATTATTAGTGATGTTATAAACTAAGATCACATGATGCTACGCTTTGAAAGTCTCGTTTGCAGTAGGTACTTGCTTTCAAATTTGCATTGTAGTGGTGCAAAATTCATTGTAGATACTGAACATGCGCAATTTCAAGTTATCAATTACCATCTCGTGTCAAAAATATTCATACATATACACAAAAGTTTTCATATCATAACTTTTTGATATATATAACTTATACTGATAATAGTATTGTTGACTCTGAATTGATTTGAGAGGACAAACTTCTTCTATTTGAGAGGGCAAACTTCTTCTATTCGGCCTCAAGGAATCAACCTAAGGAAAGGATTCATCTGCAAAATGGGTTGCATGGATCCATGTAACAATGGTGAAGAATGGATGGTTGCTCATTTTATTTTCAAGAGCAAAAAGTCAAGGAACGCCAAATTATTAAAGGAAAATTGTTAAAGAACGATCCTGCATTGCTGTTTTGGCTTTGAGATTATAATTGCGCTCTGTATCTATATCGTGTGGGTACCTTTTGTGTTGCAGGGAGTTATGAATGGTATCGATGCTAAATTTGGAGGCTTGAATCCCTTCTTTTTTGTTTATTTTGATCCGAGCTCAATAAAATCCATTTGCAAGATCTTCTGTGACTAGAAACCTGCTATGCGTTTGAAGAAAAAAAAACACGCAATTTTCTTGTCGTCTTCTAATTTAACTTGAAATATGAGTTGTTATGGTGCCATTTCTAGATCCGACAGCATTGGATTGCCAAAACAAAAAAGAGGGATGTGTCATGACATATCAAATTTTGGTTATGTGTTATATTAGCGGATATGTGCTGGGAACCAAAGAGAGGATCCCAAGCCCAAGATCAAATTTAAGACTAAGAATGAATGTATATAAATATTTTGCAACCAAGAATAGAAAAGATAGACCAACCACAATCACACACTAACACCGGATTTTTCCGTGAAAAACCCCTCCAAATTGGAGAGTAAAAACCACGGGACTAAAAGTCCATCTCAAGAGCTCCATTATATAATCAAAATGGATTACAAAAACCTTCTCCAAACTCACAAAATGGGTACACAACCCAATTCCAACACCAATGGAATCAACCTCATAAAATAAAAAGAAACTGAAAAACCTCACTTAGAAACACTGTTGTTCGGAGCCTAGATCTTGAACCTACACAATCGACAATCTGACCTTTCAAAAAAAAGTTTGACGAGTGTTCTACCTGCTCACCAAATTTCAGCTCTATCGGACCACGGATGAGCCTTCAATCAATGAGTTGATGGTCACTGGTCGAGCAGAAAAACTGCAGGGGCAGAACTCACTGTTTATGGGTTCTCTCATTTTTCTCTCCTATGAAAACTCTATATCTCTCAATATGGTCTAACCCATACTTGGGAGAGGCATAACAATGGGCCAAGTGGGTCAATGGGCTTTACTTAAAATCCAAACTATTGGGTCTACAATGTAAGACACCCAATACAACTTTGGGTCATCCTTCACATAAAAGGAAAACCCAACAAATCTGCCCCTCTTGACTATGTAGAGGTGGTCACCATTTCAGTGATCAAATGACAAACAATAAGCTTCTTCCTCAGTATCGACTTCGTCAACATATCTAAACCATTATCATCGGTCCGAACCTCTAAAGGCTTAGGACCCTGACTAAGATGGTTAAAAAGTGATTCCTTTTCAGGAATAATTTTATATTGGCAACTCTTTTGAACTGTCGAGACCACTTCTCTGAGAGTCGCACAATGCTGACATTGGCGAGCTCTCTTCAGAGAAATGAATTCTCTTAGATCAACATTGGTGCGAACTTCGCTGGTTTTGGCCTTGGAGTGTGAACGTCGCTTACGACGACGCTGGCTAGATTTTTATCCAGCGAAATCATCATTGATGATGTTATTCCCTTGCGGGAATTTAGATGAGGGATTACGCCCCTTCTTAGCTTCTATCAAGGAAGCATAGCGACCATCACGAGATGCTTTGAATCGAACTCCTAAAGGAGTTGTGGACTGATGTCCGAGATCAACAGATGTAATAACATCTTGACCTTCGCTTAAGGCGAGGGTCGGATTCTCTTCGCTCTTGGCGAAGTTCGTTTGGCTTCTAGCTGTGCTCAAACTATCTTCGGCGAAGATAGCCTTTTCACACGTGAGGGTTATTTTAGACCCGAGATTCGCTTTACAGAGACTTCTACGACAACTGCGTACAGTTGCCGTTGAAGATATTCTATTCGTGGAAATAGATTCCTCGAACTTCGCTTGGTCAAATTCAATGACCAGCGTTTCAGCAAAAGACCCGAGGGTCTTAGTGTCGGTGTGCGACACAGTTTTCTCGTCGGAGGAGAAAGAAGTCCCCAGCGGAGTCGCCATCCTGTTTTAGGTTCTTTTAATATTGTAATTAACGCAGATTACAATAAATAAAATAATAAATAAAATTAAAAAAAATTTATGTTTCCTGAGGGTTCTTTTCTGTGTGCTGATGGAGCATCGATCTTGTACTCCGTTGACGCACCGACTAAGACGATGAGTCTTTTGCTGTTGATGAGAGTCAGATTGCTTGGAAGATAACTCAGTCTTCTCTTAGCAACTCTTCTTAATAAAATTGCAAGTGCGATAACGATAATCTCTCTATGCGTGTTTTTTTTTTATTGGGGCTAGCGCTTTAAAATGAATGATCTCCTCTCCTTTTATAGGCTAAAAGAGAGAGTTAATGGCCTTTAATTGTGGATTAAGTGGCCATTAAAGTAGGAGATAATGGAGAGCGATTATTCCCCTAAAAATAGCTCTCAAAACGGCTATTTGGCGAACTTCACGGACTTGGTGAAGTTTGCTAAAGACTTGGGCGAAGGTCGCTATGGACGCGGGCGAGGGTCGCTAAAGTCGTGGGCAAGGATCGCTGCGGACGTGGGTGAGTCTTCTTCGGAAGTGGATGACTTAGTCCACCTAAGTTGACGTGGGCGGAGTTCATTGGTTGGCGAACTTCACCCATGAGTTTGAATTTAACACTGAATTCGACTCTAGGTTTGTTCGACTGATGACACCTTTCGACTCGACCTGGGGCGTGTTTTGGGAGTTAACTCGCTTTTGATTTGGTCTAGTCGAGTCAACATGGGCTGTTTGGCGAGGTTCGCTTCAATTTTTAGGCGACCTTCGCTACAACTTGTTGTGGGTTTGACTTTGGGCCTATTTGAAATGTTTAGCCCATGGGCGTTCACTTCTTGAATCCAAGCTGATCATCAGCCTAAATGAAAATACATTTTGACTGCCTACAACTATCAATCTTAACCAAGGAAATTTTGCAAACTGCCCCCTAAAAGTTTCTGCAATTGTAAATAATCCCCATAAATTTTGTAAAAAAAACCCCTAATAGTTATACTCTAAACTTAGCAACCAATGAATAAACTTAACAACCAATGGTAAACTTAATAACCAACAATCCAAATTAACATTCACTGTATAAACTTAACGGTTATGCTATAAAATTAACATACAATGAGTAAAATTAACATCAAATGGGTAAGATTCACAGCTAATCCTTCATAGTTTACAATCAATCCATACAATTATAAGTTTGTGTAATTTTGATGTTTACATACACACTACTACACGGCTAGCTCTCCATGATATTTTCTTTATACATGACCTGTTATTATCACAGTCCAAGAAACCACACCTTTCTTTGGCATTTCATCAAATGGAGAAAATTTTAAAAGAGCCCTTTTTTGCTAAATAATTAGCAAAACCGACCGTTTTGCTAATTATTTAGCAAAATCGACCTCTTTTTGGCCAACAGCCAAAAGAGGTCGATTTAAAAGCGGGCTCGAAGCGTCACGGACTAGTAGTCCCGTACGTTTAGTGGCCGCTAATCGGCCACTAATTCAAGACTATGAAACGTACGGGACTACTAGTCCCGTACGTTTAGTGGCCGCTAATCGGCCACTAATTCAAGACTATGAAACGTACGGGACTACTAGTCCCGTACATTAAACAGACACTCCTAGGCGCGCCTAGCAAATCTGGGACTAGTAGTCCCGTGGATTAAACAGACACTCCTAGGCGCGCCCAGCAAATCCACGGGACTACTAGTCCCGTGGATTAAACAGACACTCCTAGGCGCGCCCAGCAAATCCACGGGACTAGCAAATCCACGGGACTAGTAGTCCCGTGGATTTGCTGGAAAAGCCTATACGTGCACAAAAACATGCACAGGCTTGCTAAGTTCTTATACATTGTTTCGTTTGACCAAAACTTGCAGAAAAATGACCCAAACACTTTATATACATTGATATACAGTACAACATTTGTATAAGTTATAAACTTTAAGAAATTAACACAGGATTAAAACACATTTCGTCAATTCACATGCAAATATAAAAAATTCACAACATCACAACATAATAGATACGTCATAAACATATCAACACGATAAACTCTAAATGTATCAAGTCTATCCATACGACAAATATAGCCAAAGCAAAAAAAGTAATAAACTACATGCAACCTAAAAGTCCGCCCCTCCCCCGTTGTCTCCCTCTTACGTACCGCTTCGGATCGTCGGCGTCCTCCTTCGACTTGAGCTTATGCGTGCTCGCTTCGGTTGTGTGTGGGGCCGTGACGGACCAGCTTCATTGTCGTGCGAGCAAGATCCACCTCGTCTTCGTCGACGTGCATATACCGTCTCCTCATGCACCATCTGCTCGCGACCTTCATGCTAATCTTCATGAGTTCGATGAAGAGCTTTACGAACCCTCCCTACTATCTGCCGCAATATCGATACATGTACGCGATTTCCTATGGCGGTAGATATGCCCTCATTGCAATCCCTCTATCTCATCCATAGCATCTATCCGAAATTACGTAAAAGATACAATTATATATATAAGCTACCAAAGCTAATGGATTAAAAATACTATTTAATTTTTCGCAAATTTCTTTACCCATTCTCTGTCATCTACACCCTTGGTACATATCTTGCTTGTTGGGAGCGTGTCGCGATTTAGATCTCTTGGAGGCGAGGTTTGAGTGAGTATCCATCTTCGGTTATCCCCAATACCATCTTATATAATCGACTTCCTCCATCGGAGGATAAAGCCGCCGACGATCTTTGTTATGCCGCCATCCATCTAGCAATATATTGATCATGTACAAGTGGCCAATCAATCTGATGGCCACCCTTGAACGCCTTTCTCTCTATTATTTCTACAAATTGTGGGCGTCTGTCGCGAAAGCAAGCGCCTAAGCACGCGATCCGGCAAGTGCATCTCCACAATTTCAAAGCAAACGAGGGGAACTCTGGCTCTCCATATAGCGTGTCCCTCCATGCAAATCAATGGTAGACGAGGTAGGAAGGATCCGTAAGGCTGCCACTCGAACTACAAAATATTCCATATATTAGTAACTCTTTCAAAATTAAAACACTTTTAAAATGACTTAAATTAAAATTCGAATTAAAATTTGATACCTGAAAAATTTTTATCCGGTCGAGCTCTCCTCTGTAAAAATCTAATTGTCTTGCCGGGGCCTCATCATATGCTTTAGTGACGTTCCATCTGCGTGTAGGATATAAGGTTAGATTCTATAAAACAAAATTAAAACTTCAATCTAATTATATTTTCTTTACTTAGATCCGAAATCATATATCTGGCGCTTGATGGAATCTCTCCATCTAAAGTCCGTATCTCGCATAATCTTGGTTTCAAAACCAATCTCTCCCATGCCCAAACTTGTAACAATGTCAAGCACCCCTTTAGCTCTTTATTTTGCATTAAAACAACTTTAGACATTTCCCTATATAGATATGCTAAAACAGCACTACCCCATGATAATGTCCCACACCTGTCGAAGTCCTCAAGAAGCGGTAACCACCTAACACATGGCAAATCCATTTGGTCATATTTTATGAATAATGAGTAAAAATCTAACAAAATGATAACCAATATAGTTGTCTTACCTCAAATGAACTTTATGTTTACTTGAATCGGGGAAAAGAAGTGTCCCGATCATGTGCAAAATATATGCACGAGTATGTTGCTAAATCATGACTTGAGATGCATCTTCTGGCAAGGGGTTTGCGAAATTTTCCTTTAGCCACTTCAATCTAATATATCCCCCGGGCAAGGACTCCGGAGATAGTACTAAGTTGTCATCACAAACTCGACGCCACACATGCCTATCAGTCTCCGTAACACAAGGGCCATCAATGCGGAGACCCAGAATCACAGCTACGTCTTGGAGTGTAATAGTAGCCTCGCCGACACGTAGATGAAACGTGTTAGTTTCTGGCCTCCATCTATCCATCAATGCATTAAGTAATGCCCAATCAAGCTTCATCCACCGTAACTTTGAGCATGTGAGAAAACCAGCTTGGGCTACTAAAGCAATCATACGCGGATCTTCAAGTGGCCAACGCGTATGTCCGAGGCTATGATCAATCATGACTAGCTCCGGTCCTCTCGCACAACAATGGAAAAATAGAATCAATAAGACTAAAACATAACAATACATTAAGTAATATTTGACTAAAAATATAAGACTCATTACCGATGTAAATGTTATACTCTCTGAGCGATTAATGCGAGTCATAGAGGATATCCTCACTAACCGGCCGGGAAGCATAATGTATATACGCACATATACAAGTTAACTTATTAGTTTTCGAGAATCAATAAGACTATAATACTAAATAAGCCTATAATAACAATGAAAAATAGAGATAGAAAAATATTACCAATTAATTGCTATAAACTTGTTCTTGATGGACAACGAGACCTATTATGACCTAATTGATTACATTGTCCACATTTTATTCGCGACGCTACTCCTTCCGCCTTGGTCCATGGTACCTCTTATGCGCCGAGCGAGGTCGTCCCGCTTGTCTTTTGTATTGAGGTGGTAATATACATGGTCCATTATAAACCGCCAATAACGACTATCGTCGGAGGATGAAAACTCTCCTTATAAGCCTTTTGATAATGATTTGTTGAATACCAAGGTGAGCAATACCGATCATAAGGCAATCTAGCACCACCATCGATTGGAGCTAGCCGCTAAAACATGTTCACACGGTAATTTTTGTAATTGCGGTATATTACAAGAACAAGTGCACTCCCGGTCATAGAGATGGACGGTGTAAGTACCTTCACAACCTTTAACCTCCCATTCATTGGCGTTGAATGGAGTAATTCTACATGATCTAACGGCCACAATCCTTTTCTGCAGAATAATCTCATTTTTCGGAGTAAAATTTGTCGTCCAACTTGCACCATCGCCACGTCACTTATTGAAGTATGCGTTTAATCTATAAAACGTCCTTGCAACCAAGGCTTGAATTGGCATACCACGGGCACCCTTGAGTACGCCATTAAAACTTTCAGAGCAATTGATTGTCATCATACAATAGCGCACTCCACCATCTCTACATAATGCCCATCGATCCTCGTATTGCGGCTTCAAGTTTTGTTCAATCCAGTTGTGTGCTTCAACTGATAGGGATTTTATTTTCTCCCTACAATGCTCATATATCGATTATCATTAATTTCACGGCTTGCCACAATAGATTTTGTAAATTGACCTCTCCGTGTTTCTTCTTAAAATTATCTCTTATATGTCTCAAGCAATATCGGTGATGATGTGGTGCTCCAAAACCCTCGTGCAAGGCCCGTGGAATTCCTTTCATCCGGTCGGAAATAAAAGTAATCATTCTAGGACTTTGAACAGTAGGGATGAATCTGTAAATACATTGAAAGAACCACTTCCAGCTCGATGTATCCTCCACCTCCACAACTGCGAAAGCCAATGGAAATAGCCCACCATTTGCGTCTACACCGGTCGCAACCAAGAGCACTCCTTTATATTTGCCGTATAAATGCGTGCCATCAATGCTCAAGAGCGGACGACAAAAAGAGAACCCTTTGATAGCGGGTCCAAATGCCCAAAATACTCGCATGAACCTCTCCACTCCCGGCGCGATCGCTTTAGACAATATTTCATATTCGGTGCCGGATTTTTCCTCTTAATTGCTTCAAGATATTGCGGAGTAATTAGTAAGATTTCTCCCAATCTCCAAAGATTCTAGTCAGCGCCTTCCTCCGTGCATCATATGCTTTATATTTGGATATAGTTATTTTTTCATATCATATACCCTTGTAATTATCGTCACGGAGTAAGATCAAGTTCTCGCTAACCGGGCATAATTAGCTTCAATATATAAGATGAAGTTGCTACCTCATGATTGCCATTGACAGTAGGATTGCAACAAGTATGAAGTCCTAATAACTAGAGATCATAAATTGCCCATTAGATTTTTCCTAATAGGCATTAAGCTTCCATGGACACTTTGAATTTCTCGTCTTGAGCACTTGCATACTCTCCTTGAGCTTTCTCGTGGAAGTAGCACCTTACATGGTAGTTGGTTGTATTGGTTTTCACCGGCTTGAATTTGGCCCGATTCTTGATTGACCATTCCGTATAGCGAAAACCAAAGCTTCCTTATTCTCGAAAAGATCTCCTTTTTGAAAGTGAAGTCCTCGACTTCGTTGAAATTGGTGTCAAGCTCAACGAACTCGGCTTGTGAGGCATTTATCCACTCCTCATTTTGAAACTCTTACGTAGCGGTTCTTGAGACTCAACATAATCGTTGTTTACACAATATTCATCCATCCAATTGGTGTCCTCCTCGGTTCCTCCAATTGCACATTGCATACTATCAAGACGTTCCTCCTCATGGGCATCTTCATTATCATCATCTGCATATACATTTGCATCCTCATCCTCTTGTACAATAGAACCAACCGGTAAATTAACTGAACCATGACCCGAAGTATTGTGGAACACGTCACTTGACATTGCACCCGAATCATTTTCTAAGTGTAAGACACTTGGAGATGAAATGAATTCGCTCGAGTTATTTTCTAAGTCAAGCATTCGAGTGAACTCTCCAGGAGCATATGAAACTTGGGCAACACCAGATATTGGAATATTTTCAATGAACAACTCGATTGAGATTTGGTTTTCCACAAGTTGTATCATGTCACTCAGTTCTTGATCATTGGTGATCTCTATAGCAATTATTCTTTTTTCATTTATCGGACAATTATAAAAGACCTTGACGGCATACTCCCCATGATTAAATTTAGTAACTCTATATATTTGCTCCATCATTCCATCGAAGTTGCAATTTCTAGATAACATGAACATTTTTCTAGATCCTCCCTCATATATAGGCATATTATTCATTCCAACACTCAGTTTCCCATTGAATAAGCAAATAACCGGTATTCCATTTACCATTCGAATGAAATATTAACATTTATCATATGCAAGTTATTCAAGTTATTTATCAAATTTTAATCCCACAAATTTTAATCGATTAAAATTTAATCAAATCTAATTGTTTATCATAATTAAAAATTTATTCTAAATATACAGTTATTTCTAAACTATAATTTTAACTAATTAATAAAGAAAAAATTATCAATGTTAAGAAATTTATACCTTGATGAAGATCTGAAATTCGTCGGCGTCGGAGAGGATGGACGGCGTCGAACTTTGGGGAAGATAATAGTGGAGAGAACTAGTTTGGAGAGAATGAGTTTGTTGAGAATTAGAGAGAGAAATTTGAGGGAGAAATAAGTGATTTTGGAGCGAATAGAGGGAATGGGGTTAGGGTTATTTAGGGAGAGAGATTGGGAGAGAGAGATTGGGAGAGAGTGGAGTAAAATGGGTTTGGGGGAGGTAGATTTTCGAAGAGGAAAGTGAGAGAGGGAGAGGAGGCTGTGCCCTAATTTTGGGCAGTACAGTGAGCTTTATAGCGGACAAATCACGGACTAGTAGTCCCGTAGATTTCTTGAAATCTGGGGACGATTAGTCCGTCGATTCTTGGCCACCTCCTTTACAAGTTTGTTGAGTGTCTGTTTAATGTACGGGACTAGTAGTCCCGTACGTTTCATAGCCTTGAATTAGTGGTCGATTAGCGGCCACTAAACGTACGGGACTACTAGTCCCGTACGTTTCGAGCCCAGTTTTTTGCAAAACCGACCTCTTTTGGCTGTTGGCCAAAGAGTCGATTTAAAAAATAACAAAGCGGTCGGTTTTGCTAATTATTTAGCAAAAAAGGGCTCTTTTAAAATTTTCTCCTTCATCAAATACTTTACAAGCCATCTCCAAACCGCCTGTTGAAGGCAAAAAAGAAAAATGATGTGCAAAGGACATGAATTATATACATGGTACATTTACAAATAGAAGTGCACTTAATTCTTCTATTACTCATATTGTATATATGAGTATGAATTCCCTTAATTTCATCTAGCTCTAGAAAGATGACTAATTACAGAAAACACTTTTGGTCCAAAGTTCGTAATGATTCAAATCGTTCAAAGTTTCAAAAGAAATGATCAAATTGAAAGCATGCTCTTTACCTACAAACGATGCCATCAAATACATAATATTATATATTCAATAATGAAATTTTGCAGGTAATTTAGACTACAGTATTCCTCAACTACTTCCTTGTTAACCTTCCACCACACTACAGTCACATGCATAACTATCCACTACCCTCACTCTCTTCTAAAACTATACCTACTTATCCCCTCAAAAAAAAAAAAACTATACCTACTTAACCTCCAACTGATCCCACCTTTCCACATTCCAATTCTCTCTTAACCCCCTCCCTCTACATACAGTCCTATGAAAAAAAATGAGGAGAGGCTTATGTAAACCAGCCACCACTTACATACCTCCTCCCCTACATATATAATCAACAGGCAACAAGCTAGGAAGGGGGAAACGAAGCAATAAACCCACCAAAATCAAGAACTCCTTCACGTCATCCTCCAAACTTTAGTTTCAAAAAGCCTCAACAATCCATGCCCAGTATGCATCAATAGAACTATTAAAGGATTTCATGTCCTTGCTTCCCCGAAGTTCCCACAGAGCAAAAATACAACAACCGCATCAAACAGTGCATGAATTTTCAACCTCATCATCAAGGAGCGGAGCCTCCAAACATCAAAGAAGAAGAAGCATTCGCTGAGCTTGCCCAAACTCGTAGGACGGCTTAACGCAGTGTCGAAGTGATAAACCTCGGAATCCACCAAGGAGTGTTCTCTAAATCCACAAAGAACGGTCTTCGAATCCACGAAGAGATAACCTCAAATCTATGAAGTAATATAAAAGAGAATTTTATTGATAAAAGTGATCTCATTCTTTGGGGTTATATGTCTCTTCTTAAATAGAAAAATAAATAAGACTCCTAGTAAGACTAGAATTACAAAGAAATAGAAAGTATCAAATCCTACCCTAAAAAGGATTTCCTATAATAGAGGCAACAAATCATGAATCAAAATTGAATTTGTTTCTTAATCTAATTTGATTCAAACATTGAATTAATTTTCTAATCTAAATTGACTCTAACTTTATTACTAAAAATAAACTAAATGCTGATTATTTCTGAAATCCTGCCAAAAACGGGTGTTAGTGATGGGATTGTGGGATTTTGCCAAGCTGATTGAATCTGTCTCCTCGAGATAGACAATTTTCATATATAATATGTTAGAATCCGCCTTTTCATATATAATATGTTAGAATCCGCATTTGACTCGTGAAGGTCCCACTTTTCCATGAATTTGCTCGTTATACATCCTACATCAATCTATCGGTTAATCTATTTGAAGAGAAATTTAATATAGATGAATAGTAAACTTGAGTTTGGAATTGAACTAAGTGAACAATTTTGATCAAACTTAGATGATGAAAACAACATATTATTGTTTCTACACTCAATTTTAAAATAAAACTGTCAAATCATTCTCCTGATCGATCTACGACAGACATTTTCTTTTCACTCTCAACCTTAAAGGATGAAGGAAACATTCACAACTAATGCCAAAAAGTTTGTCTCGTGTAGCCATGTGTTAGCCATTACTATGAAAAAATAAATCTTTTAATTATCACGACAAGTGCTAGCAACGTTGGAGTCATGAAAGTGTGAAGACAATTGTATAACATATGTGCCTTTAAAAAGAAATTTCTGTTAGTTCCTTAGTTTTGATGATGTTCTAACAAATAATTTATAACTAATCTTGTTTGTCTAGTGTTTGTGTTTTCATGTTTATTCTAGGCAAATAAGGTGTTGGAGGATGGATGGACTTGCGCCTACACGATCATATTCATTGGAGGATGGGAGGAATAGTAGAGTGAAGCAATGCAATTCAAGTCAAGATTCAAGATCAAGCTTCATCCGCAGCCAAGACAAGCTTATTGTAAATCTCAAGCTTGGGTACATTAGTTTAGGTTTATACTTGTGTGTTTATACTTAGAGCTCAAGATTCATACACACACACATTTATTTTGATTTATCACCGTTTTGGATTATAGACTTAACGACATGATTTTATAACTTTTCTCAAGTTTATAAATCCATTGGAAAGTGTTTCAAAACGTGTTTGAAAAAATCTCAAGTTTATATATTTTCAAACATGCACGAACATGCATACACACTTTTGGTTTCTATTGCAAAACAAGTTAAAATTGAGAATTTATTGTATTCATGGTTCATTGACTTTAGCACATTAATTTATATTTTATATAAAGTCCATAAACTAAATCACAAGATCTCAATACTTGTTCATGTTCAAAATCATGCTTTTCACATATCATTATTTTTCATGATTTTGCAAAACAGATGAGTTTTAACAATTGGAAAATGAAATTTAAAAATTTCTTTGTTTACATGTTTATCTTTATATATAAAAATATTTTCTCAATTTTTACTAATTTTGGAGTTGTTTTGTTATTTTCAATTGAGTTTACAAAAGAAGTTTTCAGCAGTTTTTAGAAACTGTTTATCTGTGTTCAAATAATTATTTCTCACAAATGGGAAGTGATATTTCAGAAATTATTTTTTAACATGTTTATCTATATCTTTATAACCTTCCCTAAATATTTCATAATATTTGGACTTGATTTACTATGTCAAATTGATTTTACAATGTCAAGCATTTTAGCAGTTTTCAGAATCTGAAATATCTGTCTTGAAACAATTATTTATCACAAATGGGAAGTGATATTTTAGAAATTCTTTCTCTAACATGTTCATATACATGTTTAGAAACGTCTCTAAAAATTTCATAATTTTTGGAGTTGATTTACCATTTTTAATTGATTTTACAAAACCAGATATACAAATTTCCAGAATGCTGGATTTTGGGGTATTTTGGTCTTTTCAGCCTATGACGGCTAGTAACGGCTAGTTTTTATTTTTGAGCGTTTTTGCTGGGATTTTCTTGGGTTTTAGGCTTTGTCTCTTCATCCTATATATACCCCATGTCCTCATTTATTTCAGTAATAATCAAGAAGGTTTTAAACACGTTTTTGAAGAGTTTAAGTGTTTGTTTAGTTTGTTTGGAAGTTTAGTTTGTGAAGAAACTTTCACAAGAGCTTGAGGAGATCATCCTTTGGTGTTTGAGCATTCAAATCTTCTCCTTCTCTCTTGTCATCTAGAGAGTTTTCTAAACTCATATCTAGCGATTTATATGTTTGATTTTCATTTCCATAAGCTAGAATTTATTTGAGTTTAGTTTTG
The DNA here is from genome assembly GCA_012295165.1 of Asparagus setaceus. Classification (NCBI taxonomy): domain Eukaryota; kingdom Viridiplantae; phylum Streptophyta; class Magnoliopsida; order Asparagales; family Asparagaceae; genus Asparagus; species Asparagus setaceus. Next base: position 20,332,231 of record CM022703.1, on the reverse strand, counting down.
ATTAAATCTCATTGTTACACACACCCACTTGAGCTTATAGTATTTTCATACATAGTATATTGGGGTTGTGAGAGTTTGTAACATTGAGTTGTGCTTAATTGAGTTCTCTTCCATAGAGAATAAACATTTGTATTTGTGAGCTTTAATTGTGAGATCACATTGTATTACACTAGTACACCGAGAGGAGTGTGTGGTGAGAGACGGGGTTGTCCCAAGAGTAGTGGCGTCGGTAGTAAAGCCTAGGGAGAGGTGGTAAATCCGAGCACTTGAGGGAGACACGGACTAGAGACCAACACTTGAGGTGGTAGTTAGTGTAAGTACATTGTGAGTGATTGTAAAGTTTTGGTGAGCTAGAAAACCGAGATAGTGTGGTGTAAGCGTTATTGGTGGCGTGAAAACCGGTTGATATAGTGGAGATCTCCTCGAGGTGAGGAGCGGGGACGTAGGTCGTGGGTTGACCGAACCTCGTGAACATATTATTGTGTTTGAAGTTTGCTTGGCGCATTCATCTTGTTCATCTTTATTGCCTTGCTCTCATTTGTTTTATTTCCTATCTTATTTACACTTGTTTACTTTTGTTTACTCTTTGTGTATATTACATATCCTTGCATATTATTCTTTGTATATCATACTTGCTAGGATATATATTTGTTAATTAGTTTTAATTTGGCATTAATTGGATTAGATTAGCATATTGCCCTATTCACCCCCCTCTAGGGCAATTTCAATTTCCTCTCCTTAGAAATCTCATAAAGAGAAGCAGAGATGATACAGAAATATTTTCTCCATGAAAATCTCTGAAAGTAATTTCATATGATCATGTTTGATTACTGTCCAAATATTTTTGTAATTTATTTCCAAACTACCCTTATACTTATTCATTAGATTAAGATCTAGATCAATTAAGTGAATCTAACTGTTCAAAAATATTTGTAAGAATGGCGGAAAATAATTTTAGTGTGATTTTCTTTTATAACTTTAGTTCGTTAATCAATCCAAACTTTCTTTGGTAATATGGGTCGGGTTACTGCTCTCGTGCCTGCCTGAAAGCGAGAAAATAATTTTAAGGGACAATTACTGAAAATACTTTAAGATTTGTAAGAATGGCAGAAAACCACACTAAAGTTATAAAAGTAACAATTCACCCCCTTTTTTCTATTTTCAATCAAATAGGCTCACATGGTATCATGTGACCCTTTAAATGACAAAAATACACATGATTATTTCTATCTTATAGGGGCATTTTTGTGCTTATAAGGGTAATAAGGTACCCTGTGATTATATTTGATTGAAAATCAGATGAGGGGGTAAGTGTTAACTTTAAAACTTGAGGGGGGATTTTATGTACTTTTACAAATTAAGGGGTTTATTGTACTTTTCACTAACTTTTAATAGGTTTTTCTAACGGGTGCCCATGGGCACTCATTAGGGGATGAGAGGAAAAAGATGTAAGAATCAGGCGGTTCCACGTAATTACTAAGAATTAGGCAATCCCACTTGTTATTCATTTCTCTCCGTTTCTCTCATCCCTTAACGAGTGCTTATGTGCGCACCCGTTAGAAAAATCCTTTTTTAGTATTCGGTTAAATTTGATTCGATTGATTATCAAATATTTGTTTCAAGTTTGATCCCTCACAAATCGCATCATTGCACACATGATGTTATATTTTTCAACCATTGAGGTTTTTTATTTTAAGTTATGTACTAAGTTTGTGATACTTAAAGAGTCCCAAACTGTGTTTTTAAACCAAATATTCAAATTAGATATTTATACATAATGATTATAATGTAATAATTTTTAACAATGAATTTTAATGTTATTTATAAAATCAAATTCTTAGAAAAATTTTAACTTCATAAAAGGAGTTGAGCGGCTACTATTAGAGGGTGTTTGGGGTGGCTTATTTTTTGGTCAAACTAGCTTTTAAGCTAGCTTTTTCATTTCTAACTGTTTGGTAAAATACAAAATAAGTTAGCTTATAAGTCATATTTTAAAAAGCTGGTGTACCTCAGCTTTTGAAAAACTAACTTATAAGCTCACCTAAATAAGCTAGATTTGACCAAACAAATTACTATACTATCCAAATAATTTTTATAATATCTTTATCATAAAAGCCAAAAGCCACTAAAATCTATCCTAACTTATAAGCTTCAAAAAATAAGCCTTTCCAAACACCCTCTTAATAGTATCCAACATGGGATACTATCAACTCAATTTTAAAATCGAAACACAAAATGAAAATCAAAATAAGGTAGATGAAATCTATTCCACGAAACTACTTAGAAACAAATTTTCAAAATAAAATTTCAAAGGATTTGAATGTGTTTTGAATCATACATCGAGAGGTGAAAAATTAAGCAGCTTTATTAAAATTAAAGCGTTGATTTTGATGATATATTATGCATGGGTTAATGGTGTTAAAATATTTTAATATTTTATTTCTAGATAATTCATGTGTAGTAGATCACATCCGTTGGCTTGAATTTTTATTTTTGTGTTCGATTTTCAGTGGATTGATAATATCGGATTGATAATATCGGATTGATAATATCCATATTGAATATTATTAAGAATAGCCTAGCTCAACTCAAAAGAAATAGTTCAATATTCATAAACTACAAATAGTAATCAAATAAATATACTTTATATTTGATAAATCTTCATGATTATTTGAAAAGTATTGTGTTCGAATAGAATTGAAGAAATTCAGAGAAGCTTATTTAAACCGGGTCCATGTTGGTGGATAAATTAAAACTACTTTTGTTAGTTCTGAATTACATATAATTGTTAGTTCTGAAAAACCCCTTTACATATATACACACCTCAGATAGTTTCAATTTATAAGAGTAACATTTACAAATTAATTTTACTCAGTACTTATCTATCCTGAGTTAAAATTTATTCCGATCTATTTTCTAGTATTATTTGCACTTTAATACGCCCACAGGTTCACCCTCTTTTAACTGTAATATGAAGACTCTATCTTCCAGTTTCACTTAAAATATGATCAGTTATTGTGCCATTTCTAAGATCAAATAAAAGTTAAGACTACAAACATGAGGAACATATCATGACACCAGATGTTAGTTTGGCGCTAAATTCATCAAGTATATATAACATACTTATGTACACTGTTGGATGCAACAATTTTGTCATAAACTAAAAATGAGTACATTACTCCCGAACTGAATGATCATGAAACACTCTCATCCTTTTCATGTATCACAATTATTATATATGCAAACTTCAACAAGTGTTATTTACAGAAATTCTAACAAAACAAATTCAGATGCACGATACCGAAACTTGAACTTGTTTGCAGACTGCGTATTAGAATGGGCATCAGATAGTTTGGAAGATGATCCTTATCTCAGCATTTGTGCTCTTATCCCAGCCTTACATTCATGATGGCACCTTCCATTTGCCGTACTCAGTCTAGTTATCTGCAGGAATCACAAGTCTGATATCAGAAACAGAGAATGACAAGAATCACTTGAATTTTTATTAAAAATCAGACATTTCCTCATCCTAGTGATAGCCAAAGCGTCCTTGCGCATTCAAACACATCGAGTTCTAAACTCTTTTCCCACTTTCATCAAGTACAAGAGCCAACTTCACCGAGTATAAGTGGGCTTAAGATCCGTTGCTACCTCTGACTATCTCACAACAGACTTTAATGCACCCGTTGGAAGAGATCACAATCTAAGACTATTAATATCCATGATGAGTTCATTTATAATAAAAAAGATTCAATACAATACAACATAGCTTGAAATTAAGTCTTAACAGCTTTTGTTCTACTTCTTAAGTTCTAACAAATACTTCTGATCTCTCTTGATTCAAAACTTTCAAACCATTTCAAAGAGAAGATCACTTACTGTGAGAGATTCCAAACAACAAAATCTTTTCTTAGCTGGAATCCTTTTTTTTTTTTGGTTCTTTCTTTCCTTTTTAATCCTTTTTTTTTTTTGGGGTGCCAAAATGTCTCAATATTTTATTTCTAGATAATTCATGTGTAGTAGATCACATCCGTTGGCTTGAATTTTTATTTTTGTGTTCGATTTTCAGAATTGGATTGATAATATCGGATTGATAATATCCATATTGAATATTATTAAGAATAGCCTAGCTCAACTCAAAAGAAATAGTTCAATATTCATAAACTACAAATAGTAATCAAATAAATATACTTTATATTTGATAAATCTTCATGATTATTTGAAAAGTATTGTGTTCGAATAGAATTCAAGAAATTCAGAGAAGCTTATTTAAACCGGGTCCATGTTGGTGGATAAATTAAAACTACTTTTGTTAGTTCTGAATTACATATAATTGTTAGTTCTGAAAAACCCCTTTTACATATATACACACCTCAGATAGTTTCAATTTATAAGAGTAACATTTACAAATTAATTTTACTCAGTACTTATCTATCCTGAGTTAAAATTTATTCCGATCTATTTTCTAGTATTATTTGCACTTTAATACGCCCACAGGTTCACCCTCTTTTAACTGTAATATGAAGACTCTATCTTCCAGTTTCACTTAAAATATGATCAGTTATTGTGCCATTTCTAAGATCAAATAAAAGTTAAGACTACAAACATGAGGAACATATCATGACACCAGATGTTAGTTTGGCGCTAAATTCATCAAGTATATATAACATACTTATGTACACTGTTGGATGCAACAATTTTGTCATAAACTAAAAAATGAGTACATTACTCCCGAACTGAATGATCATGAAACACTCTCATCCTTTTCATGTATCACAATTATTATATATGCAAACTTCAACAAGTGTTATTTACAGAAATTCTAACAAAACAAATTCAGATGCACGATACCGAAACTTGAACTTGTTTGCAGACTGCGTATTAGAATGGGCATCAGATAGTTTGGAAGATGATCCTTATCTCAGCATTTGTGCTCTTATCCCAGCCTTACATTCATGATGGCACCTTCCATTTGCCGTACTCAGTCTAGTTATCTGCAGGAATCACAAGTCTGATATCAGAAACAGAGAATGACAAGAATCACTTGAATTTTTATTAAAAATCAGACATTTCCTCATCCTAGTGATAGCCAAAGCGTCCTTGCGCATTCAAACACATCGAGTTCTAAACTCTTTTCCCACTTTCATCAAGTACAAGAGCCAACTTCACCGGTATAAGTGGGCTTAAGATCCGTTACTACCTCTGACTATCTCACAACAGACTTTAATGCACCCGTTGGAAGAGATCACAATCTAAGACTATTAATATCCATGATGAGTTCATTTATAATAAAAAGATTCAATACAATACAACATAGCTTGAAATTAAGTCTTAACAGCTTTTGTTCTACTTCTTAAGTTCTAACAAATACTTCTGATCTCTCTTGATTCAAAACTTTCAAACCATTTCAAAGAGAAGATCACTTACTGTGAGAGATTCCAAACAACAAAAATCTTTTCTTAGCTGGAATCCTTTTTTTTTTTTTTGGTTCTTTCTTTCCTTTTTTAATCCTTTTTTTTTTTTTTGGGGTGCCAAAATGTCTCAATTACTTGATTAATAAGTTGCTAGACGCATTAACAACTGTATTTTGGTTGAACAGAGTTAGGCTAAACTTCGTTCTCAGTCTTACCGCCGTGAGAAATACTTGCGATTAGAGAAGGATACTAGTCACAACAGTTGAACTAGTTACACCATTGCACTGAAATCATAATCAACACCAGTAATTTACAAATATCCTTTTATCCCTCTTGCCATATGAACATTGCATCAATCAACTTTTTGAATTGTTTTCTCTTCATGCCCCTCCCCCTTTCTCTTCCTCAATATTCTATAGAATTTAACTCTCTCAGATCTCATATAGATGGTTCCTTCACATTTCATCCCCTTGTTGAGACAAATGCTTTCCAAAATTTCCACCATCTATATTAAGATTCTAATTCTCATAGTTTTAGAAAATGCCCCCTTTTGTGGTTCTTCAATCTTTGATGATACCTACTTGCAACCTATTTTTCCAAGTATGCATGAACGTTCTTTTCTTTCTTGGACTTTAATACTCATTAGATGTCCATGTTGGATAGTGTTCCCCTTCCTCTCTGTGCTCATAGTTGTGACCATGCAAATAGTGTGTTTCTGACTTTTATAAGGATTTATTATACCAACCACACATCACAGCTTCAAGTTTCATTCGCAAGGGAAATGCACAACGGCTGGAGATTGTGCTATCCATAGTTTGTGATATGACATGCATACTATTTAAGGATTTTGCATTTGTTAAAGCTTACTGCGTTAGAAATATGCTCAATGATCACCAAGTTGAATACTTCCATTTTGAACAGAAGCCATCCTGACTTCCTCAGATCTAATTCTCAATGCATACAGGCTTGAACTTCCATAAGCATCAACATTTCCTAGTTCCTAGATAATAGCGCAATTGTACTAAACCTGTATGATATCATTGTATAGAGGGTCTTTATTTAAATCTGTAATATCCTTTATATTAATACAATCATCGGCTCATGCTAGGGTTAGGCAAGCCGATCATATTCAGCCGTCTCTCTCCAATGAAACCCTAGCACTGTTCATCGACGCGGTACTGTTCATCGCCGCGGTACTGTTCACCCGAGAACACTGTTCAACTTTTCTCTTAAGTTCGACAAATCATGGCTTCAAGTTCCTCTTCGTGTTCGGCCACCAACACCTCGACAGTTCATGTGAATTCAAGTTCAACCATGTCCACCTTGCCACTTCCTCTAACCTCGACAGCATCTCCCTTGTTTTCTTTGAGTTCGGCAGCGAATCCCAATTTCACCAATCCCCTGTTTTCCTCTAGTTCGACAGCGACTTCGAGTTCGACTGCAATCCCTCCCATCAACAGTGGTTGTCTTCTTCCCTCGCTACCACCTTCTGGCTCTTTCTTTCCTTCAGCCTTGACTGCACCAAATGTGACGAATCTTGTCACGGTAAAATTGACAACGGTTGAAGACTATTTAACCTGGAAGACACAGTTCACCGCGTTATTGATTTCTCATAACTTACTTGGCTTTGTTGATGGATCGTGTCCTCCTCCGCAGATGTATACTGACGGTGCTCAACTCAATCCTCATTACATATCGTGGATTCGGATAGATCAAAGCCTTCGCTCGTGGTTTTTCGCTACTTTGTCTCGAGAAGTTTTAGTTGAAGTTCATGATCTTGCACACTGCTTTCAGATTTGGGATCGCCTTCAACGTCGATTCTTGACGAGTAGTCTTGCTCGAATTATGGAATTGAAACGCACCATTACCACTTTCAAGAAGGGTGAAACTCAATCCATGGAGCTCTATTTACGCAAGATCAAAGTTGTTGCGGACTCCCTCGCTGCAATTAATTCTCCTTTGAGTGATCAAGAGCTCGTGCAACACACTCTCTTTGGATTGAATAGTGACTACGAATCCCTCATGACGGCGGTGACTTATTTTGGCAACTCTATCACTTTTGATGATCTCCGCTCCAAGTTGATTCTCCATGAACAACGTGTTCGTCACTTGAAGGAGCGCGATCCCGATATTCATCAAGCTCTTGTCGCTACCGTCACAAATCCTGGTGGTGGCTCGGTCTCGCCAGCCCGCCGCTCGCCGAACCGACACATAAAGTGTGTGCCAGCACCGCCACCACCGTTGTGGGCGGCCGCGGGCGCCGTGGCCGCCGCCGCGGGTTTTCATGGTGGTCGGGGTCGCACGTCTAATGGTGGACGTGGTTTTTATGGCAATCAACAATATCGTGCACAAACTCGAGGTCCTCAACTGAATAATGCGAATGGTAATCTCTCCTTTAATTGTTCAGATATTGTTGACACCGATACTTCTATTCTTTGAGATTTGCTAGTAACTTCGATTCTGATGGGATATTGGGCTCTTGTCCGTCTACAGTTGTTTGTCAACTTTATTTTAGTCCAGGTCACACAGCTCCAGCTTGTTCCCGATTCGTTTCTCAAGGGGGTTCTCATAATTCTGTGTACCATCCTCACACTGCTCCATCCTTTGCTGCTATGTCTCATGGTGACGCTAATGAGGCCTTGTGGTATCCAGATTCAGCCGTGTCTTCTCATATGACACCATTTGAGGGTATATTATCTTGCTCCTCTCCTTATACTGGTCAAACAAAAGTCCTAGTAGGAAATGGCAATCTTTTGCTTATTGCTAATATTGGTGATGTGAAATTAAATTCTTCTGCCAAATCAATTAATCTTAACTCTGTGTTTCATGTTCCTAATTTAAAACATAATTTAATATCCGTTTAACGCTTATGTGATGATAATAATTGTGTGGTTAATTTTGACTCTTCTGTGCATGTTAAGGACAAAATCACGGGGAAGGTTCTTCTTCGGGGTTCCAGTAGAAACGGTGTCCGCCCTATTTACTCCTTCATCCAGCCTAATTCTGCCACAGCTCTCGTTTCCCTGACTGATACAGCGGATACTTGGCATCGTCATTTAGGTCATTGTGGTAGTCGAGTCTTTCATCAGCTTAGGTCAAATAAAGCTATTGTGGCGGCAAAAACTTTTGAGAATAAGTGTGTTTCATGTAAACTTGGAAAATCACATAGATTACCCTTTTGTGATGTTGAGCACTCCTATAGTACTCCGTTATATTTGATTCATTTTGATGTTTGGCAATCACCTGTTTTATCAAATTTGGGTTTTCGATATTATGTTTCTTTTATTGATGATTGCACCCGTTTTACTTGGCTATATCCTAGGAAAAATAAATTTGAAGTTTTTACTCACTTTTGTAATTTTCAAAAATTGGTTGAGAATATATTTTCCTTCAAAATTCGGATGTTTCAGAGTGATGGTGGCAAAGAATTTGACAACAATGCTTTCAAACAATACTTTCTGACGCATGGAATTTATTTTCGAAAGTCGTGCCCCAATACACCACAACAAAATGGTGTAGCGGAGCGCAAACATCACCACATTATTGAGATGGCACATACCTTTTTGATTGATGCTCAGTTGCCGTCTCAATTTTGGGTTGATGCTGTATATACGGCTGTGTTTGTGATAAATCGTTTACCTACTCCTCTTTTAGACGACATCTCACCATATCAACGACTTTTTAAAAGGATACCTGATTATGATTTTCTTCGTGTTTTTGGCTGTGAATGCTTTCCAAATCTTTCGACTCAGGTTTCCAATAAATTTCAACCTCGATCCAAACGTTGTATATTTTTAGGATATGCTCCTCATTATAAAGGATATCATTGCTTTGATCCGGTTTCCGGTCGTGTCTATGTTAGTCGTCATGTTCGTTTTCATGAGACAATCTTTCCTTATTCCTCTATTGTCGTTCCAACGTCACATGACTCGTCTCCTCTCATGTTTATCACGAGCTCGCCTTTAACTTCATCGTATTCTCCTCTCGAGTCTTCTTTCTCTACGCCCTTCTCGACACCACACGTCACCACTGTGGCGTCTACACCCTCTTCTTTGGTGGACTCTCATTCACCAACCCCGTTGCCTGAGAGCTCACCGTCTATCTCCATCGTCATTGCGCGCGCAGTGTGCGTGTCGGTCTCTCGTGCTTTCTTAAAGTATGCGGCCACTTCTCCTTAGCCGTTGTGCGCCCAGTCCGCAGCCAGTGCACCAGTGACAACGCCTGGTGCACCAGCAACTGAGCCTGGTGCATTGCATGTGGCTGCTCCATCAGCACCACTTCTTCCCAACACAATTCCTCCATCTTCTTCCACTCTCCCTCAAAATTCACATCCTATGCAGACTCGATCAAAGTCGGGCATTGTCAAATCGCGTCATCTCTTGTGTCTCCATACAACCCTCATTGCCTCTGAACCGACTAATTTCACACGAGCCTCAAAAGATTTAAATTGGCAAAACGCAATGGCAGATGAATTTAATGCACTCATCAATAATAACACGTGGCACTTGGTTCCGTTTGATAAACGAAAAATTTTGGTTGGTTGTAAGTGGGTTTACAGGATTAAATATAAGGGTTTTTACATCAAAACCACCTAAATTTTTAGTCAAATTGATAGTTACCACCTTTTTTTACGAAAACCACCTAAAATTGCTTACATGCTTTCAATGTTACACCAATCTATATTTTTTTATCGTTACCACCTAAACTTTTATATCTCTTACCACCTAAACTTTTATCTCTTATGCTTACCACCTTTACAAAATACAACTTGATATGTATACCACCTTACCTTTATAAATTTTTGACATGAACCACCTGCTATGTTAAGAAAATCACAATTACCATCAAAATTTTGAAATATGTACCAAGCATAACCACACATGAGACATTAGCTACAGAAAATAGGTGACTTTGATGTGACATTGAAAATATAAATTGGTGTGACATTGAAAGCATGTAAGCAATTTTAGGTGATTTTCGTCAAAAAAAATTTAGGTGGTAACCATTAATTTGGCCAAAGTTTAGATGGTTTTGATGTAAAAACCCTAAATATAACTCAGATGGTTCTATTGAGCGGTACAAAGCTCGTTTGGTTGCTCAGGACTTTCATTAGCAAGCTGCCATTGACTTTCATGAAACTTTCAGTCCTGTTGTCAAACCTACTACTAAGTCTACTATTCGTCTTGTGCTCTCTTTGGCCATTTCCTTTGGTTGGGTTATTCGTCAACTCGATGTTAAGAATGCTTTTCTGCACGGTCTTCTTACCGAAGAGGTGTACATGAAATAACCTCCCGGTTTTGTTCATCCACAGTTTCCACATCATGTTTGCAAACTTAAAAAGGCTATTTATAGCCTCAAACAGGCTCCTCGTGCTTGGTTTCATCGCTTTAGCAGTTTTCTTCTCTCACTTGGTTTTCATTGCAGCAAAACTGATTCTTCCATGTTTGTTTATCGTAGGGGTTCTGATCTCATTCTTCTCTTATATGTTGATGACATTGTTCTTACAGGAAATTCCTCTACTCTCATTCATCGCTTTATTCGATTGTTGTCTGCTCAATTTGCGATGAAGAATCTTGGTGATATTCACTATTTTATGGGTATTCATGTCACTCGTCACCATGATATTCTATTTTTATCTCAACATAAATATGTTCAGGACCTATTACGTAAATTTCATCTTCATACTCTTACTCCTTTGCGTACGCCCATTGCGGCTAAATCTACTTTGTCCCTTACTGATGGTGAGTTATTAGCAGATCCCACTGTATATAGGAGCATGGTCGGCGCTTTATAATATCTTACAATTACGAGGCCTGATATTGCCTTTGCTGATCACGCTGTTTCTCAGTTTATGCATGCTCCTCGTACTACTCATCTTCTTGCTGTCAAAAGAACCTACAGGTACTTGTAGGGCACAGCTGATCATAGTCTCACCCTTCGCAAGTCTATCGGACCGATCATTGTGGTTGCCTATTCTTATGCTGATTGGGCCGGTTGTCCTGACATCTCACGATCCACCTCCGGTTATGCGATCTTCTTTGGCCCAAATCTTATTTCTTGGCGCTCCAAAAAGCAACCTACCATGTCGAAATCATCAGGAGGCTGAAAATCGCGCCCTTGCATACACAGTGGCTAAGACACTATGGATTCGGCACCTCTTGATCGAGCTTGGGATTGTTCTTCGCCATCCCGTGACTCTCTTCTGTGATAATGTTAGCGCCACCTACATCACGGCGAATCCTGTTCTACATGATCGTAGCAAACACATCAAGGTTGACTATCACTTTGTTCGAGAGAGAGTTGCTCAAGGAGATTTAGTTGTTCGATATGTTCCTACACAGCTTCAGCTTACGGATATTTTCACCAAGGGGTTATCTGCTCAGCGTTTTCTTTTCTTGAAGACAAATCTGTTCGTGTGTCTTCCACCCCGTTCCGATTGAGGGGGGTAATAGTGCAATTGTACTAAACCTGTATGATATCATTGTATAGAGGGTCTTTATGTAGATGTGTAATATCCTTTATATATATACAATCATCGGCTCATGCTAAGGTTAGGCAAACCGATCATATTCAGCCGTCTCTCTCTCTAATACTTTCTCACTAGGCCTACCAAACTTAAACTGTTGTTAAGACAAATTACTCACAAAGTTCAGAAGCAACTGTAAGCTACAGAACATAGTTACATACACATGTCAATGTCATGCTCTCTTCAATACCAACATATTAACAAGTCAAGGTAAATAGGAAAAGCACCAAAGATCATCTAGAGTCTTTCTCTAAATAAACAGGATACCACATACTGAATCACACTATAAGGGGGATCTCTAATGATTTTATCTTTAAGGAGGTGTTATTCGTTCTAGACTGTTGATTTGAACTCGGATAATTGTCAATGAATTCAACATTCTTGGATTGAGACCTGTACTCGAAGTTTATGGTTAGCGCCCCGGACTCTTGGATTGGATTTTGATTTTTTTTAGTAGAATTCTTGAACTTTTGATTTGGATTCTTGAACTTTTGATTTGGATTCATAGACTGAGGTTCGGATTCTCAGACTAAATTTTAGATTCGTGGATTATTTGAATTAGGAGTTTAAAAATAAATTATTATGTTAAATAATAATTATTTTTAAAATGAACATTAATTTGGAAAGTGACCCTCATTTCGATTAACAAATGACGACAACAAAACTGAATATATCTTGTAATTCATTTAAACAGTTTAAATGACGCCACATAACAAAAGATAACTAGTGCAAGCACATAAATGAAAATAACTAGTGTTCAATTACATAAAGAAAATAACTAGTGTTTGACCATATAAAACAAATTTGTATATTTAAATATGTAAATATTAAATATATGAGAAAATTTTACATCAAACACTAGACATCAAATGTTCAAATGAGTTAATATTAAATATTTTTATTATCTAATACATTAAATTTTTAAATATTACATATATTTAATATTTATGTACTTAATATATTTTATTTCTAACATTTAAATAAAATCGAAATGAATGTAATATATTATTAAATATTTAAAATATTTATATATTTAAGAAATGTTAAATAATAAAGATATCTAATTTAATATTAAATATTAAACATGTTAAGTGATTAAATAATATTAAATATATTTCTTAAATAAAAAGAAGTTGATTACAAATATTTTAAAATCAAATATATTCAATGTTAATATATAAATAATTTAGGGATATGGAATATTTGAAAACTAAATATATTTAATTTGAAATATCGTAAATATTTAAATAAGTAAAGAGAAGAGGAGAGAAAATTCACAGAGCGAGATTACAATCCACCAATTTTAACTTGGATTTTCTCTAGAAAATTTCTTGTTAAAAACTATAGAGTTGGAATGGAGTGTGGTTTTTGAAATCCCAGTCCTAATAATAATCCTACACAACCAATAACACGTTAATTTCAAATCCAAATCCTCCTAAGCCAGGAACACGTTAAATTGAAATCAAAATCCTAGTCCTAAATCAATAACACCTTAAACTCAAACCCGAATCCTAGTCCTAAACCAATAACACATTAAATTTAAATCCAAATTCTAGTGCGAAACGAGTAACACCCTAAATTTTAAATTCAAGAAAAAATCCGAGTCTGAATCAACAATCCTCAACCAATAACCCCTTCTAAGAATTCAACACAGATATTTATAATAAATTGGTTTGATGGTATAATGGTAATTATCACACTAGCTACCATAAAAGGCACCCCTATCGTGATATTAGGCGAATATATCCAAGGGTGGTCTTGTTCTTAAGACCCAAGCTTAAAACCCACATTTTGCAGAGTTCAGTCTCTCTAGGACAAATCAACAAACATTAACACGCAATTTAACCAACACAAACAAGTAAAGAAATTAAATAGAAAATTTGATACCTCGTCCATTTTCTTGAACCGCAACACTACAACCACAACCAACCGGGAAAGTTCTGAATGCAGAAACTAATGTTGATCTCCTCCACTTCCGCTCGGGTTTCTCATCTTCTTCTTCCACCTCTTCGTCTTCTTCTTCCCCCTCGTCTTCTTCTGATTCTGAGAAGTTGCTGATGCTATCAGATGTGCTTCTGCAGGGTCCGCATTCATTCGGAAAGCTGCGAACAGCAAAGATGCCATGGTGCTTCCACTTGGCTGCCGAATGTTCTGATCCTGAGAGGCACCAAGCTTCCAATTGAAAGACAGGTTATTGCCAGTTTGTATTGGCTGTTATTTAAACTTGGTTGTCTATAAGTAAATGCCTCGTGTATGCATGGATAGATTGAGAAGTGTTTGACTTAGTTTGTATTTCATGTTTAATGCTTAAAAGTGTTTGTTCAATAGTTGAAGTTTTGTAATATGTTCTACTAAGTTAGCAAAATGACTAACTGGCCAGTGAAAAGTTATGTCATCAGCTATTCAACAACAACAACAACAACAACAACAACAACAACAAAGCCTTTATCCCAAATGTTTGGGGATGTCATCAACTATTGAAAGTTGAATTCTTTTTTCCTATACATGACATCAGATTTTTTTTTTTTTTTCCTTTTAAGTCTCTCACAATTGTCACTGACTCTTCTTTGTAAGGAGAATGAGAAGGGTTTCTCATGATTCAATGATGACAGAACAACAAAGAGAAGGAAGAAAATGCAGAAGAAGATATAGGCGACGGATCAAACTAAAGGAATATAGATAGAAGAACAAGAAAGAAATCCAAATGGCCAAGGGCCGATCCGTGTCTATGATGTCTATCCCCAAATTTCCCAGGCTCTAAGGTTTACTAGGCTGGTATTAAGCGAAGGTCCCTCGCAAAAAAATAATAATAAATAATAAATAAAAAGAAAAAAGAAATCCAATCAAAGGAAAGAGAAGGTCAAAAACAAAACCACTCCTCTTACTCTCTTTCATGTTAGTAGGTGTTTGATGCTTATAACTCTAACTATGGTGACAGCTTTTTTTTTCCCCTGCCCTTTATGTGCCATTTTATGCCACGCTTGTTATTCCTGTCTTTGAGTTTTCATTCCCTACGGACATAGGACTAAGTGTGTATAAAATCCATAAATAGCTTAGTGCCCTGTATCATAGCATACAAATAGCACAATCCTAATAAGCATCGGTATGCTCCTAGATCCCAAAGTTCAATACTTTCACTTACTTGGTGCCTGCTGACTAACCATTGAAGGGATTTAGATCGGAAGCTATCTCCATCCTTAGATCTAGTTCAGTGTGTTTCACAGGCTTGGACCCATATGCATCTATCATCCCTCGTATACTTGAACTCAGATACATGATGAGACAAACTATCTACCAAGTTTTGTAGCAATAATAATCTAACATAAGCAAGTCAACGTCTTTCTCTTTCCCACAGTGGCGGAGCCACATTACGCAAATCAATTTCTGGACTTAGACCAATCCTCATATTATAATTGTTCTTGAGACCTAGCCTTAATGCCACCACTGTTAGCCCAATATAACCCCCTAACTAGTCTATCCAAGAAATAATTGAAGCGAAGAAGTAACTTCGGAAACATCTATTGGTCATTATCAGATATTATACTTTTGTTATATAATTTATCGACTCCACTATCCGGGTTCCTGGCTCCGCCACTGCTTTTCCATACCTATACATTAACATGTCTAGCTGAATAGGAAAAACACCGAAGAGATCATCTATAGTCTTTTTCTAACTAAATAAAATACCCCATTTGATCCATGGAGTAGGGGATGTTGAGATTTTTAGAACTTGCAAAACCCCGAAAATTACACACAAGATTTAACGTAGAAAACCCTCAACAGGAAAAAACCACAGGATCGAAAACAATCGACTATCACCACCAAATTACTATCGCACGGACAAAGACTGCGAAACTCTCTCTCTCTCATAATCCCCTTGAACCTGGTTACAGCCTCTGTTGAACCCTGATTACGAGAATATTGCCTCTCTCTCCCCCCTTGCTAAACAACCCTAGAATATGATGTCTAATTTAAAGATACCCCTGACTTGCTCACCAAGTCAACTTAGCCTCTAAGAAAACTACCAGGATTGGGCCTAGCCTTTAAATTCAGATCTAATTTATAGTTTGAGTCGGCACCCAACATATCCTCCTTCGATGAAAAATCTCCAAGTATCTCAACAGCTTCAGAAAAACTCACTCTCTTCTTCTTGTTCTTCACCTCTCCCTTGTGGACAAGAGTCTGAGAAGAGTCACCCACACCATTAATAGAATGCCCATCTAAATAGCAAATATGGTTGCTATTTTTTCTCCCTCGCAAAATCAAATCATCATCTCTATATACTTTGCACCTCTCCTTCACCCACATACTTGTACCCACACGATGCCATCTCAACCAACGAAATTAAATTAGCACCACATGATGACACATATCTCACATGATGAAAAATTCTGACCTCCCAGTATGAAGCTTGAGGCGAACACTCCCAATGCCTTCAACCTTCATCTTCTCATTATTTTCAATGATCACGTCACAGAACTATTATCTGTCTTCAATGTGTCAAAACACTCTTTATTGTTGCAAACGTGCATAGAGGCTGCAGAATCTAACACCTAAGTATTACTCGCATTAGTACCAGTACTCTCCGTCATCACCACCACATCCTCATCACACACAATCGCCAAGGAGTCCTCCTTCCTATTTTCTTGAAGCTTCAATTGTCTAATGCTCTTCAAATCATCTCGCATCTGGAAACATTTGAACTAAATGTGACCCTTCTCTCCGCAAAAGTAGCACTCCCTTTCGCTATCATTTCGGGCCCGAGATTTTGATCTCTCTCGATAACTATCACATCTCCCCTTACTCCTCCCTCAATTAGAACATTTAAAAGCTAGTGAACTCTCACCACCATCATATGCACTCTCCTTCCCCACCATTCTTTCATTCTCACATATGAATGTTGTTACATCATCAAACTTCAAACTCTACTGTCCTGAAATTATCATCTGAACCAACGGCTTGTACGACTTCGGTATGGAAGACAATAGAAGTAGCGTCTGCTCTTCTTCTTTAATCTCCTCATCAATATTCATAAGTTGGCAAACTAGCTGATTAAAGGCATTGATGTGGTCTTGAATAGCAGTACCTTCTTTCATCTTTAATGAAGCTCCATTCTCAAACACATCAGTTGGTTAGCGACTTCAACGCATAAATCCTCTCAAGCTTGTCCCATAACCCTCTTGGCGTGGTCTCCTGCATAATATTGTACTTGATCTTGGGGGTGAGTGCCAAACTAATTGTGCTGACCGCCTTCTTTGCATGGAGCTCCGTTCACCATCCTTCAACCCTTCAGGCTTCTTCTCCTCTAAAGCTTGATCAACACCTCGTTGCACCAAAAGATATTGAACCGTACACTGCCATACTTCAAAATATCATTGAAAAGCGGAATCTCGAACTTCTGACCCGAAGATATCATCCACCACCCACAACCAAATTCAAATCAATCACTACAAAAGTTGAATTTGACAAAACCGACGTAAAAAATGAACTCAACATGTCGAAAAACCCTAGGAATGACTAATAAATCGTCAAATTCCGCCTTCAATTCACCTATAGGCTAACAAATCAGTCCCAGCCATTGAATCTAGACAGAACACTAAATACCAAAGAAGAAAAAAAGGGAACCCCACACCAGATCTGATTCCTTCTTTCTCTCTCCTACCTCGATCGGCGTGCAGGAATTTCGTCTCTCTCTTTGTTCTTTCGGTGGCTAAGGTTTCACATGAGCAATCTTCCTTTTAGAAAAGGAAAAACTTTTCTTTAGTCCCCTAAGCCAACTCCAATTGTTGGCAGGCCCTCCTGATCGTCCTGCAACAAGGATCCTCTCCTACTCGCGTAAAATGAAACTGTCATCCTCGAACTCCCGACCTGATGCCTCTATCAATTGCACCGCTCCACGAACCGTCAAACTTTGCTCTGATACCACTTGTTGGGATTTTCAGAACTTGCAAAACCCCAAAAATCACAAATACGCATCAAGAAAATGACACACAATATTTAACATGGAAAACTCTCAATAGGAAAAAAACCACGGGATTGAAAACAATCCACTATCACCACCAAATTACTATCTTTTGCACAGACAAAGACTGTGAAACCCTCTCTCTCACAATACCCTTGAACCCGGTTACACCCTCTGTTAAACCCTAATTACAAGAATATTGTCCCTCTCTCTCTCTCCTTGTTGAAAAAACCCCCCTGACTTGCCCACCAAGTCAAATTGGCCTCTAACAAAACTACCAGGATTGGGCCTAGCCTTCAAATCCGAATCCAACTTGGAGTTTGAGTCGGCATCAAACAGGGGAATCTCTAACCATTGATATCTAAGAATTCTCAAACTGGCTAAAGGCACTAAGTATCATGATCATAAGCTTAAATCCCACAATACCACAAAGTTCAGTCTCTCTGGGAAAAACCAACAAATACCTGGCGTGCATAGCACAAGAACAACCTACAACAGTTTAATTAAAGCCATGAAATCCAAAACAATTAGATACCGCGTCCAAAAGGGAAAGTTCTGATGGCGGGAACTGAAGCTGATCTTGTCCACTTCTGCTCGAACTCCTCCTCGTCGTCCTCTTCTTCTTCCTCCTCTTGATTCGATTCTGAGAAGCTGCCGGTGCCGGCCATGGTGATGCCGTGGGGCCCACATTCACTCGGGAAGCGGCGGACGGCAGAGACGCCGCCGTGTTTCCGCTTGGTCGTCGACATTACATTCTCGGATGATATAGGAGACAGGAGAGAGATAACAGGGAGCACCTCTGAGAATCGTAAAGTGATTTTATAATATTCTCACTGAGGTTTGTGGTATAAAAAGTAAGGTTATTTGCAGTTTTGTACCCTAATAAGAGCTTGTTAGGATTTGCACCTACTGAAGAGAAGTTAATGGAAAATAGAATAAGGGCATGTTTGGTTAAAAAAAAATAGGAATAGGATTAGGAATCCCACTTATTTTATGGATTCCAATCTAATCTATAAAAATTTGTTGGATGTCATTGAATTTTTGGGAATCCCATTTTTTCCTCTTTCTATGTTTGTTTCACAAAAAAAAATATGGATTCCAACTTTATAGAACTCCTCCAAATCCTATTCTTTTGTTTGGTTTGGAATTACAACTTTTGGGATAAATGGATGATAACACTCCAACGGCTAGTTCTTTAAAATTTGGCAAATATCAAAATTGTTCCAAGGCCTCCAACGGCTAGTTTCTTCCCATGTTCAAATTTCAAAAACCAAAATGCCTCCAACGGCTAGTTCCAAGGGCTTCTCATCTATAAATATGGAGCATCATACCTCAAGTCGAAACAAGTTTCATCTCCTCCAACCAAACATGAAATCAAAAGAATGCCCTCAAAGTTTTGAAGTTTGGTGCGATTGCAATCTCCAAACACCCATGAAAGTTTGTAAGTATGGTAAAAATAAGGGAATGTATTATTGAGGATGTGCTAAATACCCAAATAAAGAATGCAATTTTTTTGAATGGGCGCATGAAGAAGGAGAAATTAGCAACCAAGGAAACCAATTTGCCAAAGAAAAAAGGTTCGGAGATAAATATTTTTTGAAATCAAAGACTCTGAAGCAAGAATTGAAGCTTGTCGAAAAACAACTCTTAGTTTGGAAATTTTCGGCAATTTTAGTAGTGTTGTTTTGTATTATTTACATCATTGTAAACCGAAGCTTGGAATCGAACCATTTCAGGATCTATAAAATTCGAAGTACGAATCAAAATCCAACCAACAAATCCAATCACAAAATCGAAGTACAAACCAGTTTTGAGCTTGGAATCGAACCTCAAAACCTAAGATCCGACCCCAATCGAAGTACAAAGCAGTTTTGAGCTTGGAATCGAACCTCAAAACCCAAGATCCGACCCCAATCGAAGAACAAACTAGCTTTAAACTTAGATTCCAACCTCAAAACCCAAGATCCGACATAAATCAAAGTACAAACCAGTTTTAGATTAGGAACCGAACCTCAAAACCAAAGATCCGACCTCAATCGAACCCAAGATCCGACCTCAAAACTGGAGATCCGACCTCAATCGAACCGGAGCACAGCAGATCTATGGCTTTCAATGAAACTTGAGGCGCGAACATAGGCGGGGCCGAAAAGTTTTCGCGGGAGAGAGAGAGGGCAAATCTAGGGTTTTGGTGAGGTCGGATTCCGAATAAGAGAGAAGAGCGGCTTTTTTGGGTTTTTTTATTACGCCAAATCCTAATCCAAGCCAAATCCGACCTCTTCCCTCTGATTTCAATATCCATAAAAACCCCCCTCCATGTCAGATTTTTTTTATGGATATTTTGGTTAAGATAGTTCAAAATAGTAGGGGTTGGCAACCCAGACTATTTTGAACATTGTTCAAAATATACGGGGTTCCCAACTCCGTCAATTTTAACTATCTTCTAATTGAACGGGATTGCCAACCCCGATTAATTAGAAAATATCATTTTTTTAAACCGACCCAGTTTCAGCCAGCACTGCTCGTGGCTGAAACCGGGTCAATTTTTTAAATAAAAATGGTTGAGTCGATTTTTATAAATAAATTGTCAAATGAGTTTATTTCAAAAAATTCTCCTATCAATATTTATCATTATTCTTATTATTATTACATATAAGAATTTCCCATGACAATTTACGATAACTTGCAATGCCACATAAATTAAACCACAGTTCTAACAAGTTAATCCTGATTGTATGGGGAAAAAACATAGATAGCAATATTACCGAATCAAGAATACCATAATTCTCATAATCAATTTAGAGACAGTAACTTCTCTAAGATAATAATTCTCTAGTAGAGGATTGAAAGGACAACACAAATTCTCACTTAAACTCTACATGACACAAAATTAGCAAACAGATATGTTATAGGTTGCCTCAAATACTCAAATCTATATTGCTTTGGGAATTCTTTTTTGACTTGGTTTGTTTTGGTCAAGAGTCCTACTTACATTAGACTTTGCACAACCAATCAAATTAGAAGTCTATTCCTACTTGAACTCTTGTTGGGGTCTTCAAGGCTATATAAGAACAGTCTTTCAAGCCAATTAGGATCATCAATCTTCAGAGCACCAATCAAGAAGAGAGAGTTCTTTTGTGAAGCCTATTTGGTATTTTCTCTTTTGTTCCTTATTTGAGAGGGATTGTATTAGGCTTTTGGGGTGTGGTTTAGGATTGAGTGATTGAGAGATCTCCACATTGTATTCCTCATAATTAGTAAAGCTATTCTCCTCCTTCGCCCGTGGACGTAGGCTACAAGCCGAACCACATATATCTTTGTGTTCGTGTGTTCTTGATATTTTTTGTATTTTCGTCTGATTGATATTAGTTTATCCTGGGGTTTGTCATAACAAATTGGTATCAGTGCCCTCAGCTATCGATCATACGAGAAGATGACGACAACCACTACTAAGTGGGATATCGAGAAGTTTGACGGTAACATCAGTTTCAGCCTTTGGCAAGTTAGGATGATCGACGTGTTGACACAGAGCGGATTGAAGAAGGCTTTGTTCGGGAAGTCGAAGAAACCGGCTACAATGACGAGTTGGATGATAAAGCTCTCACAGCGATCCAGTTATGTTTGACAAATGAAGTTTTGCAAGAAGTTTTCATAGAGAAGACAGCCGCTGATTTGTGGTCTAAGTTGGAGGATTTGTATTTGAAGAAGTCGCTCACTAATCACCTCCTCTTGGAGCAACGGTTGTACACACTTCGGATGTCGGAAGGTACACCCATCAAATCTCATATTGGTGAATTTAATTATGTGATTACAGATTTGAGTAAGATTGATGTTAAGATCGATGATGAAGATCAAGCCCTATTGTTATTGTGTTCTTTGCCACCTTCCTACAAGCACTTCAGGGATACTATGATTTACGGTCGAGATTCTATTGGCATCAAGGACATCAAAGAGAACTTGTTGAATAAGGAGAAGATCGACAAAGAGTTAACCATAAGCGAAAGTGGTGATAAAGCTGATGACTTGTTTGTTCGAGGAAGATCGAAAGAAAGGGGCTTTGGAGGTAACAGGTATAAGTCGAAGCAGAAGAATTTGACCTGTAGATATTGCAAGAAGAAAGGGCACATCAAGACCGATTGTTACAGATTGAAGAATAAGAATAAACAAGAAGAGTATGAAGAAAAATCTAAGGAGGACTCCGCAGAAGTTGATATTGCTGAAGATGTGATTTTGTTGGCTACGGATGATAAAAACAGGAGCATGGATGATTGGATTTTAGATTCGGGTTGTTCCTATCATATGTGTCCTAATCGGGACTGGTTCACCACTTATGAAGCTATTGATGGTGGAGTTATTCTCATGGGGAATAACGCCTCATGCAAGACTGTCGGGATAGACACAATTCGAATTAAGATGCATGATGGAGTCATCAGGACTTTGACTGATGTTAGGCATGTTCCAGGTTTAAGAAAGAATCTCATCTTTTTGGGCACTCTTGATCGTCATGGGTGCAATTTTTCAGGTGAAGGTGGAGTTCTTAGGGTTACAAAAGGCTCTCTTGTGGTTATGAAAGGAAAGAAGATTAGCAGCTTGTATGTTTTGCAGGGTTCTACCGTTAGCGGTTCGGCTGTAGTTGCATTATCGATATCAGGAGTTGATACTACCAGATTATGGCATATGAGACTTGGTCATATGAGTGAGCGCGGATTGGCCGAGTTGAGCAAGATGGGTCTTTTATGTGGACAGAGTACAGGAAAATTGGGATTCTGCGAGCATTGCATCTTCGGAAGCGAAGAGTCACTTCAAGACGCACACTGCACTAAAGGTACTTTGGATTATATCCATTCAGATCTTTGGGGACCTTCTCAAGTTGCCTCGAAGGGTAGTAGTTCGAGATATATGTTGACCTTCATTGATGACTACTCCAGGAAGGTTTGGGTCTATTTTTTGAGATATAAAGATGAGGTGTTTGTGACTTTCAAATAATGGAAGTCTTTGATTGAGAAGCAGACTGGGAGGTAGATTAAGAGGCTTAGAACTGATAATGGCCTTGAGTTTTGTGGAGGAGAATTTAATGAGTTTTGCAAGAAGAAGAGAATCCTTAGACATCGTACAGTCCCTCGCACACCGCAACAGAATGGAGTGGCAGAACGCACGAACAGAACCCTTTTGGAGAAAGCTCGTTGTATGATGTTCAATGCAGGTTTAGGCAAGGAATACTGGGCGGAAGCGGTGAATACGGCTTGTTACTTAGTGAATCGGTCGCCATCCACTGCTATTGGTTGTAAAACTCCAGAGGAGGTTTGGTCCGGTAAGCCTGCAGATTATTCTAATCTTAGAATATTTGGTTGCCCTGCATATGCGCATGTTAGTCAAGGGAAACTTGAGCCTCGAGCGAAGAAGTGCATATTCCTAGGTTATGCATCGGGTGTTAAAGGTTTTAGGTTGTGGTGTCCTGATCCAAAGTCTCCTACGATTATTATCAGCCGTGATGTCACATTTGATGAGTCTGCTATGTTCCACCAAAAACAGTCACAAGTTTCAGTTGACGATAAGGCGCGCAGTACAGGACAGGTAGAGTTAGAAATTCGTGATTCAGCTCTTCAGCAAGATAATACTAGGGAGTTCAGCAGCCAGATCCCGTTCAAGTAAATGAAGCACCTCAGCAGCTACAGGAAGAGTAGGAATACACTATTGCTAGAGATCGTTCTAGACGAGATATTCGACCACCGCAAAGATACGAAGATACAGTAGCTTATGCATTGTCGGTTGATAATTTTGTGCCCTTCAGCTATTCAGGAGCTACTTCAGGTGATAACTTCGCTAAGAGTTATGGTTATCGTGCGGACAATTCAGTCGATTTGTTGAGGAGGCCTCTTTCAATTGGCAAGTTCAAGCAGAGATTGGACTTGATCGATATGTGCCGCACTTAGATGCCCTGCGGGGCTATTGGAGAAGGTGGAGTAAGTTAAGGTTATTTTGGAGTGAGGAATTTTCTACGTATTTAAGTCAAGGTGGAGATTTGTTATAGGTTGCCTCAAATACTCAAATCCATATTGCTTTGGGAATTCTTTTTTGACTTGGTTTGTTTTGGTCAAGAGTCCTACTTACATTAGACTTTGCACAACCAATCAAATTAGAAGTCTATTCCTACTTGGACTCGTGTTGGGGTCTTCAAGGCTATATAAGAACAGTCTTTCAAGCCAATTAGGATCATCAATCTTCAGAGCACCAATCAAGAAGAGAGAGTTCTTTTGTGAAGCCTATTTGGTATTTTCTCTTTTGTTCCTTTATTTGAGAGAGATTGTATTAGGCTTTTGGGGTGTGGTTTAGGATTGAGTGATTGAGAGATCTCCACATTATATTCCTCATAATTAGTAAAGCTATTCTCCTCCTTCGCCCGTGGACGTAGGCTACAAGCCGAACCACGTATATCTTTGTGTTCGTGTGTTCTTGATATTTTTCGTGCTTTCGTTTGATTGATATTAGTTTATTCCTGGGGTTTGTCATAACACAGATATAATATTAGATAATCTAACAAAAACAAGCAAACAAACATACTTGAAGCTGAAACTAAGTGATGCAGAACCGCTTAAAGGATTTGAATTGCTATGGTTAGAATTAGGAAACTAAGTTAGGATGAGGATAATGTTGTTGGATAGGTTAAATATTTTGTTAGTTAGCTGATTTTTAGTTTCATTAGTTGATTTCTTTGTTTTATTAGTCGTGATTTGTGGTTAGGATTGAGATTTATTTATAGTTGTTAGGTTTCTTTATAAATAACTTGTATTCTCTCGTTTAGAAATAGACATTGATGAATGCATTTATTTGAATTTGAGGAAACCACCATTGTGTAAGCATGTGATTGCAAGGCATGAAGCTAATTTATCTTTATTATTTTATTATCCTTGCTCTTTTATTACTCTCCTCAAATTTATCTGCTGACTACCATCCAAATGAAGCTAATTTATCTTTATTACTTTATTATCCTTGCTCTTTTATTCCTCTCCTCAAATTAATCTGCTGACTACCATCCAAAACACATAGGGGAGAGAATATATATATATATATATATATATATATATATATATATATATATATATATATATATATATATATATATATATATATATATATATATATATATATATATATATATATATATATATATATATATATATATATATATATATATATATATATATATATATATATATATATATATATATATATATATATATATATATATAGACACACACACACGGTGTATTCTTTTAGTTCTTGTTTATGTGAACAGTAATTCAGGCTCACTGTTCGCATGAACTGTAACTCACAAATATCATCTCTAAAATCCAAATTAAATTCATGGCCAGCAAGATTTGAACAACGATGCTAGCTCTGCCAGAATAACTTAACTAGATGTCACACAATAAATTGACTGGATGTCGAACAACAATGCCTAGCTCCACCAATATATACTGAATCCACATAGTCTCAGCAATTGTATATGCAAGTGCACGATATTCAACTTCGGTAGATGATTTAGAAATAGTAGGTTGCTTCTTAGAGCACCAAGAAACAAGATTAGGACCAAAAAATATTGCATAGCCTAAGGTGGAGCATGAGCTATCATGACAACCACCCCAGTCCATCCGAGTATGCAACAACAAGAGAAGGGCCCGTAGCCTTGCGAAGAGATAAACCATGATCTGGTGTGCCTTGCAAGTACCTATCTATCATTTTGACAGCATGTAGATGAGTGGTTCGAGGAGCATGCATAAACTGAGATACAACGTGAATAGCAAAAGTAATATCTAGCAATATTGTCATTGTAAGATATTGTAAAGCACCTATCTTACTTCTATATTCAGATGAATCCGCCAATAATTCACCATCAGTTAGAGATAATGTGGTCTTAGCTGCTAATGGAGTGCGAACAGGTTTCAGTGTGTGAAGATGGAATTTTTCGAGGAAATCCTAAACATATTTATGTTGAGATAAGAAAAAGTAATCAGAAGTACGAGTAACTTGAACACCCAGGAAATGGTGAATATTACCATGACCTTTCAAAGCAAATTGAGAAAATAGTAAATGAATAAAGCAATGAAGAAGAGAAGGTGAATTTCCCGTAAGAAAAATATCATCAACATATAGAAGAAGTATAAGAATATCTGACCCACTGCGATAGATGAACATCGATGTATCAGTTTGGCTACAGGTGAAGCCAAAGAAAAGAAGAAAGCTGCTGAATCTATGAAACCAAGCACGTGGAGCTTGTTTTAACCCGTAGATTGCCTTGTTGAGTTTGCAAACATGATTTGGAAAATTAGGATGAACAAAACCACGAGGTTGTTTCATAAATACTTCATCAGTTAGAAAACCATGAAGAAAGGCATTTTTAACATCAAGTTGTCAAACAATCCAAATAAAAGAGGTATAGAGAGCAAGAACAAGTCGGATAGTAGTTGGTTTAACAACTGGACTAAAGGTTTCATGAAAATCAATGCCAACTTGTTGATGAAAACCTTGAGCAACCAATCTAGCTTTGTACCATTCCTTAGACCCATCTGAGTTATATTTTATTTTGTAAATCTACGTACAACTAACCAAATTTTTTCGTTCATCAAACAGAACCAATTTCCATGTGTAATTATTAATGAGTGCATTAAATTCTTCCGCCTACGGTTAGCCGAGTACAAGGGTATACTTTTTGGTTAAACATCAAGTTGTCGCTCATATGCACTATTATTTTAGTTTTCTTGAAGAATATATATATATATATATATATATATATATATATATATATATATATATATATATATATATATATATATATATATATATATATAGAGAGAGAGAGAGAGAGAGAGTAAATCTCCTATAAACTTAAGTTTATAGAGAATAGTATACACCAACTTTTTATCCATTGATGTTGTCTTTAGATTTGTGCCATCAAGAGATGCACAAATCTTAAAATTGGCTTCATATCTTTCATGGATCCTAAGGCAACATCAATGGATAGAAAAGTTGGTGTATGACTATTCCCTATAAACTTAAGTTTATAAGAGATTTGCTCTATATATATATATATATATATATATATATATATATATATATATATATATATATATATATATATTTCTTACACCACATTATATCAATTTCCAAGTATTATTATTATTATTATTATTTTCTAGTGGGGTGGGGGCTTAGTATTCAAATGAACCAGACTGCTAAATAAATTTACCTAGTATAAGACTATCATTTGGTGCATGATTTCACATTACATTTCAAGAAAACACCATTTCAGGCTGCTCGGTATTTGTGGCTATGACAGTATTCTATGCAGAGACAACCACCCTGAGACAGCACTACTATAAATTTGAACCTTATGCCTTCAAAAATAAAAGAAGATTATATATTTTTAACAATTGGCCTATCAGTTCAGATGGTTAGAGCATCGTGCTAATATTGCAAAGGTCGCAGGTTCGAGCGTCGTGCTAATAACGCGAAGGTCGCAGGTTCGAGACCTGCATGGGCCAATATTCACTCATGTTTAAGAAGTGTCTTTTTTTTTTCTTTTTCTTTTTTGTGGGTGCCCGATATTGGGTTGATTTGTTATAGGAGCTAACATGTTGATAGTCAGTAGTTTTTGATTAATTTTTGGTTTTCTTTGTATGCTAGAGACTCTAATCTCAGGCTCAGTTTTGTGAGTTAGAGGTATGAGAACCTAGGCATGAGATGATACTCTGCTCAGGGTTTTCAGGTTGGGAGGGTGCTTATGTGTATTACCAGGTATATATGCCTGGGTTGCAATATGTGATCTCTTGGGTTTTTGTGGATGAATGAATTGAGTAGGCTTAATATTGATCAATAAGAATATAAGCAAAACTGGTGTTGTCTTAAGTCCTAAATTCTATCCTAACTCACTTGCTACTACTTATTTTAATTGGCTGTTTTAGAACTTCATGGATTGGCTCCAAGGATATATAGATCCTAACATTTTATTGATCAGAAATTCTTACTATATATAGTCGAATTAATACTTTGATTTTCCTTTAAAATTTATGTTGATCATGCTAATTACTGCTTGAGAGTACTTACCTATGGCTTTTGATGTCTGCGGCAATGTTATAGTACTCTTTCTGTTATGTAGATTACATGTATTAAAGATTTGATCATCATAAACATCTACTTGTTTTATGTTCAAGATAATTAATATATCTTCAATTAAGTAGAAAAGAAGACCTTCTCGTTGGATACTTTCGGTTGTCCTATATTTTTATATATGATCACTTCAACATCTTGATAGGTTTTTAGTTTTTACTGTAACAATATTGGACAGTAGTTCTTTTATAGATGGTTTTGGTTGCTGAAAGAAAACTGAGAGCAATATTGTTAAGAGTACAGACTGGATATAAAGGCTATCTGTAGAGTATTATTTGGTTGATCTTATAAAAAAAATTTGATGTATATATATAATATATCTTTCGTGTAGTCATACTCGTTCGACCAAAAGAAAAACCCTAATATGGTTGGAAGGTTTAAGGTTCTAACTCATGTAAATGGTCGGCGCCACATAATTAATTTGTCAATTAAAACTTGTCTTAATTGACATGTCAATCTCAAAAATGTATCATAACAGTCTACATCTAATTAGTTATTACAATCATAATTGGATTTTATAACATAATGTTGCATGGCGCGATACATTCTAGATAAGATCACGTGTGAAAATGATTCTACGTCAAACTCATGCAGTTTATCGTCTACAATTTCCATAATTTCTATTACTGCACGGTCACAATATCCTTTTGAATTCAGTTTTTTTTTTCTTTCATATAAGCACAAATTCACATGGATTACATCCAATAAATCAAAATGCATCATTATGTGGTTTTGTTCCAATTATCATTATGTATCACAATTCTGGTTGTTATTAATATGAATTTCGTTTCTCATAACAATTTAGTTTCTTTCAAACCCACACAAGCCACAAGTACTAAAAGAAGGTAAATCTGATCATATGTAAATCATAGATTTCAATATTACTGCAAGATGAAGCCTATAAATCTTATCATCATATTGAAGGACAGCAACATTTCTAAGACAATTCTCCAATAGAGGACCAGAATACAACAGTACAATTTTTCTAAGACAAATCTCCCAGAGGACAAAAAGGCATTAACATAAATTCTCACTAACAACTCCACATCACAAACTAAGGAAGCAAGATAAGATCATAGATAATCCAACAACAAACAAGCAAACAAACTAGAAACTGAAACTAAATAAGATATACTTAATTCATTCCCTTGGAGACAAATGCTTCAAATTCCATCATTCAACCTGCAAAAAACAAGAAATCAAAATATTAATATCACCTTTCTAATCAATAACTATACAATCAAACTCTTAGCTCACCTTAGGTCCACAAGCAGGACACTTGTGGCTTATCTCCCGCCATTTATAATAACAATTGAAATGAAAGCCATGCTCGCATTTCAAGCCCACCTCCTTAATCTCCACCCTATCTCCACAAAGCCCACAAATCCCCCCTCTAAATTCATCATCACTATCACCATCATCATCAGCATCATCATTGTCACTCTTTGCTACAAGCTTCATAACTCTAATACTAACTCTAATGGCCAGTACAAAATGCTTCAGAAGTACAGTTGTCTGATAAGCATTATCAATCTCTGCACGTATCGCTCTTAGAATAAATGAACGTGCATTTTGAGAGAGCTGAGTAATGCTTTCAAGATGATTGGAAATACCCTGCCAAGCTCCAGTGGATTCGATATTTTCAAAGGCATGAAGCCTGTCGAACCACTGAAACTCAGAAAACAGAAAGAAATCAACTGAGGCATGACCAATTCTGAGCTCTTCAGATAAAGAAGTCATTGAGGAATATGAGTTGAATTCTAGAGTGAGAATTTGATCATCCCACTCAAAGGAATGAGTTTTAGAGTATTTCCTATAGGGAATAGACATTGTTTAATTTGGAGTGGAGTGGAGTAGAGAGTACAGGTGTTGATTGTTGCTATATAGGAGTAGAGATGGGAATTGACAGGTTTTGGTTGTTGTTATATAGGAATCGAGAGGAGAGTTGACAGGTTGGCGATAAGCTTGATGATTCAGGAATTAGCTGGTAATTGTGGAAATTTTGACTTCAGTCACTAGTTTACTAATTTGAAATTATCAGGATGAACTTTCCTTTTTTGTAGAAATGCATGTTTTAGTTAAGTTTTTACTTCTTTCCATGAATATAAGAAATATTAAGGAAATAGTGTTCATTGGTGAATCAAAGGTATCATTTACTTAAGAGTTACAAAGATAGAGGTATTTGATGAAATACTATTTCAAGTGAGAAAAGAATGAGTTGATGATGGATTTATAAAATAGATATTTGCCAACCCACCATAGGTGATCTGGACGGTTGGAATGTTCCAATATGGCTCCACGGTCTTGGGTTTGATTCCGGACTAGGTTATCAAAAAAATAAATAAATAAGTAAATACTTAAATAAATAAATAAATAAACTAGATATTTGCCATAGTCGTTTAGTTCAATGCGAAGATCAATGAATGTGCGTGTTTAGGAACATTTCACAGTGCAATTAATTATTTTATTTGACTTCTTGAGAGTGTTTATAGAAACTGTTATAACTATACTTAGTATCTAAAAGACGGAGATGCATTGCTTTACATTTTCTTGATTTTTAGCAATAGTAACTATACTTATTTATTTCATTCTATTTTCGGTATTTCTTTTACATCAAATTATCAGATATAGACAATAAACATCGACATTGTTCAAGGAAGAGCTTACAGAAGCAATTGTTCGTTGATTGTAACATTTTTTTATTCGATAGCTCAATCACTAGTGACGCAGCGCGGAAGTTGAAACCTCGGAATCCACCAAGGGTTGCTCTCTGAATCCACAAAGAGCGATCTCCGAATCCACGAAGAGCTTCGAATCCACGAAGAAAATATAATAAACGAAATTTTATTGATGAAAAGATATGCATGTAGGGCTTACAAGACTCTGTTTAAATAGAAAATAAACAAGACTCCTACTATGACTCGAACTTTCCTAAAAAGAGAAACAAGACTTCTAATTGACCCGAACTTTACTAAAAATAGAAATAAGAAAACTATCCTTAAAAGACTCCCTATGATTAGAGAAGTAATTCGGTCAAATTTGGAATCAAACCGGATTTGCTTCCTAATCAAAACAGACTCCTAAAACATTACTAAAAACAGTAAAAAACTGACAAAAACCCTGATATCTCTCAATCCGGAAGGAATTTGGCGAAACGGACGGCGGCAAACCGAATGTAGGTGGGTTTGGTTGACTCCGTCTCAAAAAAATACGCGATTTTAAAAAAAATCGTCCAAATCCGACTTACGGTTTGAAAGTTACGACATGTTATTCGTTGCAAGCTATTTTCCTCGGCCGGGTCTGCGTTTAGGCTTGTGACGGTCCCATTTCTCCATGAATATGTCCGCAACACGTTCTACATCAACTAGTCCCATGTGGAAATTGGGGAAACAACTATTTTTTCTTTCCTTAGCGTTCTTCATGTATTTCAAATAGTTTCCTTTAAGTTATATCAGGTGCATTCATTCTGCATTGTGTTCAAGAAAGACATCCTTCTGCGTTGTGTTCAAGAAACAAAGCTGTTTATAACTGCAATATTCATGGAGTGAAAATTGAAACAAATAATGAAAAGGAAAAGACATACAATAATATTCACTAGTGGGTAAGCTTGACCAAATAAATGCATCAACAAGATAATACCTTATCAATTTAATATAAACAATATGTGACATGGTCCAGATAACTGCACAGCTCTAACACATTCACACTGATGAATACACAACCATGATACGCACATACTCGCAAAAATGTGTAAGCTCTTCTACCAGAGCAGAATTTTCTCTATACATTAGCAGCAGTGTTATATACAATTTAACATGCCCTGCATCTCATAATATCTGAAATGCACAGAAATTTCTCAAGCACGCTGGTACTATGATAAATTTGCATCATAAATTAATCAAGCTCTCCATAACTTCGGAGGGAGTTGTAATGTTACAGGAGTATGATCATGTATCGAGCAATCTCATTTCTCAGGATGTTGTAAGCCAGAGGATGACTTCCATTCTTGTATAGCTGATAGCAATGAGTAGTTTGGGATTATGGAGGTATGCGAGAGCCTGAGCTTTGTAACAGGAGATATCTTGTGTTTTTCAAGCCATGCTTTAATTGCTCTATACTCGTAAGTATATCCATCAGCAGCAATATGGGGATTTTCCATAATTTCCTGCAAAGTATCACCATGATCAGAATTGAATTATTAAGGAAAGGCTTATTTTCACTTTGGTACCCCAGCGTTTACCCCTTTTTTTTAACTTTGATAGTTTTCTTTTAAAACTTTGATAGGCCAAACTTTCAGTCTTATTTCACTTTGATACATTGCAAGTATTGTTCTATTTTTCTGTTAAAACTGTATCACATGCTTACATTAAGGTCAATTTATACCCCTCTCATGAAAAGTAATTGCCCGTAAATATTTATGCGTACTTTTTTTAGCATGATGAGCCCTTGGCCTGGTTATACTTTGTGCAATTCTAGGGATGGGGTAGGGGAATTAATTTTTCACCAGAAGTGTATAGTTGACCTAAATGTATCATGTGCTGAAGATTTGATACATTTTAACAGAAAAATATAATGAATTTTGGACGAGTATATGAAAGTGGAATGAGATTGAAACTTTGGGATTTCAAAGTTTAAAAAATTGGTAAAGTTTAGGGTACCAAAGATAAAAATAACCCCTAAGAAAAAGATGAACGAGAAATCATTAAGATGCCACTTTAGAAAAACTTTCACCTGCAATATTGGGCATAGATAATGGCCCGGTGCATAAACATTGCATTGCCTCAACTTGAAGCAAACATTAGCCACTTTGCAAAGCTCCGCGAGTTCAGGGAGTACTTCCGAGTCTAAATCTGGCCTGTCTCTGCATCTTAGCCTGCAGCATTTTACAGCAAGCTTCGCTAACTTCTCTGCCTCTAGAAGTGGCCAGTCTGATATTGATTTGTCAAGTAAATCAGCAAATGAACCACTTTCTATTGCATTTTCTACATTCATCAGCAACCCTCTTGGGTGCCTAGCTGCCAATAATTGTAGTGCAATAATTCCTAAGGCATATAAATCTGATTTGGGTCTAATTGTACCGGTTCTCTGATACTCTGGATCCATGTAAAAAAGAGTACCGGCAAGAACAGTTTCTCTGTATTCAGTGAATCCATCAGGAACTACATCTGATATTAATTTTGCCAATCCAACATCTCCTATCTTGCTAACGTAGTTTCTATCTAACAATATGTTTCCTGGTTTGAGATCACGATGAACAATAGGCTCAGGTTTTGTTCCATGTAAGAAAGCAAGTCCGCAGGCCACTTCAAAGATAATCCTGAACCTAACGAACCAGGGAAGAGGATTTGATCCATCCTTGCAAAATAGTTTATCTTCCAAGCTTCCATTCTCCATGTATTCATATACAAGACACCCATTTTCAGGACAGCCCCCAAGCAGTAAGACCATGTGTGGATGATGTAATTGGCTAAGAACCTCAACCTGTAATATTTCATTATGCTGCATGTTATTGAATGTACATACGAAAGTATAAAGAAATCTTAAAATAAATGCAAACTTTCTAATTTTGGTTTAGCAAAGTCAAGTTATTAAGACTATAGGGCTACTAATGAATGGTGAAGGACATAATGGACGAAGAAGAAGCAGTAAGGATAATTTTAAGGTATTGCTGGTTGTTTCTGGGCAAATTTCATTGTTTGTTTCCATGATTATCTGGAATGAGGGGGTTTTCTTCCCTCCAAAATTGGTGTTCTTCCCAGAAAAAATAGGCTACGCTTCCATTTTGTTAGTCCTGAAATATGTTTACTTGTTTAGTTTCATGACATCATTAGGCAGCCCATTTAGTTACTAAATGAAATAGTATGGAGAAATTTTCTCCAAAGATTGAGAACTCCAGTTTGGTTTCTCTTCATCTTTTCCATTCTTTCTCCTCTTTTTCTTTCATGAGAGTTCTTGCTCCTGATTACTTTGTGGGATTTTTTTGGTGTTCAGGGTTGGTGCTTCTTTAAAATTAACAAAGTACCGGTCCTAGATTAGGATCTTTTGGTGTTTCATCACATTATTTACTCCACTTGCTGTTTAAATGAAGTATGATGTATTTTTTCAAGCCTTCTCTAAAAGCATGAGTTCTAGTTGGGACCTTTTTTTTTTTTTGGTGTTCATTTTAATTATCCCATGCAATGATGGGATTTTTTGCCTTCAGATTAGGTGTCTCTCCCAATAAAGGAATTGATCTTAACTTTCATTTTATTAGTACATTTGAAGAATTGCATATTTTGGTAGACTTTTGGATTTATTGAATTATTTATACATTTATGGATTTACCTCTTAAATGAATCAGGAAAGGATTTTTCAAGCCCCCTACATAAATGAGAATCCTACTTGATGTTTGCTATAGAGCAGATATCAAGCTACAAGGAAGTAAAGTTGTGATCTAAGCATGTAGTCAACAAAACTGAACTAACCAACCTAATACTTTTAGATACTCTAAAGTCCTTTCATGCTTAAGCTCTAACATTATACATTATATAATATTCTGGAAAATAGAAATAATAGAAAACATGTGGGAAAAAAAGGTTGAAATATACCTCTCTTATGAATTCCTCTTTCTTATCATGTGTCTCTTGGCGAAGAACCTTGATAGCAACTGGAGTGTGATCGAGGTTACATTTGTATACTTTTCCGTAACTTCCCTCTCCTATCATTTTTGACTCAGAGAAGTTATCTGTTGCAACCTCAATTTCATTCTTCGAGTAACGTCGACAATTTTTTCCATTTGATAATAGAGAATTGAAGATTTTAAATTTCTCAGAAGACATGTCACTGGCAACCATTTGAGCTTTGTGCCTATCCAATGCCTCTTTAGAGAGTAACTGTTTTGCCTCCTCAACTTCTTTGATGGCTTCTAAATGTTTGGCCTTCTCTTCTTCAGCAATCCTTTTAAGCATCTCCTCTCGTTCCAGTGCATCTTTCACCTTTTTAGCATCTTCAGAGTATTCAGTGGATAATAAAGCAACCTGCAAGAAACTGCACTCTCAGGAAAATTGGAAATTAAGGAAAGAGGCACATTAGAAGTGTGGTAATAGCAAGGATATACAACATAGAGGAAATTTACAAAACATGAGAAAATGGATATAATCAACTTGAATTTAAGATATCCTAGGAATAATAAAGCAACCTTTTTTAGTTAAACATGTTTCCTGTTTGGAAATGATTTCAAATAGAAGTGTGGGAATGAAGTTGAATCAATTAAGCTAATACCATAACAGGTCAAGTATTTGCTGCTTATACTGCTAACATCTTAATGTTTCATGATGTTACATTCAATGAAAACTGGTGGTTCCCTGTTTGGATAATGACCTTATTTGGTGCTTCAGTAAATACACATGTAAGAAGGTGAATGATGAGTATGTCGATGGATGTATAATACACCATGTGCATGATGTGCATCATTTCATGTGTTCGCAGGTATACAGCCCTTTAGGCATAAAGATAAATGCAACACTAACCTTTTTCTTAGCATGAACCAGGCCTTCACAAGCTCTTTTGTACATTGCCAGAGTATTTTGCAATTCTTTCCGTAGTCTAACTACTTCGTGGGGAACTTCAGCCTGCTAATATATGACTAATATATTAATGTCTAATTTGACAATTTATGGTGTGGTATGGTGCACTATCTATGACACATGACTCTGAAAAACTTTGAAAAAAAAAAAGACCGAAGGAAAAGTTTTGTTTCCTTACATCTTCTGAGTTCATGATGACATAAGGGACTTCTTTATACAGAGATAAATTATCATATTTTCTTAATGTTTGAAATTCTAGAATCTTTTTGCCCAGGTTGTCTCCATTCTTCTGACAACCTTGAGGTATTATAAGCGCAGTTTCTGAATTCCCACCAGACGTGATAGAAGCTCTGTCATCCTGGAAGACTCGAGAATTTGAATCAAGATCTGAAGGTACAGATAAATGCAATTTTCCAGGATCGACTGCACTATGAGAAGATATACTTTTATTAAAAATGCAGTTCCATTCCTTCTGGGTAAATGCTTTTAGACTAACTTTTTGTATTTGCATATTTATGCTACTCCCTGCAAGAAAAAGAAAGAGAAGAAAATATAATGCATATTAGAACAACAGAAACATGAAAAGCAATAATGTAACAGAGTTGAATGTGAGGGACAAACATTTTCAAACCCACCTATCATTGATTCCGTAGCAAATTTCATTGTAAGCCTATTCCGAGAAACAATAAAGATGTTGCAAGAATCAGGAGCTGATTTTAAGACAGTAGTAGGCACATCTGGACCCTTAAGTATCCTGCAAGTTGAAGTTAAGGAGAAGAGTCACTTGCAGAAAGACAAAAGTGGAATACAATATAAGAAGCTTATCATGAAGAAGTAGTTTTCATCTACCCCAATTTCATCTAGAATTGAAGACACAAGTAAGAAGTGTTTGGCACGTATTGAAGAATTTTGACGAAAGTGGCAATATATTTGACACGACACAGTTACGACTTGGCAATAAAGTGTTCATGCAATATAATTGGGAAATAAGGGGAAAGAAGCGTATGTTCAGTGCGAGGGAAGAAATTAACTGGGAAGAGAATTTATCTTTGTGTTGCTGTTCGTTTAGGTTTGGTGGGAGGAACTCGATGGAGTTAGCACTAAGGAGTTAATTAGATAAATATAGGGTAAAAAGGATCACAACCTTACTTTATTAGAGTTAGTGGAGTATATTTAAGGAAACTACATGTTCCAGTTAGAGATAATCAATAATATAACGCAATAGGAAATATGAAGATATAAGGGATTAACCACGAAGTATGTCTAATTTAAAGGTCTAATATCTACAACACTCTTTTGCCACTGTTTTTTCTCTAATAAAAGACTACGAAATAAATTATCAGAGCATCCACTCCCAAATCTCCTTTTATAAACCATATAGGCCACTATTTGGAATATCAATCAGTTTTGACTCATCTCACACGTAAATGGTATAAAACCAAGAAAGTTACTTCTTATACTGGTTTATTAGAGTTTTTTGCTTCAGTATGATCCAAATCTGAAAGCACAGCTGATGTGTATCAGTATCAACTGACTTTTCAAACTTTGTTGTGAACAATACACTTTGTTTGTCATTATTAAAACTAAGCATATGAAACTTATTGCTCGACATAAGTCATACTTTGACATTGAATGCAGAGGAGAATAAAGAAAAGTTCAATTCACATTTATCTCAATACAACAATTGCACGACAACCTTCTCTGGAAGTTAAAGTGTAAGTCTCAGAAGACAACCATGAACTATGGTGTTTTGCACAACTACCATGCCTGGCGACAATTAGATTGAATTATCAAGTGTGAGATATGTTCTGAACAATTTTGCCCTTATTTTATGTATCTTCTATTTTCAAAGGCAGTTTAGATCTTTAATCAAGGTCGTTAACTTCGTTAGCAACAATTTCCAATATTTTATAGTATTTCTCTGCATCTAAAAGTTTGTGGTAACTTATCTAATAAAAAGTTTATCGTAGTTTTTTGCAAAATCCCCCAAAGTTAAGTGCACAAATGAAATTAAGAACCGTATTCAAAATCAACTACAAAAAGATACCCAAAAAAAACCCCCAATACCTTCTAAACCAACCCAAAGAAGAAGATCCCAGCACTAAATTCTTCGTCCCTGACTCCAATAAAAACCTCAGCAGCGCAGCCGCAGGGCTCTGTCCATCCAACACCAAAGTATCAACCTACATAACACAAACTCAATCATCAAACAGAACAAACAAAAAAAGAAACTATAAAGAGAAACAAAGGCTCCAATCTTTCACATTTTTACTCGGGCATAGCCTTGTAAATGGATACATCACTTTCTGAGCCTTCAACCTCAAATCCTGAACATACAAATCCACCACCTCCCTCTCCAATTCCCCAGTAGGGACGCGCTTCCCCGCTGCACAATGTAATGATTACAAAAATATTTAGAATATAAATTTATAAACCTCAACCCTCATAATCACTTCAGAGTTCTGGTGTAGTGAAAGGATGCTTTAACATGGTATCAGAGCAACAGGGCTCAATCCCACCAGCCCTGAATTTAAAGCGGATTAAAAAAAAATATGGGTGTGTAACTGCAGGTTTCGACCCAAAATGCTGCTCAAACTACGATAACATGTTAGATTACAGAATTATAATCCTCAATCCTCACAATATCGGAGTTTGAACATAGTCCAAGCTTCCCTTAACAGAAGAAACCATACATAATCAAAGAAACTACAAATCATAAAAAGTAGGCTGATTTGCACTTTAATGTCCCAAAGTTTCACCCTTTCTCAACTATGATACCCTGAATTTCAAATTTGACAATTTGACACCTCAAAGTTTTCAAATTGATGTTAATTTGGAAACTTGATACTCCCAAAGCCCTAACTTTGTTCCTCACTTTCCCCAAACTCAAAAGAATAAATAAATAATAAATAAAAATTAAATTAAATTAAATTAAATTCCATAAAAAATTTGTTCCCATCCTATGTTGATATACATAATTAACGTCTAATTTTTTTTATTTTTCTTTTTCTTTTTTTCACTTTGGGGTATCAAATTGTCAAAATCGAAGTTCAGGGGTATTCAAGTGCAATTAATCCTAAAAAAATATGAAATTAATCGTATTTTCACTATTAAGAGTAGAGCCGTACTAGGATTTGGGACGGAGGTGACAGAGGGGATGACGTGGACGAGGAGCGCGCGGTGAGCGTGAGGCATGAGATTCTCCGCCGCCCACCGGACCGCTCGCCTGCTGCGCCCACCGCTGCGGACGGCGACGGCGACGGTGGCGGCGTCCGGTACGTCGTCGGAGATGACCGACATCTTCCGGTGATGGATCGAGAATGGAGAAGGGAGAGCTAGGGTTTGTTGAGCTTGAGGATTTTTTTTGGTGCGTTTAATCTGCATGAGTCAACGAGAAGAGCGGAGACTTAACTGTGAGGATCAACGCGCTCGGCATCAGCTAGTTGAGAATTTGGAGTTTTTCTAGGTTTTTTACTTATATGCCCCAAATGTATATTATTTTGCAGATTTATTCTCCAAATCTGAATTTTGACAATTTACCCCTATATGACTTTGATAGTGAGTTAAAATATCCTCTAATTTTACACGTTAATGCTCAAATCGAGAAGAGATGTCTCTAAAAAAGGATTTTTTCTGTATACTCCAAATGTGTGATATTTGCCGATACCCAACAAATATGCATATTTGCAAATTTATCCTTGTGAATTTTAGTAGTATTTAAATGAACGATGTATAAAATCTGATAAGAAAGAATGTAAGGGACAAATTATCAAATATGCATATTAGTGGTAAATCTGTAAGAAAGATAGAGTTGGAAGTATATATGCCAAAAAAAAGAAAAAGAAATTTCTTTCCAATTTTGGATCTTACACATTTAACTCTTAAAAACATTGAATTTTTCACTTCTTATTATCCTCACAAATTGTTAGTTGTATGCACACCCTTCAGAAAAAATATTTCGTTTGTATATACACGCTCATCAAGATCATAATCATCGAAAAAGTTCACTACCAAAATATATACTCAAGTAGTAAATTAGAAATACTAAAATATTATTTAATTTTCCCAAAAATTATTAGTTAGTTATTTAGAAATACAATTGACTAGTAAAGTGTATCGTTTGCAATTCTATCGAACATATTTTCTGTTATTCTCAAGATTCACCCTTATCATACTTAGGTTAAACTTATATAAATTTGCATATGCATTTATTATTGTTCAAAAGTAATCGATGTATAACCCAACCCTTCACTTTCACTATTACTATTCATCAATTATTTCATAAATTGTAACAACTTTCATATTTAACGAGTTAGGTTAAACGGTAAATAAACAAGGATCTCATATATACATATGTATAAATAAAGGATATGAGGCACCTATTCATTTTAATAAATAAGCTATCAAAATAGACTAGTGGCGGATCCACCCTGCTAGTCTCATCTAAACCGATAAGTTACTAACATCTTAATAAGATGCATTGCATTTAAAATATCTTGAGATTGCCGTTGTAAAGCTTGGCAAAGAAGATGAGTGATTTCTAAAATTTCCTTCATAAGATGTAAGATGAAAGCAAATTCAAATGACAATAAATGATTCAAAGCATAATTTGCATCTCCAAGTTGAGAGTAATTTCCTTCCTTGGTAAGGCCATCTAGAACCATAGAAGTCGCATTAAACATCTTTAGCAAGCTAGAAATTGAATCTAGATGAGAACCCTACCGAGTATCTCCGACGCGTTTTAAAGCACCAACTTGATTAAGCCATCTTCCGGTCTCAACTTCATTATTTTCAATCATGGATGCAAATTCGGTAGCTTGAGCTTCCTTTAACTCATCATTACGTTTGCTAGATGCACTAACAATATTGATAATGGTAACCAAGGTGTTGAAAAATTGATGAACGGAAGATACTTCTCGAGATGCCACAACCAAAGTAAGTTGGAGGTGATGAGCCAAGCAATGAATATAATAAGCACGTGGGCATTCCTTGCGAATTAAAGCTTGCAATCCATTCCATTCACCTCTCATATTGCTCGCCCCATCATATCCTTACCCTCTAATATTTTGAATATCCAACTCATGGTGAGCAAGAACATCAAAAATGGCATTCTTCAAAGTTAAAGCCGCGGTGTCTCGTACATGGACAAGCCCAAAGAACGTTCACGTATGAACCCCTCTTTATCCACAAATCTCAAAACGATGACCATTTGCTCCCTTTTAGACTCGTCACGAGATTCATCGACAATGATACAAAATTTTGCGTCACCTAATTCTTCTCGAATATCTCTTTTGACTTTACAAGAAAAGACATGGAGAATTTCCTTTTGGATTTGTGATGATGTATAAGAGGCATTCCCCGGAGCATTTTCTAAAACGATATCGGAAATTTTTTCATCATAAGAGGCCAACAACTTTATAAGTTCTATAAAGTTGCCACGATTGAGAGAATTCAAGCTTTCATCACGACCGCGGAAAGCACAACCTTGAAATGTAAGCCACCGAACTACATCAATTGATACTTGAAGTCGTTGCCGATTTATTGCAATTTGTTCAGAAGATTGCTTTTGCATCAACTTTTGAATGTGTTGAGAAGCATTCATTAGATCATTGCTTGCTTTTACGGCGTTTTTATGGACGGAGTTAGAAACTTTTCTGATATGTCGTAGAAAAGCACAATTTTCTCCATCGTTTACTTTCTTCCAAGCTCTAAAGCCTCCTACAACAAATCTATTATGTTCAAGTCGTCCCGTTGGCTTGCTAAAAAGATAGCAAGGTAAGCAGAAAGTGGCATCATTAGATGGAGAATATTCAAGCCATGCGGGAAAGAGTTCAAACCAAGAATAA
The DNA here is from genome assembly GCA_012295165.1 of Asparagus setaceus. Classification (NCBI taxonomy): domain Eukaryota; kingdom Viridiplantae; phylum Streptophyta; class Magnoliopsida; order Asparagales; family Asparagaceae; genus Asparagus; species Asparagus setaceus. Next base: position 20,290,754 of record CM022703.1, on the reverse strand, counting down.
TAAAAATGACGGCGATGCTTCTCTAGACAAGATAGAGGATAATTTGGAAGTTTGCATTGATATGGACCAGCTCTCAGATAATAACGACGAATGTCATCTTGTTGGTTTACATCATAGTTCCATATTGGTGGGCGTAATCTAGGATCACGCTCCAAAGAGGAAAGATCAATCTGCTCGCTGATTCTTTGGATTTTGAGAGGACGATCAACTACTGAATTTAGAGGGTGATCAATAACTAAATTTAAAGGAGGGTGATCAACAACTGAATCTAGACGAGGGCGATCAACAACTGATGTTTCAGGACTTGGAGTAACATTCTGTTCAATCTTTACAGGTTGTTGAAGAGATTTTCTTTTAAAGAATTTATCAATTGTAGTTGATCCCATCACCACAAACTACAAATTGTAATATCTTTAGAGACCTGAAAAATTGAGAATACATTATAAATTATACAATTTTAATGTATTTCAAACAATAACAAAATTTAAAGAAGCATGATTGAGTTAAGAAAAAGACATGAAATTTATAAACTTATTTAAAAAGTCATGTTTCAGCCACTCATTGTATCTTAGAGTTGGTCTATTTAAGAAAATTCTCCTTAGGGACAAATTAGGAGATAATAATTAAGTGAAGCACTTACTATAACAACAGCCTACTTTCAATTTTACATGTATTCACAAGGCAATTATAATGATCTGAATTCTGAAACCAATATGCAAAATGCAGTGATCGCGACCATGTGGTTCATCTGGAAGAAGCAAAATCAATGTATTTAGCAATCAATGTGAACATTAAAATTTTTAATCTTTATTATGTTGAACTGTTAAAATGTGAACTTGTGATCAATCAAATAATCAACATTCAAAGTCCAAGGGAAAAAAATATTAGTATGCTTTTATGAAATAAAATCGCAAATAATTAGAGAACAATTGGTAAATTAAAGTTTCAATGCTTGCACCAATCATTGCAGAGTTAATTAACGAGAATAAAAATAGACTTAATCAACAAAATTAAGATAGAATTTTGATTCTCGAGCTTACCTTGGCGTCGGCGATGGATCTGCTAAGGAGTTGAGAAGAACTGAAGATCGATGTATTCAGCATTTGACTAGATTCTTGGTGTCTTTGAGAGTCTTAGAGAAAACTAAGAAGATAAGGAGTTGGAGGAGGATTTGATTTTAAGAATTTAAGGAGGGAGAAGCACATGAGGTTTTGGGTATTTTTGTGAATTGGGAATTTGGGATTGTCGCAGATTTGGGAAAAGCGATGTTTTGTTGCTGCTAATTTGGGTGTTCGCAGTTTGAGAAATGAATTGAGGGTACTTAGGTTTGGGTGTATGGAATTCTTTAACTTTTAAGTTGTAACCCATTAAGACATTTAAATTAATTAGCCCAAGCCCAATTCAACTTGGCCCAAAATTAGCTAGCCCATATGTAACTACGTTATAAATAAAACTATGTATATATAATAATGAAAAATCCAAATTCCAAGGGGGGCCATGGCCACCCCCCCCCCACCCCAATCTTATAGTAGCTCATTTTATGAGAACCTCACTACTGTACTCATGTTATGTGGCAGCTCATATGCAGATACAAATTTCTTTTTTTTAAAAAACTAGGATATATATGTGTATCTTAATTAAAGTTATATTTAGAACATAGACTTGTAAGGTTAAAATGATTAAAGAAGACAACAACTCAGTACTACAAAATATGTTCCAAGTATTAATATGAATCAATACATATCATAACACCATAATTCATAAGAAAGTGAATAGCTTACTTATATGCATCGACAATTCAAATGGAGGTCTCAATGAATTATTTCCATACTATATTTTTAACTTCTTAATTACAAATATAATTTTTATGCGTCTTAGATGTAACCAGCAAACATCATCAATATTCGAATACATTATAGAAGCCATTCAGCAAGAAGTCCCTCTCTACTTTTTTTTTTTCAGCCATTGACCTGATTGAACAGGTCTTTGGCTTTCCACCAATTGAGCTGCCACCGACACGTGGCAGTATGTCAACCCCAAATAAAATAAACACTTAGAGGTGTACATTAGTCAATGCAGGAAAAAGACAAAATTCTGGCAGTTGACCCTTAGAATCCTCAGCTTTCTCCTTCTGCATAACTTCCACAACCTCCCAGAAACAAAGAGAAAAAGAGAGAAAAGAAAAGAAAAGCAAAGAAAAATAGGAGGAGAAGGAGGGAGAGATTAATCTCCTCTCTCCATCTCTCTCCGTTTCGACCCCATTGTTCTCTTCTCTCTCTCATTTCTGCTCTTTTTTTTTTTTTTAATCTCTGATACGACCCGTGGAAATGCAATTTCCCGCATCTAGTTCTCCACCGCAATTGGAGGAGAATTCTGCCATCCCATCGACGGCGGTGGCCATAGATAGGGACAAACTGAGTCAACAGGCGGTAAAATGGGCGGTAGATAATCTCGCCAACTTCAGCAGGAAGATTACCCTAATTCACGTGCGGACCAAGAGTACGTACCTTTTCTTTTCGTCATGAAGGACAAAGTCGTGTTAGGAAAATTCATGGCAAAATAGGATTTTAACATGCGAATCTAAACACGATTTGTACAAATTGAAGTAAGTGCAAATAATTTACTGACCTATGGGGGGCAATGGTGTAAACACTGTCATGGAAGATAAAACTAAATTATTTTTCAACTTCATGGCACTAATCATGTCTTCTATAAGTCCAGTCACTTTCGTGTAGAATTTACAATGAAAAAAGATATAAAAAGAGTTGATAATAGGAATTTGGTGAAAGAACGGAGAAATATGGATAAATTTCACAAATACTCCTGGCTTTTTGCACATTTTGAGCTTGCCCCCGTTAAAACTGTCGCTTAATCTCCCCTCCCCCCAAACTTTTGATGCATTCATAATAATCCCCATAAGTTTGAATTTTTTTCAACATACCCCCAACACTGCGTAACTCCCAAAGGGTAAATTTTGATTAACCCCAAACGAAAAACTGGGGGTCTATATTGTTCGGGAGGATGCTGAAAAAAGTTCAAAACTTATGGGTGTTCTGTGAGCACCCAAAAGTTGAAGGGTTAAGTGACAGTTTTAAAATGTGGGGGGTTAGCTCAAAGTGGGCCAAAAGTTAGGCAGTTTTATGAAATTTAACCAAGAAATAACGCAGACCAAATTGACTAAACAGCTTTCCTTCATTAGAGTATATATGCATGCCAAAATACAATTTGTTCACAAAAAGTATCATGGTTTTATTTTCTTTTTTTCTTGTTGTTTGCTGCAGATGGTCTTCCATCTGGATTTTCAATGACTGAACAAAGCCCAGAAGCTGCAAGGGCTCAAATTGATCAAGAGATGCAACAATTATTTCTCCCATACAAGGGTTTTTGCGCTCGCAAAGGGGTATATGTCATTACTTATAAATTCGGGTTAATTACAGGTGGACCCATGTAGTATCGCACTTTGGAAGTCATCACCCATGTAGTTTGATTTGGCAGATAGACCCTCCGAGCGAAATTTTATTACTCTTTTACCCTCGGAGAAAGAGAAATTTTGTCTTTGGCAAATAGACCCCGTGAGGGTAAAACAGTCAAGAATACACTCAAGGGATATATCTGCCACAATCAAACTACAGCGGTAACAAGTTCCAAAACGCAATACTACAAAGGGTCTGTGCGCATTTAACCCTGTAAATTTTTGTTCGAACAAGCAACAGTTTAGCATGTACAGTTCAAATTCTTTACACCAAGTGGCTAACAATCTTTACCTGGATATTCTCTTGAAATCTTCAGATCAAAATGAATGAGGTAGTTCTGGAAGATTCTGATGTTAGTAAGGCCATAGTAGACTACATTTCTGCTAACAATATCCAAAACATAGTCGTCGGCAACTCAAACAGGAATGCAATAACGAGGTCTTGATAACTCTTGTCCCCTAATATGAACCTTCAAAAGCTTTAATGTTCTGAAATCTTTATAATCAGAATCAAGTGTTTTTTTTTTTGGGAATATTGCAGGAAATTTAAGAACCCTGATGTTCCGTCAACCTTGACTAAAACCGCACCTGACTTCTGTGCAGTGTATGTTATATATAAGGGGAAGCCAATAACAGTTCGATCAGCAAAGTCTGTTGTACCCAATACTGCTATGCCTCCACGACAAGTGGTGCAGGAGATTCCCCGACAACTTCTTGATCAAGAAGAGTCTGTTAGGTAGCTTCCTGCATTTGTCATAATAAAATTATTACAAGGGTTAATTGCACACAGACCCCCTCTGTAGTATTGTTTTTTTTTTAATTAATTACCCCTCTAAGTTTCATTCGGCAGATAAGCTGCCTGGCTGAATTTTTTTTAATTATTCCTAACCCTCAGATGAACTCACTAAGTCCACTTTAGAGTAAAAGAGTAAAAAGAATTTAACACAGGGGTCTATCTGTAAAAATGAAAGTGCATGGGTGGTAAGTTCAAACAGCGATAGTACAGAGGGTCTACGTTCAAAATTAGCCCCTTATCATATAGTGTATGAAAATTAAGAGTGATACTCTTCTAAATATTGATTAAAGTTTTAGACAAACTTATGCCAACTTGAATGTAAGAAGAGAGGAAGCATTTACATAGCATGCAGAACAATTTTGTGGCCCTTTTTATCACATGGTATCAGTATGCTCTGAAGAAGAGGAGAGTTAAGAAAACCTCAAGCATACTGAAGAAGAGGAGAGTTAAGAAAACCTCAACAGAATAGCTCAAGGAAAGTATTTCGGGGGTAAATTTCACATAAGCCCCCTAAAATTTGGCCCATTCGGAGATAACCCCCCTAAACTCTATAACTGTCACTTAACAACCCTAATCTTTGGGGCTTGTCACAAATCCCCTCAAGTATTTTCAATTTTCTCAACATACCCCCCTATCTGCGTAACCCTCAATTTTTTTCAACATACCCGATAACTTTCAGCATTGTTTTCAGAAAACCCCTCGAACTTTTAATATTATTTCGAAAACCCAAAATCTTCAATGTTAGTTTCAGAAAGCCCCCATGAACTTCTTATAAAGTTTCAGGAAACCCCCATTATGCTTTGTGTGGGTATGTTGAAAAAAAGTGCAAACGTTGCGGTTTTTTTTTGGGGTGGGGTGGGGGTTGTGACAAGCCCCAGAAGCTAGGGGGTTAAGTGACATTTACAAAATTTAGGGGGTCATCTCAAAATGCCCAAACTTTAGTGGAGTTGTGTGAAATTTATCCAAATTTCACCCACGAAAACTAAGAAGATGGAGATGCACTCTAGATAAAACAAAGTTCATGTTTATGTAACATATCATTTCCCCTCCAAAAATATGTGTACATGTATACATACATGCATGTGGGTATCTATGTCAGTTTACTTATTTTGGGGTTAAGTGGATCATTGATCATTGTATTTATCTCATAATTGGATGTTCATACCTATGTTTTAATTGCTTGGATGGCTAGTCATATAATTAAATACTAATCAAAATCATTAATCATTTCTAATGTTTTCTGCCAATTAACATAAGGGATTTTCATTGCCGTGACATAAAAGAGTCTTGTTCATTTGACATAACGGATTTACTCCCATGTGTAATACCTTGAACACTTGTGGAAATGAAATTTGTGATAATATCGGTCAATTTGTATTGGGTAATTATATTGCATTTGCATTTTTTTTCTTGAAAATATTAACTCGTGATATATTGAGTAAACTATATTGTTTAAAATAAATGAGAATATAAACTTAAATGGCCGGAAAGCACTAGAAGTGACTAACGATTCAACTAATATATAATTACATGACCGGCCATCCAAGCAATCAAACATAGGTATATGAACGTCCAGTTATGAGATGAATATAGTGACCAGTGATCCAATTAACCCCTTATTTTGATATGCAAAAAAACCAAATCCATGACTTACCTATTTGTCTATATCTGTTTAAAAATATTATAGGTCAGCAAGAAGCACGAACTGGAGAGGCCAATATGCTCCATCTCCTCAACCAGAGAGAAGGTCCTTCGAAAGATATTCTGATGCTCCCAGATCTTCTGATGCTAGCAAGAGAGATAGGCCAGGAGCTCGGTCATCACCCAACAATTACTTTCTTGACAGCCTCGATTCTGGTCGTCACTCGAGTTTCTCCGATTTTAACGACTCTTTTGAAGACACTTCCAGCATGGGTCGCCGATCAATGGACTTCCCTGAATCGCTTGAGTTCTCATCAAGCTCTATTCCCGGGGGTGCCTCTCCTCCTCCCGGTGTAAGTACTTTGAAGAATGGTTAATTGCACATAGACCCCTGTAAACCTGTTTTGAACTTACTACTCCATGTAGTTTCATTTTAGTAGATAGACCCCCTGAGTTAATTTTTCTCGACTCTTTTATGCGGGTTTATCTGCCAAAATGAAACTATAGAGATAGTAATTTCAAAACAGTATTACTACAGCTATGTGCAAGTAACCTTTTGAAGAAAATACCCTTAAATTCACTTATGAAATTAAATGTGGATAAAGTTTGTTTCTCTTCATATTGTTTTAGGCTAACCGAGATGTTGAGGCTGAAATGAAAAGGCTGAGGCTTGAGTTAAAGCAGACGATGGACATGTACAGCACTGCATGCAAAGAAGCAATCACTGCAAAACAGAAGGTGAGATTCATTTTAGTGTGGCGTATATAAAGCAAGCTTGAAGAAAATAGATTCATTGTCTTAGATATTTTTTATCTGTGCAGAAGAAATTATTGGAGGAGAAGTATTGAACTACAGCATTGATTTCTTCCTTACCCACTGTAACTTTTGTAGACTTGCGCATGTGAGCATGCGATCATATACATTACTTTTTATACAACAATCATTCATAAACAAAAACCTGATGAAACATGGAAATGCATTTCTATAGATGAAAAGTTAATGCAAAAAATATTCATACACAAAATTTTACAAGTTTTACTTGATCCTACTTATTAGGGTTAATTGCAGATAGACCCCGTGTACTTTCACCCAATTGCTGATAGACCCCCTTAACTCTATTGTTGCATATAGACCCCTGAGTGAAATTTTTTTGACTGTTTTAGCCCTAGAAAGAGAAATTTGTTTTTGAGAAATAGACCTACCAAGGGTAAAAGAGTAAAAAAAAATCACTCAAGGAGCCTATCCACAATTGGGCGATAGTATAGGCGTCTATCCTCAATTGGGCAATAGTACAGGGGTTCTATTCGCAATTGGGCAACAGTAGAAGGATCTATCTGCGATTGCCCTTGATAAATAAACCTATATTTTGTGCTCTTCATGCTTTGTTCTAAGTTGGCTTGTAATAATTTCTATATTTAATATTTGAACTTTCAGATATATATGTGAATCCTCTTCTAAGCATTAGAAATGTTTTGTCATGATATCTATTTGATTGTACATGGGAGTGCAGGCTACTGAGCTCCACCAGTGGAAAATGGAGGAAGCCAGAAAGTTTGAGGAACTGAGAAGCGCCGAAGAGGCAGCCCTCGCAATCGCCGAGATGGAAAAAGCAAAATGCAAAGCTGCCCTTGAAGCAGCCGAGGCAGCACAAAGAATTGCAGAGCTTGAGGCACGAAAGAGAGTGACCGCTGAAAGGAGAGCAAAAAGTGAGGCAGAAGAGAGGAAGAAAGCACTTCAAACCCTTGGTGGCAATGATGTTCGCTATAGAAAGTATAGTATCGAGGAGATCAAAGTGGCTACCGATGAATTCAAAGAGTCCTTGAAGATTGGTGAAGGTGGATATGGGCCTGTGTTCAAAGCTCGTTTGGATCATACTCCAGTTGCCATTAAGGTTTTAAGGCCAGATGCAGCACAAGGCAAACAACAATTCAACCAAGAGGTATAAGATCACTTTATAACTTGTCCAATTCCTTATTAACAGTTTCTAGTCAGGTATTGGCTACATAGTTTAGGGGCGCAGAGGGATCAGATATGGGATTTACGATATTTGGATACAGACACAGATAAAAATATAGTTCAGTAAAGAAAATTTATATATATATATATATATATATATATATATATATAGGATATGAAAACGGATTAAATGGGAATAAAACAGATATGAATAGATACTACATATGGGAATAATAGATAAAGCTTAAACTATTTAGGTCATGTAATCCAAGAACTATTAAATAAACAGAAATTTTAAAATCAGAGCCCACCAATGTGTGCCATGTAACTAAGAATCTAAGTTTAGAACTCTGGATCATAAAAAACAGGCTTTATATGTAGTAACAAAAATGTAATTGATGTTGTTAGACTGATGCAGACATCCAGGTATCCCTATCTACATCCACATTGGAAAGTAAAAATAATATATGTATCCATATTATAATACCTTACGAGATACAAATATTTAATATCCATATTCTTATTCAATCGGATATGGATACAAATGCATCCGCAGACGTCCATATCCATTTTCACTTCTAGTGCAAGCTTAAAAAGAATACAACATATCTCATTGAAAAGTAATCCTCTATAAGCTAAATCAATGTTTTTTTTATATTGGACGACACAGCTTTCGGCAGTCAAACATAAATCATTTACAATTCAACCAAAATTGTATAATTTTGGCTCCCACATTTCGATATCAGGCTGCCACCATGTGTGCTTCTCTTACCATATTTTCCCTAAATAAATGTATCAACCTACAGATTGAGGTGCTCAGCTGCATCAGGCATCCAAACATGGTGTTACTCCTCGGCGCCTGCCCAGAATATGGATGCCTAGTATACGAATACATGGAATACGGTAGCTTAGACGACCGTCTCTTCCGCCGAGGGAACACTCCAACAATCCCGTGGAGCATTCGCTTCAAGATCGCAGCAGAGATAGCCACCGGTCTCCTCTTCCTCCACCAAACAAAACCCGAACCATTAGTCCACCGAGATCTCAAACCTGGAAACATCCTCTTAGACCGAAACTACACTAGCAAAATCAGCGATGTGGGTCTGGCAAGACTCGTACCTCCGTCTGTAGCAGACACCGTTACTCAGTATAGAATGACATCCACCGCTGGAACATTCTGTTACATCGATCCTGAGTACCAGCAGACAGGAATGCTCGGTACCAAGTCAGATATATACTCATTGGGGATTATGCTACTTCAGATAATTACGGCAAAACCTCCCATGGGGCTAACCCACCATGTGGAGAGAGCAATCGAGAGAGGACAGTTTCATGAAATGCTTGATCAGTCTGTGACTGATTGGCCAGTGGAAGACGCACTTTCATTTGCTAAGATTGCTTTGAAATGTGCTGAGCTGAGGAGAAAAGACCGTCCTGACCTTGCCACAGTTGTCTTGCCAGAACTGAACAGGTTGAGAAATCTCGGGTATTCTTATCAATCTGTGGGTTATTTTGGTAATAGTAGCAACAGTGGTACGAGTTTTGGTGCTTACTCTGCTTCCAGCAATCCTTCAAGTTTCAACAATCCACAGCTGAGGCCGCGGTCACACACCCAGGTAAATATTGTTTGAGTTAGAAATGAATAGATTTTGGGACAATCGTGATCATATATAGTAAATTAACAACGCATGTTTTCTTGTATACAGGAACGATCCAGTAATCCGTATCTCCATGCACCATGGATGTCCGCAACCGACATGTAACGGATAATTAGGGGAGGTAAAAGAGAGGGGGCTGATGTATGTTTAAAAATTTTGGGTTACTTTTGTTGTACATACTGTAAGAGATGCTTTTCTTTGAGTTTTGAAGATGTACAAGCACTCTTTCTTATATTGGACAGTTCTCTGCCTAAGGAAAAAAAAGTGACCCAAAATATCTTAATGTCTGGTATCAGTGAATCACTCAAACCATTTCAAAGAAAAATGGACTGATACGGCAACTCTACACTAGCTCCTATCAGGTTCTTGACTTTGAACAATGGACGAAAACAAATGACAGGGATAACGCAACATATTATCCATGAGAAAATGGATTAACTAAACATATAGTAGTTTTAAACACCGCGGCCTAATAATTTAAGAAAGTTTATGAAGTTTCAGAGAAATGGAATACTTAGTCAATAATTTAAGTATGAGCATGACCTCCTCTGTTACCAATATGTTTGTCTATACTCTCTCTACTTTGGTTAAACACTTTACCTCTACATTGATAACTCCCCACCTGTTAATCCTCTATCATTTTGATAAACAATTGTGATATCAAAATACTGATACTTGTTATTCTTTGAAAACCAGGTTTAAATGTGTTTCCAGGAATTTGAAGCTGTATTATAATAATTTTATACTTTAATAGTATAGTAATAATAACAACAAATAATAATAATAACCATAATAATACAATGTTACAATAACAATAATAGAGAGATGTAATTTTACACTCTAAAGACAACTAAACAGTGTCATGAAAGCGAAACCACTAGCTTGTACATAGTAATTTTGACCTGTACAGAAAAATAGGCATCACGCAAGCAATATAGTTACTTAACTTGACAAAATAGTTAATATAACAGAGGCAATAGCAATCATGAGATCACTAGTAGCATGCATAATTCAATAGTAACTTCTGTAGCTATCGATTTTCAAAGTCAAACGAGCCTGAATTTTCAAATTGAAAAAGAGTATATTATCCTAAGTATAGAGATGTAACTTAAAGAAAAAGTTCTTAAATATAGGTATAGATAACAGGTTAAAGGTTATCAGTAAAACATGAAAAAATTTGACAGAGGGAGTATTAAACAAATTTTTAAAAAAGAAAGGTTTTTTTAACCTATATACCCCCCTCCCCCAAATCAATCATATTCAGAAACTTACCCCCCAGATATAAATTTCACTAATTTAGCCCTCAATTCTATCACTTGCTAATTTACATAGTTGGTTTTTGGACGGTTGAAGGGCGAAATTTTGACTAAATTAACAGAAAAAGATAAAATATCCGAATAATATTCAGTAACATAACTCTTCAGGGAACACTTTAACTCAATGTGGTAATTGAGGTTGAATGAGTAAATGTCTGCATTTAGGGGGTAAATTTGCATATACGGTTGCCTTGGAGGGTACATAAGTAAAAACCCGTAAAAACAATTGTGCAAAAGACTAAAGGGTTTTTTGCCTATCTACCTCCTAAACCATCCATATTTTCAAATTTACCCCCCAAATCTAGACATTTGCTAATTGACCCCCAAATCTCACGCGATGGTTAAAATACCTTCTCAAAGGTTAAATTAAAGAATACTCATTTCTGTTAGATTTGGAAATTAAAATTCTGAATTGACTAATACACCCTCCAAAACTGCAAGGAAGCTTGAACCCCTCCTTAGGGGAGAAGAAAGTGCTTGAGCTCCAAAGGTATACGCAGAAGCCTCGGCTAGGGTTTCTATAGCTAAAACCTAATCGTGCAATGACTACACCTAATATATGAACATATACAAGAACAAAGAAAGATTGTTAACAGTTAATTGAGCTCCATTGATAAAGACTCCACCTTTATGACTCTCATCCATCAATTAAACATACAGTATTTACAACCGTTTTTTTTTTATTTATTATTATTATAACCCTTACATGATTCCATAAGTTTATTCACAAAGAGCGACTGAAACAATCAAAATGGCATTGGAAAGTTCACAAAATCAAATCAATTATTATTCCTTGAAACCAAGAAAGCTAAGATTTCAGCTCACCTGGTGAACGACTTGCGATCGGATGAAGGAGAGCTCGCAATTCGTCTGATTTGGGGGGTAAAGGGTTCAGCTTAAATATATGGATTTGGGGGATAAGTTTGAAATATGGAAGATATGGGGGGTAATGTGTAAAAAACCGAAACTAAGTAGGGTTATATGCATATATATATAACCATTAAATCATGGGTATTGCAAATATACCCTCCAAATCTCAGTGCTTTCAAACTCATCCTCAAATCATCAATTTTGAAAAACTTATCCTCACAGCAATTAACCATCAACTCTTTTTTGGTCAATGAAAAACTTTTTATCTCATTTACCAATGAGCATTCTGTACATATAACAGCAACAGGTATTCCTGTGCAACCAAAACTCAACTGAGATCACACAAACGCAAGAATCAAAAAGCTCAAGAAAAAAAAAGGACTCAATATAAAGATTCCACCCATGCCCTCTTATCATCAGGAATGGTAGAATGAAGAATAGACGCGAGAACATAAGTTTTTATCTTTAAGATGACTTGCTGGGTAATCCTAGCTTCCAGTCCATGCACCCTTCTATTGCGCTCGAACCAAACACAGTAAACTGTAGCAGAGAGAGCAGTCCTCTTCACTTGCTTGTCAAAAGCCTTTCCTTTGATACTTGTTAAGTACCAGTTAAACACAACACTCTATTCACAACTACATAATCTATACTTCAACCAGTTCATGACCCCTGTCCAGACATTAAAAAAAAAAAAGAGTGTTTCGGAACATTCAAGACCCCCACACAGTTTGTTCCTAAGTAACAAGGGAGCCAGAACTGAGTTTATGATACAAATGAGATAACACAGGCTTATCAGTACCACATGCCTCCTGCATCAGAGACAGCACTTGATCAACAGAACCCCTTACTTGGATAATTTCATCTCTTATCTTCAAAATCAGTTTCCAAAGCCAAGTATTTCCACTCCTCGGTTGAACTTCCCATATAGTATATCTTCTTAAATAAGTCTCATGCACCCATTTTATCCAAAGAGTGTCCTTCTTCTCGTGAATGGACCATAGTAAACTCAAAACTGACACTTTGTTCCACCACCTCATAGCTGAGTATAGCCCCAAGCCGCCAACAGCTTTATCTCTACACATTATATCCCAAGCAAGCATCATGAGACCCACCCCAAGTAAAATTCCTGCAGATTCTATCAACCATTTTAAGGATAGTTTTGGGCAACACGTAACAAGAAGACCAATATAAGTGAATGCCAAATAGAACACTCTTCACCAATTGGATCCTTCCCGCATAAGATAGTTTTCTCACTTGCAAACCTTGGATTCTTTTAGTAAGTTTACTAACCAATTCCCTGCAATCAGCTACTGATAATCTTTTAGCCACCATAGGAACACCCAAATATTTAATCGGCAACACATGCACCTTCTCTATACCCCCAAATTTGCCAGGATATTACTCTTGAAATCATTGCTTACACCCCCAAAATATATTGCACAATTAGATAGATTAGCAACTAGCCCTGAAGTATTACTAAACTCATCCAGAGCTAACTTTAGAAGTCTCATGGTCTCAAGGTCCCCCTTCCCAAACATCAAGAGATCGTCAGCAAAGATTAAGTGATTAATATCCAAAGCAGAGTATTTAGGATGAAATTTAAAAGAGCGCTACTCCTCAACATACTCAACCTCCTAGTCAAGTACTCCATGCATATAACAAAGAGGTAGGGAGATAAGGGATCACCCTGTCTCAAGCCTCTCATTCCAGGGAAGTAACTATGTAAAGACCCATTGAAGAAGATTGAGAATTTTGAACTAGTCACACATGTCATATAATCAACTTAATAAATTCCATTGGAAAACCAAGCCACTCGAGCATAGCATGCAAAAAACCCCAATCACGCGTATCATAAGCCTTTCTAATATCAACATTAACCATACATCTAGGGAAGATCCATTTTCTACCATAATGTTTCATTAATTCATGCCCCATTAGCACATTGCTCACAGAGCAATTCTAGCCACCGCCGCGAGTGCACCGCACTTGCGCTGTGGCTGGGACATGTGCCCCTACAAGAACATGTAGGGACACATGTCCTGCTCTGGCATGATCGCGTGCACTGTCACTAACTAACCTCCTCTTGCTCACAATATGTCTACCCCTCACAAAAGCTGACTGAGCTTCACCAATAATAGACCCCATTATAGGTTGCATTCTAGCAGACAAGAGCTTAAAAATAACCTTGTAAAGAAAATTGCAACAAGAAATAGGCCGAAAATCAGATGCATACCTAGGGCTCTCTACTTTGGGGATAAGAGTAATAGATGTTGTATTCAACTTTCCAAGAAGTTTGCCTGAAGAGAAAAACTCCATCAATTTTGATCAGCTAATTTATAATTGCAATGTCAAACTTACCAACAAAAAAACTTACCAGCAAAATAATTAAAATTTTATCACCAAGTTGATGATTTCTTAATTTTAAGGGTTTTTTTTACCGAAGTTCATAATTTGAAGGGTAAGTTTGCAAATACTAAGATGTTGGGGGCAGTTTTGCAAGTATCTATCGTTTAAGGGGTATATATGAATATAACCCAAAAGATATCCCTATTTTCCCTAACACAACACTCCTACATATCCCTTACCGTCACCGTCGGTGACCGGATCCAAGCTCATATGCACATCCCAGTCAAAAAGAAAGGTCCTGCTGTGAAGTTTGTGGGATAATGGCGATCCGGTGCTTCTCCTCTTTTGTGGCTCCTCCACTGAATCCCGTTGCAAACCCTAGAATCGCAATTACCAAATCCCCAAATTTTACTCAAATTGGAAAAGATCATAGGATCAGCTTGCTGAAAACCAAAGCCAAGGCATCAGCTGAGCCCGATCTTCTCGCTAGAGAAGATCCTAACCCTGTTAGCAGCTCCAATGGTTAGTCTTTTCTATTGCAATCCTAGTAATTACTTCAGTGATCAATTCAATTGTAAAAAAAGCTTCCTTTTTTTATCAATATGCTAGTAAATAAAAAACTGTTTTTGTATAGTAATATAAAAATCCAAAAATCAGTAAGTAGAAGAATCTGAATGCTTTTATTTTGTGACTTATGTGTTTATTTTAAGGACAATTTCTCTATAAATCGGTGCGGACTCGTTTGAGTATTAACCCAGAATAAAACAATCTTTCCTCTACTAGTCGAGAAATAGTAGAGGAAGTTTGGGAGGGTAGAAGGATTAATTGGTTTATAATTGTTATTTTGGATCATTCTGTAGCTTCTTTTTTTTTTAATTATTATATAACATCAGGGAGAGATTTGATAGGTGAAATATATGTTATCATACCTTACAAGTTTTGGAGTAGCTGAGGTTGTAGATTCTAGTTAAAAGTTGAGGAATTTAGTGAAATATCACCCTTGTTTTGGCCAACGTTATCAATTGCACACACTGTCGAAGGTAGGGGGCAGGGTGGCCATGCCCCAAAAAAAAAAAAGCTTTTTACAAACATAGCTACACTATAGCTGCTATGTATGTATTTTTTCCACAGTAGTCCTCTAAATATATCAAATTTCAAATTAACTCCAAATCTTTCATATTTGAAATTAGTTCCCCAAATCTTTCTAATCTTTCATAGTTGAAATTAGTCCCCTGCGAGTCTTCCAAATCTTATCTGAAATTATTCCACAAATCTTTCATATTTGAAATTAGTCCCCAGATCTCTCGAAGTGTTATGAAAATAGTGCATTGTTATATTTATGATCTAAATTGTTAACCACAGTTAGGTAGTTGTTAACCAAAATGGATAATTACCAAATTATCAAATCAACATCAAATTTTACCAAAATAAGGTTTAAATCAGTGGATTTAACTCTGATATTGCATAATATTTCCCCTATTTGTGCACCCTTGAAGCTCTTTTTGGGGTTTTGATTTGAAAGCATATGGGTACAACCGCTGTTGCACCAAAAAATGAAGGAAAAAAAACTAACAAAGTATTCTCGGCCTCTAACTAGAGGGGCTAATTTCAAATCGTTTATAGTGTATTAACGACTACATTTTGCCCGGAAAATCCTGGCTCCGCCACTGATTGCACAAATATAGGATTACGTTAACATGCACATGCCAGTCATAACAAGGTATACGTCCATATGTTTAGTGCTTATCGAAAGTCTTGTCGATAAACTGATGATCTTTAGTATAAAAATATATGAAACGTATATATTTAGTTGGAAAAAGTCTAGAGCATCATTTTATTCTGCATTCATCAACATGTAAACTATTTATTATGGTCATCAGTAGATGGTGTTACCAACAATTATCAGCATTCAAAATGATTATGATGGCGATGTGTAGCAGGTTTACTATCACTGAAGGGAGAACAGACTAGTCATGATGAATCTGCTTGGTCTGCTAAGGAAAACCAATCGAACTGTCTCATTTGTCCGAGAAGTTATCATGTTTTATTTATAGTGAACACTCCTTTATTGCTTTATCTAACTAGACATGTAATTAGAAGCTTCATTATATACTCTTGGATGTAAGTAAAACCACAGTAGCACATCAATACGTTAACAATGATAGCAAGGATGTTTGTCCAAATAAATGCTGTTATTGAGTATTCTCCAACTTATATACCAGAAAATGCTTCATCAGATTGTCGTATCTTCTCGCTTTTCTCTAATAATATATTGTCGTGTTTGGTGCAGATTATGGAGTTGTTAGTATCCACCATGTGGGTATTCTATGTCAAAACCTTGAGAAGTCACTTGATTTCTATCAGAACATCTTGGGTACATCTCAGTCATGACTTACAAGTTAGACTTTTTAGTATTTCATGTTTTCTTCCTTTACCTTTCCTCTTCAAATGATGCAATATATTTATGTACAATACCAGGTCTTAAAATTAATGAAGCAAGGCCAAATGATAAGCTTCCATACAGAGGTGCTTGGCTGTGGATCGGTGATGAGATGATCCATTTGATGGAACTTCCAAACCCTGATCCCCTGACAGGACGACCTGAACATGGAGGACGTGACCGTCATGCCTGTATTGCAATAAAAAATGTGGCAAAGCTCAAAGAAATCTTTGATAAAGCTGGTGAGTAGTCGAAAGCATCAGGTTTTTCTTATGCTGTGTACATGATATATCTAGTATTTATTTTGTATTTGTGTGAATGCTGGAAGGTTTGGAAATTCTATGAGTGTGGATACTGAAGGTGGTTCAATACTGTATATCTAAATTTAGAGAGCACCCGATACATAGATGTAAAATTAGGGATGCAAAACGATATGGATATCCGCAGATATATCCATATTCGTGTCCGATAGCGTATGAGAGTAAATATTCATATCTAGACAGATGCGGATACATATATCATTTAAATTTTTTATAGGATTCGCATGGGGAGATATGGATATAGGGAAAATATCCAAATCCGGATCCAGATATCTGAATACTTGTTCACCATAGGGTTAAAACTATTTTGGCCTTGAATTAGTAGACCTAAACCTGATGTTCATGATCCAGAGGTCTAATTTTAAACTTGTAGGCATGTGTGAACTGTGAACTATGATTTGAGATATTTTGTTTTATTTGGACAACTCTTGTATCGTATAGCATTTACACAGATACACTTCTGAATTTTATCAGTTTTTCACTTTTTCTCATATGTGGGATATTCTCATCCAATCTGTATCCATATTCAACTTTGATGGATATGGATAAAATTTGTATTCATATGCGTTGTTAGTAAATGGATACGAATATGGTAAATGCTATATCCGGTCCATATCCAGTCTGTATGCACCCTTGGTAAAATACAATAAGCATATGGTCATAATCGAAATATGAAAATTCCATTTTATGGAACCAGAGGAGGGACATGCTATAGTTATATTTTGTTTTCTAGTCCATTGGAAGTTCTGAGGATATTCTTAAGTTATTGAGACTCGCTATCAGTAAGGTTATAAATTCTGTGTATATTCTTAAGTTATTGAGAGACTCAGAGTTGGTAAGTAGTTCGTTTCTCCTAAATTCTAGGCTTGAAGAAAACATTATCATATAAATTAATAACATGAAAAAGTAATTTGAATCAGTGGCTACCAAGTATAGACTGTTGAAAGCAAGGAAATGAAGCTCATAATCCGTAGAATCGCCAATATAAAATCAATTTCAACTTTTCAATTGATAGCCAAAATAGTTCAATTGGAGAATGATGTCAGATGTTCAGGAACTCATGTAATAAAATATCTTTCACAGTTATCCGTCTTTCCCTAATAATTCAGTAATGATCCAGTATACCCCATGAGCCCAGTAATCTCCATGGGTGTTAGGGTATATATTCAAATGTTGATGGGAGATGAAGTGGACGACACTTACCCAAAATCAAGTTTTGCCCTGTTTGTTGACACCTAGCCCATTTGAGTACCATGTTGACACCTAACCCATTTGCCCCCAAATCAGCACTTGGCTTGTTGGACACCACACTTTTGTTGCTCCTTACGTTCTATTCACAATCATGTTCTTTGATTTCTTCATAGAGAAGGTAACTGCTTACCTCTCTCTGTCTCATTTTATTTTATTATTTTATTTTCGTTTCATTTTTTATTCATTAAATTATTTACTACTTGAGTATAGCATCATATTGTGAATCAGTATACTGCTTTGCATTTTGCTAGTAAATGTACAGACTTGTTTATTACGCTAATTTGTAGTTGCAAGTAGGCGTATTTATTTTGCAAGTGCAAGTCGATATACACTCTTATTTATTTTAACATCATTTGGATACATAAGACATGTTAAGGAATATATTATGAGATATTGTTGAGATATTGGGAGATATGATTGGATATGATTTTGTCTCATACCTATTTTGTAATACTCCTAACCTCTATTTAAGAGAGGTTAGGGTTAGATGAATAATAATATAATATCTTAGCCTTTTTATATTTCCCTACATAGTATTAGAGCCATCTTTTTTATCCTAGAAAGACCTCTTTCTTCATCGTCTACATCGAGCAATCAACGGGGTTTTTTGCTGAAAACTTCGTGCTTCCTCTATGCGGCCTCAACATTGAATTAATATCCACCAGCTACTGTTCACGAAGTACTGTTCATCGGGTTACTGTTACACCCTCGATTTACTGCATGGCTATTGTTCATCGTTCACTGTTCATCCATACAATAGTACTGTTCATATCCACGGATTACTGTATTACTGTTCACCATCCGCTCCGATCATGCCTGACTCCGCGCTCATCTGCTCTCATTGATCTTTGCTCGAGCCCAAAGTCAACTCCACCTCTTGGATTATTTGTTTGTCAGATCTTTAAAAAAGATCATATGTTGTTGAATCCTTTAAGGATAGGATCATTTATTTGTCAGATCCTTAAAAAAGAATCATTTGTTGATTGGATCCTTCAAAGAAGAATCATTTATTGTTGGGTCATTTAAGGAAGGATCATTTGTTGTTGGATCCCGGAAAGGATCATTTATTGTTGGATCCTTCAAAGAATGATCATTTTTTGGATCTTGAAAAGGATCATTTGTTATTGGATCCTGCAAAGAAGGATTATTTGTTGTTGGATCCTGGAAAAGACCATTTGTTGTTAGATCCTTCAAGGATCATTTGATCGGTGGAGCCCTAGAGGGGATTAGCAGACATCCAAGTGAAAGATAAGAAGATCATGACTACTTTGAGTTTTTTGAAGCATCGTCACATATTAGAGTGTGTGCATTTTATTTGTAACAAGTTGGACATGTATGATATACATGCTCCAGCTTGAGGGGGAGTGTTAAGTAATATATTATGAGATATTGTTAAGATATTGAGAGATATGATTTGATATGATTTTATCTCATATCTATTTTGTAATATCCTCCTAACATCTATTTGAGAGAGGTTAGGGTTAGATGAATAATATCTTGGCCTTTTTCTATTTGTCTACAAGACACTATATGTAAATAGATGAAATCTCATTTAACTCCGATAACAACATCAAATAAAATAACTCCTTAGGGATAAAAGCCACTCACTTCTTGTACTGACTCCAGATTGAGATTTCTTGAATTATCAACCTTCGATTATTAAAGATATTAGATTTCTTATAGAACTATTCCCTAACAAATAGAGCTCTGATGGCACGTTGACAGCCAAGCAGAGAAGCTTTGGCATTACTATCCTGGATACTTCCCAGATTGGAGCTAAATATAAGCTGAAGTCATTCACGGGAAATAGCCTGTATGATGATGCTGATCTCCCACATTAAGACTCATTATTATGCGCCTTACTCTGAGACCCCCTCTTTAAGTAGTGGGGAAGTCCCTGTGATGATATCACGATAGTACTGTCGCATGTGAAAATTGTTGAAGCCATTCCCTTTTTTGGGCCAAACATCTATTGTGTTAGTTATCTACTTATTTATGGAATGGTGTTGTGTTAAAATAAATCGTAGATATTTTATTTTTTGTTCGGCAAATTACTAAGTAAAAACTTATCTCAGATCTTGGTTGGTGATATCCAAATATTCATCATGTTTTGACTTCAACTGAATTAAAAGCGTTGATAGAATTTTCTCCTTGATATTTCTGAACATTCCCAGTTTATCATTTTTAACACGGACTGTAAAAGATAATGTCAAGTGTAAAAACTAGAAGTTTATTTTTCAGCAAGAACCACCATTAAAATCAGTCTTACTTGGAGAATATCTCTTTTAGAGAGATTTCTTATACCACTAGCTTCCTTTCAGATCTATAGGTCTAGTGGCATGTTGCCATCCATATCCAGGATACTTCTCAACGTTGAGCCAACTACTAGCAGACTTCCCTTAGTAGGAAAGAGCTTGGATGTTGATGTTGATAGACTGCCTTGAAATAAATTATTATGCACTTTATGCTGAAAGTCTTTCTTTAAAGAGTTAGCTAAGTCCCCATGAAGAGAGTAGTCTCAAAGAGCAGAAATATTGAAGTCAAACCCTTTCAAACTGTACAAGTCAATAGCAAGCTGTTTACCTCTGCAGGTGTATTTGTTGGCTTAAACAAGTGGATGTTTGATTATGAAATTGACAAATTTCCTGGTAGGAACCTGGCAGGAATTCTATCATCTGGTAGATACTCATATATTATGCTTCTTTAGACCTTGACTGAATTAAGAAGTAAATATGAAATTTTTTCATTTATATTGTTGAATGACCCAATTTAGCATTCGTTATAATACTCTGGTCAATTAACGCGTGTAAAGAACGTTTCTGGAGGATCTATAGAACCATGGGCTTGGAGCCCTTCTCTATTATTAAAATTTGTCCATTTCTCTTGAAATTATATGTATGTTTCGTTATACTTATACATTTCTTTAATTCTACCTTTTATTTAATAGAAATATCCTTATCGGTGTGTGCTTGGCTCCTTGGGCTGAATCCTGACAGTGCAACCTTTTTTGCTCCTTAGCTTGTCAATTAACCTGTAGCTTGTCAAACTTGACTCTGTTACACCAGCTCGCATATAGAATTCTCTGCTTAATAGGTCAACAAACATGTGTATATTCTGTAAAACTCATCTCAGTCACAGTCAGTCAGGAAATGAACCTATGAACACTGTGAATATACATGGTAACCACCATTTAACTTAATGAAAAAGTAACAGATAACATATCTCCTCAGGTCTATTTGTCCCAAAAAAAAAATTCTCCAAGGGTAAAAGAGTCCAATAAAAATTCACTCGGGGTTTATGTACAACAATCAAACTATAGGCGGTCTATCCACAATTGGGTGATAGTATAGGGGTCTATCTGCAATTAACCTTGTATTTAATTACCGTTATAAACCTTGTTAATATGAAATGGTAATGGCATGACTTAACTGGTTAATTTTGTTTGCAGGAATCACCTATACTCTCAGTCGCTCTGGTAGGCCAGCAATCTTTACAAGAGACCCAGATGGAAATGCTCTTGAATTCACCCAAGTTTAATAAGGTACATCTATTCAAAAGCAAAGGTAACTGCTGAGAATGTTGAAAAAAAAAGTAAAATGCAGATTGCTTTTGTAGAAACAAATGACCTGATATTGTATAAAATATAGTCATCAAAGAGGCTAGAGATTAGCACAAGTATTTTTATGTTGTACACGCCTTATCGTGATATTTACAATCATAAGCTGTATATGTTACTATGAGCATGTTTATATGATAGAAGCTGTATATGTTACGCTTATTATTATGATTTTAATGCAAGGATGGCCATAAATTAATTATTAAGCTAGAATCTTTTTCAGCTTTCAGTTGTGTGACTCCTCGTTGAAGGCAAGGTTTTAAATATCGGATGTCGGGTTCATGTCGGACGGCTGAAATCCATGTCGGATAGCGGAAATCGGGGATATATCGGGGGACATGGACTAAATATCGGATTGCCATATCGGGTGGTGCGCCTATGTATAATATCATGTCCTAAATGCAATCTAAGCATTCCTAAATTCAATTTAAGCATACTTTATAAATTCTATAGTCTAAACATATAAAAAAGTAAATAATATTTGATGTTTAGGGTCACTAACTGATTGTAGAAATATGATTCTCGATTGCATCTTGAAACCATTCACTAGAGGGAGAGAGAGAGATAGATTGAGAGAGAGACAAAGAGATTGAGAGAGATAGACTCAGAGAGAGAAAGAGAGACTGAGAGAGAGACAAAGAGATTGAGAGAGAGATAGACTCAGAGAGAGAAAGAGAGTCTCAGAGACTCAGAGAGAGAGAGAATGAGAGAGAGAAAGAGATAGAAGAAGACTCACCAGCCACCAGAGGGAAGCTTGAAGTCATCGTTGGGTTCCGATGTCGAAGGGAAGAGAGAGAGGAAGAGGCGGCGATGGTTCCGAAGTCGCAGCCTCGCAGGGAAGAGAGAGAGAGAGGACGAGGCGGTGATGGTTCCGAACCTGCAGCGACGAGGACGAGAGAGACAAACATCGGCCATTTTGCCCTAGTTTTTTTTTTGCTATCGGGTTCATATCTCTCAGAATAGGTCAAAAGTGAAACGGGTTTGGGTTTTCAGCACTAAACCCAAACCCGGTTAGAAAAAAATAGCAGGAAAAAAAGGCCATATCGGCCGATTTTTCAAAGTCCAAGTCGTGTCGCTCGAGCTCTCAAACCGATATGTCGGCCGACATGTCGGACATGTCGGCCGATATTTAAAACACTGGTTGAAGGGAGGAGATTGGTATTTAGGTCGCTATCACTGTTTTGTTTCTGATATTTGATATGGCATTAAGCTGGGCCAGATATAAACTGTACATGATATACGAGCATGTTTATTCTTATGGTGGGGATTGTTCATTAGTCCAAAGGATTTTTCTATTTGCGTATCCAGTACAAGGAAAAATAAGTTCTCTCCTTAATCTAGAGGTTTTTTTTTTCCTTCTCAAATAGAGTAAATGTGAGGCTTTATATGCAAATAACCCTTCTTTAAAAGGATGGAGAGGAGATAATTTGGATTTAGGAGTCTTTTAGGCTGTAGTTTTGCCCGTGACATTTTTGAGTTGACGATGTTAGGCTGGGTGATTCTGTTGAAAGAATTTATGCTGTTTTCCCTGATTTTGTAAGTTCATGATAATTTTCTGCAACACCCTCTAAAGTTACAAGGGTTTTTGAGAATTTACCCTGCATAAACTAGTTTGAAAATAATTTTTCTGTTCCGAGTAGAGTACAAAGTTAGTCAAAGATACAAGAATTAGGGGTTTTTAGATATCAGTCCTTTAAATCATCAGTATTTTGATATTAGTCCCCCACGTCTTCATATTTTGATATTAGTCCCTCAAATTGCCATTATGTGTTGATATTAGTCCCTCTGTTAGTTTTTCCATCCAAAATGCTCAACTCTGGTTAGGTTTAGATTAACCATTGATGGTCAATTACCAAAATACTCCCACCCGTTTAATTTTCCTACCCAAGTCATTTCCCTTTCTTTCAACCCTCGTTTTAATGATCGCCGGAGTTGATGGGCATGGAGATGGTCGGAGAGAAGCAACGATAGTGGGAGCGGGGGTGGCAGTCGCGGAGGAGGAGAGGTTGTTGGAAGGAGAGGAGGTTGTGGGGGCCGAGGAGAAGGGTTTCTTTGATGGGTTGTGCACTTGGAGGTGACTCCTGGTCATGGCTTGTCTATGCATGGGTGAAGGTGGAGTGAGGCCTATGATGGGCCGTCAGCCGAAAGCAAGCCCATTAAGTTGAATAGAGCTGGAAGCTCTTGGGCTTGTATTGGTTGTGGGCGATTGTTTGATGGCAAGAGGAGAGAGGGAATGAGAGGTGGGTGATCGTGTGCAGCTGCCAGAGGAAGGGAGGGAGGAAGAGGATAACGAAGAAGGGAAGAGGGAGCAGGAGGAGGAGAGACAGTAGAAGGAGAGGATGTTGGCGGCCCAATGGGTTTTGGTTTTATTAAATGGGTATGGGTTAGGAGGTTCTTAACGGGTTCGGGTTTAATTAGTTATGGGTTTGGATTTGTTAAGTGGGGGATATAAATGTCCATTAATGATAATGGTTAAAGAAAACGGAATATTCCCTAAAGTTTTAACGGCAACTAACTGCAGGGACCAATATCAACACATTAGAGCAATTTGAGGGACTAATATCGAAATATGAAGATTTGAGGGACTAATATCAAAATATATATGATTTAAGGGACTACTATCTGAAAAACCCTGGATACAAAGATACAAAAAGTATCAATACAAGAACTTTAGAAGTCAAGGATACAAAAAGTATCAAATACAACCAAATAAAATGAAGACAGCATACGCTTTGATTCCCATGAACATGTTCAGGTATTTCTGTGTCAGCGCTCGTTATCGCGTGCCCAAAAGAAGCCCAACAAAATCAACCGCGCTAAGGAAAAAGCGCACGTGACACCGTGTCCCCTCGCCCTCAGCTGTCACTCGCTTCCTTAACTCGTCAGTTACTAGAAGAAGCTTCTCCTTCATTTTATCCAATTTAAGCACGCGTTCCACGAACGTCACCATCAATCTCAAAGTGAAGTAAATACACCACCACTTTTAGAGAGCGTATATATGTATGTATATTTCCAATAATAATACTTATCATCTGTCTACTATTTTATTAGGCACTCATTACTTTGATTCGGTATTTTCAGAAGAATAAATTGCAGATAGCCACCTTATTCTTTCTCCCAATTTGGTCAGGACTTTGGTCTAAATAAAATGAGTAAAAATATTATTGCTGGACGATTCATATGTCAAGCACGTGACTCGTTTTAAACAGAAAAATAAACAGCAACGAGACAGAATTCACTAAAATTCAAACTACGGTGAAACTTTGATGTATCGACATGTCGGCAAAAAAGAAAATAAATAAATAAATAATAAATCCAAACACTTTGACTCCCCATTCAGTATAAGTAAAACAGGGGACCAGTTAATTAAATGACAAAAGCGAAAATAACCCAGCTTTGACTCCTCATTTAATGAGTAAAATAGGGGACCAATTTTCTTAAGAAAAATACAAACATGTGTAGGGTAACACAGCAGCAGCCAGCCGTTAACCTTATCCTGTTCCATTCTTTTTCTCCGTACCCGCGTACCCCGCGGTTTGGCAGTCAACTCTCCTTCTCCCCCGACCCTCCTTCCTTCGAACCATCGCAACCGCGTTCACACGCCCCTCCGCTCCCCTCCATATATAAACCCCTTCCGACCCCAAAATTTATTCTACTCAAACTCAAAAACTCAAAAAAAAACTAAAAAAAATTTGCCTCTTTCACTCGAAAAAAATTCCAGCTCCTCACTGGATCCCTCTCCCTCACCCTCATCCTCCATGAACATCCTCGAAGACGACTTCTCCGCTCTCTGCTCCTCTCTCTTCTTCCAAGACCCGTTCTTGTCCCTTCCTCTTCCCGAAATGCCCCTCTCCTCCCCCTACTCCGACTCCCCTTCCCCTTCCCGCAAGCGCGGCCGCCCCTTCGACGAGGGGCGCCAGGAGGAGTCCTCCTTCAACTCCTCCGTCAAGAAGTCCAAGTCCTCCGACGACTCCGAGGAGGACTCGAACTCGAACTCGAACGCTAACGCCGGAGGGGCCCACTCGACCCACCGCCGCCAGTGGGTGAAGGCCCGGTCCAGGGAGTGGTGGGACCGGGTGAGCCACCCCGGCTACCCGGACCCCGACTTCCGCCGGGACTTCCGGATGAGCAAGGCCACCTTCGACCTCGTCTGCGACCTCCTCGGCTCCGCCGTCGCCAAGGAAGACACCACCCTCCGCCTCGCCATCCCCGTCCGCCAGCGCGTGGCCGTCTGCGTCTGGCGCCTCGCCACCGGGGAGCCCCTCCGCCTCGTCTCGAAGAGATTCGGCCTCGGCATCTCCACCTGCCACAAGCTCGTCCTCGAGGTCTGCGCCGCCATCAAAACCGTCCTCATGCCCAAATTCATCTCCTGGCCCGACCGAGACGCCACCTTTTCGGTTTCGCAGCAGTTTGAATCCATGTCGGGGATTCAGAGCGTGGTCGGGGCCATATACACCACGCACATACCCATTATCGCGCCGAAGACCAATGTGGCTGATTACTTCAACAGGAGGCACACTGAGAGGAACCAGAAGACTTCCTACTCGATGACGGTGCAAGGGGTTGTCGACCCGAACGGGGCTTTCACTGATGTGTGTATCGGTTACCCTGGGTCGATGCCTGATGATAAAGTGCTCGAGAAATCACAGCTTTATAAGAGGGGGATTAGCGGGTCGTTGAACGATACTTGGATTGTTGGGGGAGCGGGTTATCCGTTGATGGACTGGGTGTTGACTCCTTACACTCATCAGAACTTGACTTGGAGTCAGCATGCTTTCAACAGGAAGGTGGAGGAGGTGAGGGAGGTCGCCAAGGGGGCCTTTGCGAGGTTGAAGGGGAGGTGGGGGTGTTTGCAGAAGAGGACCGAGATGAAGCTCACTGATCTTCCGGCGGTTCTAGGAGCTTGCTGTGTTTTGCATAACATATGCGAGATAAGGAAGGAGGAGCTGGCGCCGGAGCTCAGGACTGAGCTTGTCGACGATGAGATGGTGGCAGAGAATGGGATCAGATCGGTGAGTGCTATGCAGGCTAGAGATAACATTGCGCATAATTTGTTGCATCGCGGTCGTGCAGGCACCAATATCTTTTAGCTCTTTTGGTTGTTGCTGCAAATACGATTATATCAATTCTTCCTTTTTGTTTGAATAGTGGTGGAATGAGATTGTGTAGTATAGGATTATAAGGAAAATGGATATAGGATATATAGGATGGATATAAAGATGTACCTCGAAATGAGGTTTTTTGGGTGTTTTAGTGACCCATAAAATATGTTGAAGAAGACTTGTACTTCGGTGTTGTTTATTTGGTGGTGTTTGGGCGACCAAGGTTGAATAAAGGTTTGATTAATGGTATTCAAGATCTGGAAAAGTTTCTTTTGTAACATGTCGATCTTGTGTTCGAATTCTTCGGTCTTACGATTTTCAAGTTGAATAAGTGACTGAGGTATTTTAAAATTCCACGATAGTTGAATTTCGAGAAGTATTATTATCATGATTTTCCACTTAATGATGCCCTCAAGCTGACTCTGGGTTGATCTTTAGTTTAATTTCTTTGATGATATTAAGTGCATGAGATGTGAGGGAAACTTACAATCAAATTCCTGAATTATCATGACATTGGAGAGATTAGGGAGAAATCACAAAATTTTGAAGGGAATTATGGAGACATTACCGATCGAAAATTTATCCTGAATTATCCTGATTCAAAGTTAAATTTTGGAGTCCTCTTACAAGAAACTTGGGTAACGATAGATTATCTGAGTTTTTTCTTTACTTCAAAGAGAAACGCATATCATCAAATTTGTAAGACGCGCCTGGAATTGTGTTATGGATGTGTATTTTGATTAACTGCAACTAAAGGTTACAGATAGCACATATCTTACAGGAGTTCCTCCTTGTTAATCATTTGCAGCATGCCTTGAGTAAAATACATTTCAGGGAATTGCGTGGACTTTATTGTCGCATCAAGATGACTATGGGAGTGGGAGTATTCTAGAAATTTATATGCCATTACAGTGTCTAATATTGACAGAGTCCTTATGTACCATGAAGAATGATTATGAAGGACTTGGAGATTTATTACGTTGGCCATTGTTCTGTTTAATCCAGCTCCTTTTTTCTCAAGTGACATTCAGTACTTACGATCATATTGTTGCAATTTTTATGTGCATCTGAAAGCATTAAGATGTCAGTTTGGAGTGAATAAGAGTTGATTGAGTTGATATTTGAAAGAAACTGCTGAAGTGTAAGATTTGTGTACTTGAAGAAGAGAATAGAATTTGTCTATGTTGAAGAAGGATGAAATAAGATGGGAGTTAAAGACGGCAAAAAATGGATGCTGTATTACTTCGTGGGTTTATGAATAGTACCAGGTTGTCTTGAAGACTTGTGATTTAGCAAAAAGGTGTGACCAAAATGCAGCAGATGTTCTAGCTGGTGCTCGTGCAATATCACGTAAAATACAACCAAACATCTTATGCAATCATCAGGGAAATACTGAAATGAGAAGTTTAGATTATGTGATATGGGCAAAAATTTTGTCTAATAGGATGTTCATATGTGTGCTTGTTTGTGTGTACTTGCTTGTGTGTGCTAGTATGTATCCATGCATGTGTCAGCTTGTATGTGCACATAAATGGTCAATTTATTTCATTCCAGTGTTGATATCACTCTGTGTTGTCTCTAGCCATATTTTTTTATTATTATATAAAGTCTCCATTCATTTATGATTACTGCAGTGTTAATCTTGTTGAATAATATCTATTCAGAGAATTGTATGCCAGTTGCATCGGATGTTGTCTGCTTGATCATAATTTGCATCATTTTAAAATGAGTATGTATGATAAACATTTGACATAGTTTTCGACTACCATCTTTTTACTTTTGTGCTTTGGAATTTAAGAGCTAAGAAATCCTAATAGTATCATGCAAGTGATCTTTTTTTTTTTCCACCTTAGAGCTATCTTCTGTGCATTGAAATCTAGGCTAACTTTCAACTTCTTCTCCCCACACTCCTTCTAGGTTGCCAGTGAAGATGTCCAGGACTACTACTCTTCGAAGGATTGTAGCATACTAAGTAAGAGCTGCCTACTAAACAGTCAGTATCACATGAGAAGGTTACTGCTGGTGGACTGTATTCTGCAAGTAAGGTGCTTAATCGAATAATAACACCATAATCCCTAATATTCAGCAGTCTACAGAATATTTTGTTTACCAAGCACCTCACTTGTGTTAACATGTTCTCCAACTTCTGTTAAAGGTGCATTTTCTATTTATGTAGGCAACAAATGGTTCTTTTTACATATTTGATTGCAATGTTTAGTCTTTTTTAAATTCAACGTAGTTCTGTCTCATGATTTTTTTTTTCTTTTTCTGTACTTAAAAACCTACATGACTCCAGTGCGTCCGATATGTGTTGACAAGTGTTGGCATGTTGGACATGTATTGGCGTGAAACACGTGCAGGACATGGACAAGGAACACAGATATCCCTCAGAAGTGAACAATTATACATATTGAGATCTTAAAGTTTAAGGAATCCCTGGAGTTGTATCGGATTAAGACACAAGATTCTCTTTGGATTCAAGATGAAATTTGAGAAGCAGCAGTTGTTTGTTTGTCTTAACTAGGATAGCTGGTGCAGCTTCATTTGGCCTTCGACCAATTCATATACCTAATTAAAACTGAGGAAGGTGTCTTGCATACAATTGACAGTCATGATAGCTTTATATAATCCATCTCTCCGTTTGTTGTACCGAATCTTTACATCTGGTCTGAAAAATTAATGCACAGACTCAAGATTCAATTTAAAGCAGCAGAAAATAAAACTTGAGGTTAATCGGCTGATACAAGAATAAGCGTGTGGTTCGCATAACGAGGTGTAAACCGGTGGAAGGCCAGCTCTTGAGATGAAGCCCAATGCTTCTGCTTTCGAGGTATTTTTAGATCAATGAGTGGATTTATGTCTGCGATTAATCTACATTTGTGCGCTTAACTAGTTGTGTACTTTTGCTTTTACATGCATCTATCAGTAGGTAACTCCTTTCACATACGGGGTACTGGAAGCATTTTTCGACAGGAGAGGACCTTGGATGAAAAAGAAATCTGTTCAGCTTCAGAGAGAGACCATATGCTATTAAAGTTTTTGGCGTTCTGCTAATCTGAAGGTTGTGTTTCAAAGGTATCATATTCTTTATTGAACTACATACTCTTGGACTTGATATTAAGAGAGTGCACAACTTTCATCCGAGGTGATGCGAGAAATGCTTCAATATTGGCACTGTGAGTAGCTGCACTGTTGTGATACAAATTTGCCTGGTTAGTTTAATCAAGATACAGCTGAAGTTTGAACTACATCTCAATGAAGGTTCTTCACGTTGGTTTCGGTTCTAGCTGACTATCTTCTTTCTCAATTTATCTTCTCAAGTGATAGTAGCGCATAAACTTTTTAAGTTAATGTTTCTGCTCATATTGCTCATGGATTTTTGTCCATGATAAGAATTTATATTCTTTGTACTTCCTTTTCTTCTACATGTTGCAGTGCAGAAGGTGGGGAGGCCTTGGGATTCCATCGGTGATTCTGATCAAAGATAATAGTGCATAAACTATATTGCACATTATGCCTTTATGTTGGTCCACTACAAACTATGCAGTCCCAAGAATGTAAGCCTAACAGAAAATCTCATTGAAAAATACTCAAAAAGTTTAACAACATGATTAACGTGCTGATCTTACGCCGTTTTAGAGAAAATATCTCCAGTCAGTTGATAGAGTAATCATCAGCAACATAAATTGCGACGACATTCACCGGACACCATTTCTTCTGCTATCGAGCTGTCAAATCATTATTAAACTCGATACAAGGAATTTGTTTATTTATTTCCACTGCTAACGTTATACGAAAACTTCAGAATATCACACAAATGACTACCTGACACCAACTGGCCCTGGTGGTAAATTAAAAGATTCAACTGGATATTTACAATGCAAACAAAACCCAGTAAACAACAAGAAATCTCTAGATCAAACTTATTTAACCACATGATTAAAATTCTGCACTTCCTACTTTAAGTTACAACAACAAATGACCCCAGACAAACAATCAATCATCAAATGAGAGGTGAGAGGAGAGGCAAAGCAATGAAACTCTCTAGATCACAGCTGCCATGGCTGCTGCCTCTGCCACTGCTTGTTTTGGAGGTAAGTCATTTGGTGCGGTCGAGATTTGAGGAGCTGGATTCTTTTCTAGGTTTTCCTCTTTATAAGCATCAGCATGAACTCCGAGTGCAGCACGACCAGAAGGATCAAGATTCTTCGACCATGAAGCATCCCATTCTACGGCTTTGGCAGTGCTGCATGCTACGCTTGGACCTCCTGGAACTGTCGACCTTGCAGCATTCTATTCAAGAAAGTATTTTGAACATTAGTTGTGAGTCATGCGCATAAACTAGATTTTTTAAGGGTTAATTGCAGATAGGGTCCCTGTAGTTTTAGTGTTGTGGATAGACCCCCAGTACTGTCACCCAATTGTGGATAGGCCTCCTGAGTGAATTTTTTTTTAAATTACTCTTTCACCCTCAGGAGGTCTATTAGAAAACAATTTTCTTTCTCTGAGGATGAAAGAGTCAAACAAATCACTCATGGGATCTATCTACAACAATAGAACTACAGAGGGTCCATCCACAATTGTGCGATAGTATGGGGAGTCTATTTGCAATTAACCCTTTTCTAAAATGGAATATATGATTGCTTGAACACCATCTTTGATCATCAGACTCGTCCAGATGGCACATAATTGGCAATGGAAATTTGGTCAGTGGTTGAATCTTATAAGTTACGAAATAATTCCAAGTAAAATAAAATCAGCATTGAATAAGATCTAGGATGTACTTGTATTACAAGCAGAGTGCGCAAATGTTGCAAACGACATCAATGGTGCATTTTGTAAGCATGTAAAATTAGAAACCATGTTGATAATACATAATTGCAGTGGAAGATGGTCATGAGCAAGACTCTTGCTCCTGAAACAATGCTATAGTTTAAACGTAGGGTCAGTAAACTCTAGTAATCTTCAGTAAGACTGAGATCAACAAACTGACAAAGTGGTTTGATGCAACCAAAATACCCAATGCAAAACTCCCCTTTCTACCAATTCTCTTACAAGATAAATTCCTGACAACTTGTATCAACTAAAAAGAGAACCTCAACACCATGACAGCAGGCTCGGCAAAAAAGGAAGTGATGATACTATGTCAACCAACTATTCCCCTTGTGGATCAACTGTTAAAGAGTTTTAGTGAACATTACAGTGGGGGTTAGCCAAGTAATTTCCTGCTCACATTTTCTCAGAAGTTGAATATCCTTGTTAACCTTGTGTAGCAACAATAGGTACTAATTAATGTGAACTTGAGACTCCAAGATTATCATTGGAAAGACACATTTTCGAACAATCAATTCATCGAGTTTATAAAATGGTATGAGGTTGGTTGTTACAAGTCCACTACTTGCAAGTTTATTTCTAGAATACTAGAATTACTGTGCTACCTTAGAAGCCAAATTATTGCTCCAAGCATAGTCTGTTACGTACATGTTATATTGGACAAGATATAAATCATAAAAAGATGTCGACAGGGAGATCTGGCACAATACGACACATACGTAACAGACTATGATTGGTGAAATTGTGCTAGATCTCCCTCTGCCTGACATCCAATTATACAGAAAATGGGGAACACTAATTCACTTTGAAAGCGGTGAAGGAACTTATCACAAGTAACAGTAAACACATCCTAGTTATAAAAACAGAACAGCTTTCCTCAAGTACATTTTCGTTTGGCTTTTGAGCGCGGTGAAGTAACCTCTCGCAAGCAACCACAAACACATCCTAGTTATAAAAACAGAGTAGGTTTACTCAACTCTAGCTCTTTTATGCAGGATTTCTTCTTTCCAATTGGTTTCTGTTTGCAGAATCTGTACTTTTCATTTAGTTTTCTTAAGGGGTGCCAGGGGGATATTCTATTTCTCCTATTATTGAATGTATCATTTATTTATTTCCTGCTATCATATTGAGAAAATAAATGACGTAGTTTTCTTGAAAACTTCACAAATCACCATAAAATTTAGAACTCATGGAACTTAATACGAGCTATGAAATTCACTTGCAATTTTTCCTAATGTTCATCGTCTAAGCATATCAATGGGGGAAGCACAGCTCCAAATTCAGAAGGCACCATGGTCGATCGAATTTGATGACCGGCTGCTAACCTGTTATCTACTCCTTACACTGGTCCTGAGATCTTAGCAACAGAAAGTACTCACAAGAGCGGGAAAACCTCGTTGCAGGTGGTGGATATGGAAATGAAAATTATTAGGTCATTGATTAAAGAAAAGGTCAAATTTCTCCAAGATTAAGGCGCAGTCAAGAAAAGAGAAAATGGTTCCATCAAAAGCATTTGAAAATTGACAACCCAAAGAGAAAACATGTGGATATTATTGCATTGATTAAATAAAAGATAAAACAGAAATTTGTATTTACCTACACCTTACTACTTAGGGTAAATTGGTAGCAGTGCAGAATTTTCCGTTCTAGAAGTTTTTTTTTTTCAAAGTCAATATAGACAACTTCAGCTCCTTAACATAAGCACAAGAGAAACAACACTTTAAAACAGGTACAAATGTACATTCTGCAGAAGAAAATAGGTGAAGTATCCAGCAAAAATTTGTACAAATTTCACGAGTATAAGAACAGATGGAAAATTTCTCACCTTTGGATAGAACTTCTCAAATATGGTACGGTAGTAGTATGCCTCCTTTGTCGTAGGAGTATTCTCAGGATAAACGAAGCTTGCATGCATTAACATGGCATCTGAAACCTGTCAAGTTAACAACAACCAAGATTACTAGTGCAATTTAAGTAGATATCAAAATCAAACTAGTTAGATGTTTCTCATAAAAGATTAGTGAACTATGATAAGGAACAGAAAAAACTATTGTCATCATATAACCGAACGAGTTGCAAAGATAGATACATGTTGATTTGCATGGTCCTTCAGGCCATCGATCCAACTATAACCTACTCCATCACTGAATTGTTCCTTCTGCCTGTAAAGGATGTGCTGAGCACAGAACGTAGGAAATCAACATTTGATCAGAAAGTTTTCTCAACTTTTCATGACTATATAAATACATATAACAATTCAAACCTTTGGTAAATAAGGATTTTTCTCATCATCAAAGGCGTTGCGCAGGATCCATTTCTCGATCCGGCCAAGATCAGGCCTTATCTGGAATTTGTTTGAGCAATGCAACATCATCAGCACTGAAAGTTTGCATTTCATGATAACTTGTGAAGTATTAAGAGAAAACAAATCTTCAAGATTCATGAGAAACTATCTCGCATGGGTACTTCTATCGTGAACTCAAGTAAATATCCATCGGGCACTCCACACCCATACCAGACACCAAGACTTCCTTGCCCACTTCTTGGATATATGCATACACTTATTAACGTGTACTAAATTGTATATTACATGTTTTAATATAAAACACTAGCCATACACTACTTCTTATACAATTCTTGAAGCTCGTTGGACATGGCTCAGGTTAGTTTCAGCTCGTACCCAATTGGGAGCTTTGTGTATCATTATGAACAATAAAGGCCAATTAATTAAAAAGACTTTAATATCTGCAGCAAAAGGAAACCTACACATGATGCCTTAACAAAGAAGTGGGTAAAACCAAGAAAAGTTGCATTGTACATAAAGCTGTATTTCAGAACAGTCCTCAACATGTAAAGGCAACCCAGCCTATGCCTTAATTCTCAGAAGTGAGATAGCTAGCATTTTGTGTGTGCCCGTGTGTTTTTATGTGCACACGTGTGTGTGAATGCAAATCAGAGGCTGCAAGCACGCTCTCGCACACATAATAAACTAGATTTCAAGTATTTAACTCCATGTATGTTACTCATCAGAATTGCCAAAATACATATGAAAGATAGATTGTCTTCAGCTCAAACTTAATAATGGGGTAACCACATGGTCCACATCAAATGGGTTTAAAGATGAACAACATAAAAGAAACTTCGGTTTTATCATATACTTCATAAACTTCATAAATCAATAATCAGTTAAGTGCATATACTGCACCTTGCCTTTCTGAGATTCTTTTGCTTCTATCCTCTTATATAGTGCTGTAAGCACAGTGTGTGTAGGTCGTCTTGCATTCAGGTCATTAAAGATGAACAGTGATGATCAGCTCTTACCATTTTCCATTTGGGATCAATAGCCATTGCTACATTGAGAAAATTTTTGTCCAAAAATGGAACACGAGCTTCCAAACCCCATGCTGACGTTGATTTGTTGGCCCTCAAGCAATCATACAAATGAAGAGCTTTGATCTAAAGTGTTATCACATACAAAGGTTAGTAACACATTCTAGATCAGTTTGAAGAAAAAAAAATCACAAACTATCAGTTTTAAGATAGACATATGTCACATACATTATAAAAGCACCAAAGAGAAATTTAGGAGAAGAATGAAGTCAGATGCAATGGCATACAGCATACGTAGCCTCAGCAGAAAAAATTAGATTGTCAATGAGAAAGCTTGTGAACATGAATGCTTTCTTTCAGGCACTCATAGAGGGCAGTTGTGAAAATTTTTTGAATTAGTAAGAACTTTTTCTCAATTACTCTAAAATCTGCAGCTTTTATACATACATCACGAAAGATACTTATTGCATTTATGCACAATACACTGCAAACATTGACAAGATGCTAGATTTCGTAATTTTTCTTCAAATGCAGGACAACATACTCAAGTCTTCAGAAGAAAGACGAATTACAATCAGAAATTTGCAAAAAGAAAATCATTATTTGAAGTAGATACCTTTCGACACGTTTCCTGATGAAACTCTTCCTTGTTAGGTGCTTTATGGAAATAAAGATAACCCCCAAAAATCTCATCTGAACCTTCTCCAGAAAGAACCATCTTTACACCCAAGGACTTAATCTTGCGTGACATCAGAAACATTGGGGTGCTTGCTCGAATAGTGGTCACATCATATGTTTCTATGTGGTGAATAACTTCTTCAAGTGCGTCGATGCCCTCCTGATAAATGGAACAAGAAAAACATATCAGAAATTACCACCCTGCTTATGTTATAGCTCTCGCCTTGGGAACTTTACGGAATGCAAGTTACCTGCACTGTAAAATGGAACTCATGATGATAAGTGTGAAGATAATCTGCAACTTCTCTAGCAGCTCTGAGATCGGGGGAACCCTGCATATGAGAACAATTAGCATATTCAGAAAGGGAAGCTCAATGAAAAAGCTAGGAGGAGGAAAAAACTGCTATCTGCATCAATCAATAAGCATTCCCAACGCTACAAGTCACTACTGTCTCTGTATGTATAGTTGCGACAGCAAAGTAAATGGTACGTAAAAGACCATCAAATTACAAAAGAGAAACAAGTTTTTGAACTACCACAGTGCATGCACAAGGTTGCATGCCAAACAAGAAAGATAACAACCTTCAGACCAATGCAGAATGTATGCAACTGAGATCCCCACTGTCTGGCAACTTTGGCCTCTGAAAGGTACCTTGAAGCAACAGCAGCAACAAGTGATGAATCAAGGCCACCAGAAAGGAGCACTCCAAATGGCACGTCAGTCATGAGCCTCTTGACCACAGCCTGGATTTTTAAAAGATAAGATTAGGAACAAAGCTAAAGTAAGAGAATATTCCAGAATATCAAGTCTTGTAAAATAAAACCAATAACACATCTCCAGGCTTGCAATTTAGTTGCTGAAACAGGACGTACAAGAAGAATGTCACTGAAAACTAATATTTCCTTATGGGAGCTATGACCAAACTGAAATAGTGGTAAATGGTCCAAAGAAGGTCAAAATGAGCACAAGGATTGGTATGATGTCCCAGAATAAAATTTGGCAAATTTATTAAATATAATTATCTAAATGTCTACCAATGATTATGTGCAAACTTTTTTCTAATTAAAGCAATAAAAACATGAGACAGAACATATGAAAATAAATGCATCTGGATTCCAATAGTTACATGATTTTCACTAATGGGGTATACTAAGAGCAAGAAACATGCCTTTTCAAAGGCATCACGTAAAACTAGAGGATCGTAAGGAGTTGATGGTATTTGTTCCGAGAACCATGGTGGATTGTACCACCTCCGTAATCCACCTGCAACAAAACTAAAATGGGTGAGGGCTTACAAGAAATTAACTAGATGTATACTTGTAAACAACCACAATGAAAACAGTCTTTTGATCAGAATTTCCGAGAGCAGGTGTTTATTTAATATTAGCAGGTACAGTAAGCTAAACCTATAAAGCATACCAGTTTTGCTGGAATATATATGGCCAGGAGGAAATGATATAAATCGTTCACAATCATCACTCAAAGCTTTCATTTCTGATGCAAACCAAATTGACCCTGAAAAGATGAATAAAATATAGTTAGTAATACCAGTGTAATATATGTAAGGCATAAAAAAAATTCTTATGGTAAATTTTCTATCTTAAAGAAGAAGCTCTTTAAGGGGTTGCCTATGGCGTTTAGTTCCATGAATCCAGAAATCATTAGAGAAGCTGAAAGTTGCAATGAACTCGGCCAGAATGTGTTCCGGGACAAGTTTATTTCAGTTTCCGAAAGATAATAAGCAGTTTGCAAGCGGCATTTACTATGGTATCATTCTCTTACCAAATTGTTAGGCTAGGGCAATAAAGATTCTAGAATTGTTTCTATATAAGAGAGCTTTATGTGGGCAGTCAGTGGCGGAGCCAGGATTTTTTTGTTGGGGGCAAAAACGAAAACTTAATAGTTAAACACAATAATATGTTAAAACTTTGTATTATTGATTAGTATCATACATCACCACATAGCAAGACTTTCAACATCAAATTTCAAATTAGAGTATAATGTTTACAACAACACGGAAAGGATCGGAGGAGGCCAAACGAGAACAAAATAGGGCACAGGAGGGCGGACTGGGAAGGATTGAGGATGGCCAACAAGTCCGGAGGAGAGTGGAGGAGGTCAGACAAGGCTGAAATTTTTTGACCATTTTACGCACAGAGAAAGAGAAAACTGTTTTTTGACAAATAGAACTTCTGAGGGTAAAAGAATCAACAAAGTTCACTCAAGGGGTGTATCCGCAGTTGGACAATATTACAAGCCTACATGAGGTCTATCGGCAACAACAAAACTACATGGGGTCTATTCGCAATTGGTCAATAGTACAAGCGGGTCTATCCCCTGATTTT
Source organism: Asparagus setaceus (assembly GCA_012295165.1). Taxonomy (NCBI): domain Eukaryota; kingdom Viridiplantae; phylum Streptophyta; class Magnoliopsida; order Asparagales; family Asparagaceae; genus Asparagus; species Asparagus setaceus. Next base: position 20,252,783 of record CM022703.1, on the reverse strand, counting down.
TTTTTTTTTCCTTCTATGTCATTAAGATCATAAGATGTTACATAAACTTAAGGAAACCTTTTGTTTGAGTGCAGTGAACGACTCCCATCCTACTAATGTCAATGCCCAAATGAACTATAGTCTAAAAGATTGATGCTTTACAACGGGAAATCAGAACCAAGAGTAATTCATGGGGGCTTATTCACCCAGGACCCCATTGTATACCCTAGGAGAGTTGATTCAAGTACAAATAATAAAGGCTCATCCCTCAATGATATGAGGTCTGCTTCTTTTTTGTTTGTTTGACTCATTTAAATCTTAGCCCCTATTGTTCAAGAAATTACAACATGTAACTACCCCTTTTTCTTTCATTTCCCAAGGGGGGGCCAAGGCCCCAAAGAACCCCATGTGCCTCTGCCCCTGGGGGCAGTATATCACAAGTAGGATCTCTGTTACAGTTGCACAGGTTGGAAAGGAATATCTATTCCAGATCATTGGTCCTGGTAAACATTGACATTTAATATTTTATGGAAACTGTAGAAATATCAGTCTTTCCCTCCACTAGCATGCAGAACATCAGGGCTTCAATCAAGAACCAAGAAATATGAGGCTCCCTTTTCTTAATATAACACACCAAATAAACTCTTAGCATTACAAGAGTGCCACAGAAATATAATCACTTACCATCAAGACCCCAACCCATGTAAAGCGGAGTAATGCCGATAGCATCACGAGCAGCAATAAAACTTTTATCACGAGTATCAAGAAGAACAAACGAGAACATTCCGTCCAACATATCCACAAAATCCTCTCCATACTCCTCGTACTTATGTAAAAGAGAAGGGCAAAAAGGGAAAAAAAGATTAAGTAATTGCGGTAAACATCAACTTTAGTAAACTTCATGTATCTAGTCTCACGCATTTATAAGCTTAGAAACTATTAAAATGAAGTCATAGACATTCTCATTGTGAAATTCTCCTATGGAAACCTAAAAAGCAGCTGATAATAAAAACTTGGTAAGTTATAAATGACTCACGAGATGGGCAATCACTTCACAGTCACTGCCAGTATTGAATTTGTGAGACTTAAGCTTCAATCTCAACTCTTCGTGATTGTATATTTCTCCGTTAACCTAAAGCAGCAAGCAAAGCCAATTCTCTCATGAGTTGACATAGGCATAAAATAGATGGAGACAACATAGGTATTTTCACCAAAATCAGGAGACAATAACCAGAATAAGTGAACAAGGATGAAAATAAAAGATTAAGATTTATGCACACACAACAAATTGTAGATACAGTCATATATTATCTTTTAATTTGTTTAAGACTTATCACCATTATCCATTATACATTTACAAGAGTATAAGTTGCTACTTGATTATGAAAAGAACAAATGATGATTTAGGCAAGATGTGCAAACCAATCATTAAGTTAATCAAAGACAATTAATATAGAGGGATCAATACTAATAGATTCTGTGTTTAGAAAACATCTATGTTACTAAGAACATTTCATGCTTTATGAACTGGAACATAGGAATTAAGGAAGTGCAAATTTAAAACCTCTATAGCTGAAAAATCCTAGAATGGCTAGGGACGATATGATAATATAGAAATGAGTATATTTGTAAAAGGTTAGAGATTGCTTCAATAAGATGAGAGAATCAATTAACATGCTCTGGACAATGTAAGACCAAAGAATACACTAAGAACTAATACTATAAGAGTTTAAGGTTGTGCAACAAAGACTCATGATTTTGTTAGTACCTTCACCTATGTTATTGACAAGATAGTCCAATTTAGAAAATAGGAGTGAAGAATAAGATAAGATTCTTAAAGGAAAATTTTCTTTTGAGATCCTAAAAAGAAGCCCGAAGGCAGACCTGCAGTCCAGCCAATGTTTCATGAAATTACAGTTGGTTAGAATCAAAAAATTAAAAAATATCAAAGTTCCTATATTAAGATCCAGCCTTTTCAGTCCTTGAGTAATGAAGGGTCATGAAGCATTGATCCGGAGGCATAAAGAACGGATCTAAAGAGCATCAGGTTAAAAAGCATAGTCAGTGTCACTCACATATGAATAGAATTGATTGCGTCATTACGTGTGTGTGTGTGTGTGCACGTGTTGGTGTGTGTGTCTGTCTCTGCTTAATATAAAATATTGATATGCTAAATTTTGATTTATAACTAGTCTTATTATTTTGTAAAAGGAACAGATTTTGCTTCTTCAACTTTCTAGAAGGGAGCTGGACATATCTAAACTTAAAGTTTCGTAGAAGTTAACATTTTGATTGTCTTCTTCCCATAAAAAGTATAAGGTTTGATGTATAAATAAATGTAAAGAAATATTTCAAACATGCAGTAGTGAATAAAGACTTTGAGCCATTGGGAAGTGTAGGACGTGTATTGAAGAAGTGTCGGACAAATGTTCTAAGTTAAAAAATATACATTAGACAATAAAGGACGTGTTTGAGAGGCAATTGACATGTATCTGAGGAGTGACTGAGGAAGCATAGGTGTTCAACATGGTGTCCGCATGATTGATATGGGTACAAATTCATAATCATTGGCGGAGGCAGGGGATCAAGAGAGGGCACATCCCCCCCCCACCACCATAGGTGCATCGATTTTGCACCTTGTCTGTGGTGAAAAATCACATGGAAGCCTGTATGCAAATATTATGGGGAAAAATCACATGGAAGCCTGTATGCAAATATTATGGGGAAAAATCACATGGAAGCCTGTATGCAAATATTATGGGGATCACATAGTTGAAAATATAAGGTGGGGACCACATGCAGAGTTCCCACTCTTCTTTGGATTCTTTCATATATAATTTATAGGCTTAATTGCACTTAAAACCCCTACAGTTTCCCTACTTTGCACTTATATATTCTCAATTGTTTTTTACACCATTTATATACCCTAAAAAAATTTAAATTAACCACAAATATGTCAGTTATGCAAATTATTTAAATTAATTTCTCCCTGAAAATTCTTATGTGACACATGCTAATTTAAGAACATTTTAACTCTTAATATTTGATAAATTTACTGTTAAACCTATCAAAATCCAATTTAACATGGAATTAGGGTATGTCTAAAGTAGAATTACTGTTGCTTTAACAGTAAATTTAATTAAAATTAGGGGTTAAAAGTTCTAAAATTAGCATGTGAATTCGCATGAGAATTTCCAGGGGAAAATTCTTGCGTTTGCATAACTAAGGGTAGTTGAGCGCAAATTTTAAAAACTTTAGGGTATATAAGTGCCACCAAAAACATGTGAGGGTATACAAGTGTACAATAGAGAACCTATAGGGTATTTAAAAGCAACTAAGCCTTATTTATATCAAAAGATTTGTGACCAGTCTCAAGAATAGGTCTATGCGAAAATAAACAGGGAGTTTGGAGCGGCGAAAGACAGAGGGATGTTTTTGATACTATAAATAATGATGCAATTATAGAAAATATTAAAAAATGATAAATTCTCGAGGTAGGTTGTAACTTGTAAATGTCATTGTTTATTGGAAGCTGGATGTATTAGTTATGACTTTCTGAGGAGTACTCTTTTTATTTTTGTAAACATTCATTTTATACATAACATTTGGTTAGCTATGGTTTTCAAATTTGAGACCCTGTCTCTCTCTCAAATTATCGATATAATAACTGTATATTGTTGTAAGATAGGAAACAAGAGTGCCCCCCCCCCCAAAAAAAAAATCCAATTCTTGGCTATGCCACTGTTCTTAATAGAAATACATGTTCTACATAGGTGTAACCGTGTAAGGCTACCACCTGTCACAACCAATATCACTAGGAATGCAAGTTAGTTCTTTAAACAATGATGAGTGTTGTTAAATATTAAGCAACTTAAATTAAGAGCATTTGTCAGAAGACATCCTCACCAATCTACGAATTCAAGTAGACTCATGTTCTCAGCAAGTTTCTTAATTACAGACATTCCAAAGACAGCTAATTCTATGTCCATCTTATAAAAAAGTTCCCTTCAATTTAACAGGTATCTTATAATGTATTTAGTGCCTATGAAGCTCCAGAAGCTTCCGAGGTAATTTTTTCCTAAGTCTTCATATCATCTCTAGATCTTCATCACTTCAAAATCTTGCTCCCTAAAGTGTTTAAGAGATCCTTATGTCAAAACAAAAACTCTTCCTTTGCATATCACCTAATTCTTATGAAAGTGAAGTAGAACTTTCCCACAAAATTTGACTTCATCATGTATTTCAACAAGCATGAGGTTACAAAAGTTGTTGAACTACAAGCATAATAACACAATACGTGATACGCAGCAGGTCGTGGTAAGAATTTGGGTACGTAGTTCGTCACTTAGAAAATTTGGATTTAAAGAGGAGTAGCTTGCTTCGGTACGCAAGTTCGGTTAGTGGTACGTCGTAAATATTTTTGGGTGCGCTTATCATTTTCCAAAGTCTATAGTAGAAAACTAGAAACTAAAACGCTAATTATGTATTCCAATATTTTTTTCATATAACATACTTAAATACTTCTTTTTTACGGAGTTCGTTTTTTTCATATAGTTTGTGTTTGGACCATGATCTCGTTTCACGTTTTATTAACATATAGATTTAGTTATAATAAATTCATTAGCGTATATATTCTATTATGCTTCTCTCTTCACTCGATTTGCATATTGCATTGCGTCTTGTGCATGTGCATCTAAAGGGACTGCCTGCCTGCCCCGCATACTTGTAAGCAGTATGTCAATTTTGGGAAACCAATTCGTGTATCGAAGGGAATGGGTTCGCAAATGTACCGAGAATCGGGTCGCGGGAACTGTACGACGGTTCGAGGGGGGTCTAGGGAATCGTGCAACTATGACAACAAGTATAACCAGTTTAACACCTAAGGGATCTCAGATTGAACCACCAATCAGTAAGAAAAGCTTCAACTTCTCAATAATCACAATGCACACAGAACCATAATGCCCTTGATGAGGAAAAGATTTTGAATGTCAAAACCCTTTATATCAATCATTTATACACTATACCTCAAGTTTTACTATTAGACTAAAAGTTTGTCCTTGACATCACCTTTAGCTCTTTCTGATGTAATTGTTTCTTTACACAAGAAAGTAAAGATATTAAAACTATATTTTGCATAATTGCATGTAACCCTCAGAACCAACATTAAAGGCAATATGTAAAATGTAAGAGATCTAGGCGAACCCCCCGCTAAAAGCTAGTCATTAGAGAGAGACAACCCAAATCTCTTATAAACCAACAAGGCAACAACTGACTCCTCATTTAGTCAATACGAGCCTTGCACCATGCTACAACCACGATTCTGACGCCCACACGGGTCGACTTTACACTAATATAGACTAGATCGGACACGCAATCCCGATGTCATTAATTTGTCTTTGAACTAAACCAGTCTCAAACGAACACTGCAATACCATGATCATCACCCGCATTGTTCGTTCGCAACTGGGAAGATGGAATTGGTTCCGATACAATTTGTAAGAGACGAACGAGGAAGTCACCGGCTAAAAGATAGGTGTTAGAGAGAGAAAACATAAATTTTTTATAAGCCCGCAATTGACTCGCACATAATCAATGCGAGACATTATCAATGCGAGACAATGCGGGACTAAGTGAACCCTAACAACAAATCATGAATCTGATGTACCAACATGCTCATCTGTGCATAGAGATTAAACAATTCAAGTATCAATACCCCTAAATCATAGCACCTCAAGTCTGAAATAAACAGTCCCCAGCTGCATTACTACAAAAATAACAGAAAATCATAAACATTTTCAACAAATCTTTTATCACTAACCGTGACGACGATCGTCTTGTCCTCATTGAAGAGGGGCTGATCACCAGAAGCAGGGTCCATGATAGCAAGCCGCTGGTGCGCAAGATAGCAGTCGCCATGGCAATGCAGCCCGCTCCAATCAGGACCCCGATGCCTCAACCTACTCAAACGAAACACAAAACATTTTAGCTGTTGATATCGAAAAAATCTCAAACAAATGCGATGATATTTGAAAGAGCTGAGACCTCCGAGAGAGCTCGATGATGCGGTACCGCTTGGCCAGCGACGTGTCGACGCATCCGAGGACGGCGAGGATCCCGCACATGTCTGCGGGAAAGAGAAGAGAGAGAGAGAGTAGCTTTCCCTTTCTTCTTCTTGGGTGAGCTCCGATGAAATTGAAATGGGGGCTTTTCTCTCTCTTCTCTGGCTACCTTTTTTGTGGCGGCTGTGGCCAGTTAGGGCTGAGAGGGGGGACACAAGCGGGTCGAGTTGGAAATTGAACCCGTCTAAATCCTACCGCAGTTGAAACCCAACTATCAAGGGCTAGTTGCTATCGCTGGAGCTCATAATAATAAGTTGGTTAGATAAGTAGCTTATAAAAGCAATTTATGTAAGTTATTGAAAATAGTTATTTAGCAATTATATATTAAAAACTGCTGTTAAAAGTAATTTAGGTGTTTGATAAAACTATGTTTAAATATTATTGTCAAAAGATACAGGTTATATATGGTATATAAACTAAAAATAAGTAGAAGCTGCTTTTAAAAGCATCATGAGATTGCTTTTAAAAGCACACATTTAAAAGCAGAAGCAATTTCAATAAACATGCAAAAAAAAAATTATCAAATACTATTATTCACTGCTTATCAAAAAAATTAAGCAAAAGCACCCAAAAAAAGCAATATCAAACTGGCCCTAATTGGTTTGATCTGATTAACAGTGGGTTTCAATAGAGTTTTTTAGAAGGGGAGGGGAAGTGATGCAGGTTACAATATTATAAAACTGTATTTGTTTACAATTTTTAGTTAGCAAGAGGAGGGGAGGGAAGGGCTAAAAATTAGAAAATTCCTCCTCTTTCTTAACCCTCCTAAAGTGGAAGAGTTTGCCGGGGAGGGATTGGATTTTTACATTGAGTTTTGGATAGCTTTTTTTAGAGAGGAGGGAAGAAGTTGGAAATGTTACAATGCTAACCATCCAAAATTTATCTTTGTTTACATTTTTGAGTAAGTGAAGGAAAGAATTGGGAAGGTTAAAAAGAAATAAATTTTCTCACTTTCCTAACCTTCTAAAAGTATACGGATTGGGAGGAGAGGGATTGGGTTTTAAGTTATCTTTTATTAAAATTCCATGGTTATCCATAGACTTAAGTCATATTTGTCATGTAATTTCCCTCCCTTCCTATTTCCCACTTTAAACAAACACAAATCGTAGTGCACCCCTCTTTTTTCCTAGTTGTCTATCCAAACATAATTAGTTCTATCACACCCCTCCCTTTCCACTCCCTTCCTTTGGAATTACTATAACTATTTCTCTTTCTTCCCCTCGTTTTATATTCAAACTCACCGTAAGTGGATTGTTCTTGAAATACCAAATTTGCATATGAGAAAACCAAAACACATATTGTCTAATATTTCTTTCGAATGACATATTGGTCAAGTAGCTTCTCTTCCTTTTCCATCCTCTAAGCCAAACGAACACATATTAAAGTATATACTTTCTCACCCTCTTGTTGTCTATACAAAACACAATTAAAGTATATACTTTCTCATCCCCTTGTTGTCTAATATTTCTTTCAAATGACATAGTGGTCAAGTAGCTTCTCTTCCCTTTCCATCCTCTAATCCAAACAAACAAATATTAAAGTATATACTTGTTTGGGTCGAAAGTTGATTTCTTTGTCGTTTCCATTACAGAACTTAAGAAAATTACACTTTAATTTTCAGTTACAAAGAAACTTTAAATAACTCTCTCACAAACTCGAACAAAAGACACTACAAGTGTAGATCTCCTGTTTTCGTGGGACTTTGCCTGTGCCGGGGACGTGTAATCCGTGGACCACCGAGCAACGATCGTCAAATCGACGGAGTTTAGTTAATGCTTCGCAAAGGAAACAAGAACTTAAGTAAATATCTTAGCAAAGTAAGATATCTACTCTTCTCAAGAATAAGTCAAAGCTTAAACTCGAGGAATCTCCACGTAGATCGTGTTCTTGAACTTCGGAAGCTTGGATTCTCTCTCTCTCTCTTTGCAAAGGCTCTGCTTATCTGATCTCTGATTGCTGATTGCCGATCCCCTGCCCAAGTGGATGTAGGGGGGTATTTATAGCCTTTGAGAAACGTGCCCTCTGAAAAAACACAAGTGTCATAAGTGCCCAACATTTGTAGTTAGCGCGGCATTCGAGAGCTGCGCTAAGCTGCCTAAGCTCCTGGCGAGGCGATCTTGCGGCTGCCTGGCGGCGGCGATATGGAACGCCGCTAATGACGAGGCGATGTCGTCCTCCATTTGTTAGCGGTTTGCTTTTAGGCACGATTAAATGCCCTAAAATCACGCTTAGTGGGCGTATTTTCAGCGTGTAACCGCCCATTAAAGTATTTGAACGTCTCTCTGCGTTGATAAAGTCAAGTGGGCCCCACCAGCATCGATTTAGACCCTTCAAGAGCTCGTTTCAAGTATTCTGGGTGTCTCGCCTTTGGCGAGACACAAGTAAGTGTCTCGCTAGTAGCGAGACACATCAAGGTGTCTCGCTCGTGGCGAGGCACAAACAAGTGTCTCGCTAGTAGCGAGACACATCAAGGTGTCTCGCTCGTGGCGAGGCACAAACAAGTGTCTCGCTAGTAGCGAGACACATCAAGGTGTCTCGCTAGTGGCGAGGCACAAACAAGTGTCTCGCACTGTAGCGAGACACAATCTTCCCCTGTGTTGACTTCTTGAGATTTCGACGACGTTGTCCTTCGATCTTCTCATAATTTAGTCATATTTGAGGTTCTTCAGCAATTTTTGATGCCTACAATACTTTCTCCCCCCTTCACTTCTACTCACTCCCTTGGGTTTACCTCAATCACTCCCCTCCTCTACCCTACCCTCCTTTGTATCTGTGTAAAGAGATCAAACAATCTAAATTTTGTCGAATCCAATTAAGAAGAAAAGGAAGCAAATAAATAGATAAATAAGCAAAATTGTGATATTCTATGCGCATATCAAATGACTCCTAGTCTCCTACCACTGGGTGTCATCTGTGATAGATGGACCTGCACAAAAGTTGGTGTCTTGGCTCGCAACTTGTTCTTGATTCTTCTCCTGCATCATATAAATAGCTCATCGCGGCTGAGAACCACACACTTCTTAATAGGCTTCCATTTTCCCGCTTAACTAACCTGCGTGAACTTTCAATTATTGCTTACACATGCTATGTTGTGTTGTAGAACCAAGCAACTTAATCTATAGAAAGCATTCATCCTGTGGGTGCCCTCTCTGATTGGGTTTCTAATGTTACAATTCTATAATAGTAAATATTAAACGCAAGTCGTTCATAACTTGTTACATGCGAATACTTGATCTTGGTTAATTTGTTCTTATTTTATTTTCATAACTTACTACAAAGAGAAAAGAATAAAAACAGAAGTCGGTATTAGATGAACTAATGTGGTGGATGAGAAAGAATATTTTAAAAATGAATGTTAATTTTGCAATAGAATGTATAGAGGAGGAATAAATGATAAATTTCATAGAGAGAGCACAGTTGCAAAAAGAGAAATCAAAGTGGGTTTTGCATTAAGAACCTACCACATGTTACAATTTACAATCGCTGACTTTTATAGTATACGATAAACTTATATTGAAACTAGTATGTTGCACGTATATCCATTTCAAGTTTATATTTTGACAAGGAATTTAGAACATAAAATAAGATAAACTTCTTGAAACGATACTACAATAATTTCCTAACCCCTTTTTATTATTTTATCTATGAAATAACATTTTTATTATTTGTTATATAGAACAATGTTTTAAATAGTGATTTTTATTTATTTATTTTTGTTTATTTTGGCCCAAAACATTAGAAATTTATTAACAATAAAAAAATATTTTCATTATTTTTATATTTTAATGAAAAGTTTTGGAAAAATTGTGATTAGGCCTCAAATTTGAGAATCTCATGTGACTAAGCCGTCACTTTTTGGGCATGTGATTAGGCCTCAAATTTGAGAATCTCATGTGACTAAGCCGTCACTTTTTGGGCATGTGATTAGGCCTCAAATTTGAGAATCTCATGTGACTAAGCCGTCACTTTTTGGGCATGTGATTAGGCCTCAAATTTGAGAATCTCATGTGACTAAGCCGTCACTTTTTGGGCATGTGATTAGGCCTCAAATTTGAGAATCTCATGTGACTAAGCCGTCACTTTTTGGGCATGTGATTAGGCCTCAAATTTGAGAATCTCATGTGACTAAGCCGTCACTTTTTGGGCATGTGATTAGGCCTCAAATTTGAGAATCTCATGTGACTAAGCCGTCACTTTTTGGGCATGTGATTAGGCCTCAAATTTGAGAATCTCATGTGACTAAGCCGTCACTTTTTGGGCATGTGATTAGGCCTCAAATTTGAGAATCTCATGTGACTAAGCCGTCACTTTTTGGGCATGTGATTAGGCCTCAAATTTGAGAATCTCATGTGACTAAGCCGTCACTTTTTGGGCATGTGATTAGGCCTCAAATTTGAGAATCTCATGTGACTAAGCCGTCACTTTTTGGGCATGTGATTAGGCCTCAAATTTGAGAATCTCATGTGACTAAGCCGTCACTTTTTGGGCATGTGATTAGGCCTCAAATTTGAGAATCTCATGTGACTAAGCCGTCACTTTTTGGGCATGTGATTAGGCCTCAAATTTGAGAATCTCATGTGACTAAGCCCGTCACTTTTTTGGGCATGTGATTAGGCCCTAAATTTAAAGTTCTCGTGTGTTTAAGCTCTTCCCAACCCGGAGTTTTCTCTAATCCCCAAAATACCCTCCTTCTTCTTCCTCTCCACATTCCTCCTCTTCTACACTTTCTTTCTCTCTCTTTTTCTCTATTTCACTCCATCTCCTCCCTCTTCCTTTTTTTTATCTCATATCTCCACTTTCCTCTCTTCTACACTTTCTTTCTCTCTCTTTTCTCTATTTCCTCCATCTCCTCCCTCTTCCTTTTATCTCATATCTCCACTTTCCTCTCTTCTACACTTTCTTTCTCTCTCTTTTCTCTATTTCCTCCATCTCCTCCCTCTTCCTTTTATCTCATATCTCCACTTTCCTCTCTTCTACACTTTCTTTCTCTCTCTTTTCTCTATTTCCTCCATCTCCTCCCTCTTCCTTTTATCTCATATCTCCACTTTCCTCTCTTCTACACTTTCTTTCTCTCTCTTTTCTCTATTTCCTCCATCTCCTCCCTCTTCCTTTTATCTCATATCTCCACTTTCCTCTCTTCTACACTTTCTTTCTCTCTCTTTTCTCTATTTCCTCCATCTCCTCCCTCTTCCTTTTATCTCATATCTCCACTTTCCTCTCTTCTACACTTTCTTTCTCTCTCTTTTCTCTATTTCCTCCATCTCCTCCCTCTTCCTTTTATCTCATATCTCCACTTTCCTCTCTTCTACACTTTCTTTCTCTCTCTTTTCTCTATTTCCTCCATCTCCTCCCTCTTCCTTTTATCTCATATCTCCACTTTCCTCTCTTCTACACTTTCTTTCTCTCTCTTTTCTCTATTTCCTCCATCTCCTCCCTCTTCCTTTTATCTCATATCTCCACTTTCCTCTCTTCTACACTTTCTTTCTCTCTCTTTTCTCTATTTCCTCCATCTCCTCCCTCTTCCTTTTATCTCATATCTCCACTTTCCTCTCTTCTACACTTTCTTTCTCTCTCTTTTCTCTATTTCCTCCATCTCCTCCCTCTTCCTTTTATCTCATATCTCCACTTTCCTCTCTTCTACACTTTCTTTCTCTCTCTTTTCTCTATTTCCTCCATCTCCTCCCTCTTCCTTTTATCTCATATCTCCACTTTCCTCTCTTCTACACTTTCTTTCTCTCTCTTTTCTCTATTTAAAGCTTAAATGTTTACTTTAGCTATAGGAACAGCGACTATTAAAGGAGATGATCCCCGAGAAATAACCTTTATGAGATATGGAGGCAGATGTGAAAGGAGCAAATGAAGAAGGAGAAGGAGAATGGTTGAGGGTAAATGAGAAGGAGAAGGAGAATGGTTGAGGGTAAATGAGAAGGAGAAGGAGAATGGTTGAGGGTAAATGAGAAGGAGAAGGAGAATGGTTGAGGGTAAATGAGAAGGAGAAGGAGAATGGTTGAGGGTAAATGAGAAGGAGAAGGAGAATGGTTGAGGGTAAATGAGAAGGAGAAGGAGAATGGTTGAGGGTAAATGAGAAGGAGAAGGAGAATGGTTGAGGGTAAATGAGAAGGAGAAGGAGAATGGTTGAGGGTAAATGAGAAGGAGAAGGAGAATGGTTGAGGGTAAATGAGAAGGAGAGGAGGTGAAGTGGAAAATAGAAGAAGAGGAATGAGGAGAGAAGGAAGAAGATGAAGGGTATTTTGGGGATGAAAAAGAGATATGGGTTAGCGAGGGGTTAAACGCATGAAAACTTCAAATTCGGGGCCTAGTCACATGCCTAGAAAAGTGAGTGGCTTGGTCACATACGTTTCTTAAATTTAGGGCCTAAACACATTTTTTTCCAAATTATTTTTATCTAATAAATTATTTATGACACTTCTAACTTAAGTGCATTATTCCATGTAAATTTATAATCTTTTGGAATAAAATATATATTCATTTTTCTAGAAGATTTAATAAAGTCTATATAATGAAATATTAATTAGCCATTATTTTTGGTTTAATAACCATGTTCAAATATATTTAACAAAATTATTATTTTAATTTATGAATAAGAAAGGTTTTAAAAATATAAGATTTTAATAATGAAAAATTATAAATAAATTAAATAATCAAAATTATTGTACCTAATTAACCTTTTTCAGCAAAAAGGGCAATTTAGATTTATGAATTATTTCATTTACCAAAATATAATTCTTTTAAAGTTTGAAAAATAAAGGGAAACAATTTATTCAGTTAACAAATATCTCTAGCCAAATATATTTCAGTTACCAAAATATAAATTAGTTTTAAAATTTTAAAAAGGGGAATTGTTTCATTTGTAAGTTATCTAAAATATTTTGCCAAATAATTCAGTTAACAATAATAAATAATTTTCTAAAATTAAAACCAGGTAAGTGAAAATAGACTAAAATTAACCAAACATTATTTGCCCTATATGTAATTACCAAAAGTATGCTAACTAGAATTTGATTATTTGACATATCACCATAAAATTTAGTTAATTTTATTTAAAATGCATACATACATAACTAAAAATTAAGCTACATGATTTTTGCACGGTCGTGTATATTCAAGTGGTAATTTGGTTATTAAATTTACATGTTATTCAATTGAAATCTCATGGTTTTGGGATAATCAATTTCTGAATTGGGATGTTATTTATTGTCTATTTTCTTAAATATCGTTGTGATGTTGGAGTTTGATTTCACCATTCTTGATTGTCGAGGATCAATTTTGCTTACTAGCGAAATCTATAAAGGTTTGAATTTTTTAATTGATCATTTTAGTTCTTTCAATACATCTCATTTTTATTGAAAATTTCAATAAACAATAATATTTCATACTAAATTAATAGAATTCACCAAAATTAATATAGTGTAATGAATAATTAAATCAATATCCTCATTTTCTAGAAGATTTAATAAATTCCATATACGAAATATTAATTTGACATTGTCTTTAGTTTATTAACTATGTTAAAATGTATTCAACAAAATTATTATTTTAATTGATGAATAAGAAAGATTTTAAAGAATATAAGATTTTGATAATGAAAAATTATAAATAAATTAAATAATCAAAATTATTATACCTAATTAACCCTTTTTAGCAAAAAATAGACAATCTAGATTTATGAATTATTTCATTTATCAAAAATAATTTTTTGAAATTTGAAAAATAGAGGGAAATGATTTTTTCCGCTAATGATATCTTTAGCCAACTATTTTTAGTTTCCAAATATAAATTTTTTAAAGATTTGAAAAAAGGAGGGATGGTTTGATTTGTAAATTATCTAAATTTTTTGCTAAATAATTCAGTTACCAATAATAAATTATTTTCTAAGATTAAAATTCAAGTAAGGGAAAATAGGCTAAAATTTAACAAAAATTGTTTCCTCTATATGCGTAATTACCTAAAAGTAAGCTAATTAGAATTTGATTATTTGGCATATCACCATAAATTTTGGTTAATTTTATTTAAAATGCATACACATACATAACTAAAATTAAGTTCGTGATTCCTATTCAGTTAATAAATTTATTTAGTTACCAAAATACTTCGCCAAATAATAAAGTTAATATTTTATTTTCAAATTTAAAAGTAGAGGGAAATGATAATCTAAGCGGATTTGATTTTTTATATTATAAGATTTAAAATATATAGCAGTAATATCTCGAACTATAATATTTGTTTTTAATCTTGAATCTTTTTGATATATATATATATATATATATATATATATATATATATATATATATATATATATATATATATATATATATATATATATATATATATATATATATATATATATATATATATATATATATATAGGCTAAATTACCAAATTGGTATTTAAAATAGACCATAATGACCAAATTAATATTTAAAGTTAGTCCGGCAACAATATGGTATTTAAAGTGGCTAGAAGTGACAAAAACACCCAAAAACTCATCGCCGACAATTTTTTCTGTTGAGGTGTCATGTGAGATGCTGATGCGGCCTAATTAAAGCCAACGTGGCCATGGTAGTTGAGATCAGTCAAGCTATTATAGTATGGGGCAAGTTAAAACTAGGGCTTCATAATTTGAAAGTTGAGTTTCTTTTCAAATTGGGGTTCTATTCCAATTAGGGCTAAAATTGTAGGGATCCCCATTGAAATCATGCCATCTTCATGATGCATTAATTCATCAATTTCATTCCAATTTTGAAAATAGAATCCTAACTTTTCTTTCACAATAACCCCCAACCTTAGCAACTACACCCTACACGAGATCGTAGGTGGGCGAAGCGATCACTCCTCAGATGTCCACTAAACAGTCCGCAAGGGAATTTCTGCATTTTCCATCACGAGATTAATAGCGATCTTTGTCCACTCTAAGAACAGAGAAAGAAGTGGTAAAGGGGAAAAGAAGAGAGAGAGAGAGAGAGAGAGAGAGAGAGAGAGAGAGAGAGAGAGAGAGAGGAGAAAATGAAGTTTTCTGGTGGTTGTTTTTTTGTAGTTAATACACCGCTTTTAATATGGCCACACTGGCTTTAATTAGGCCATATCAACATCACGTGATATCTCACATGACACATCAACGGTAATAAGTTGTCGACGATAAATTTTTGGGTGTTTTGTCACTTCTGGACACTTTAAATACCATATTGCTGCCGAAGCAACTTTAAATACCAATCTGGTCATTATGGTCTACTTTAAATACTAATCGGTAATTTAGCCTCAAATATATATATATATATATATATATATATATATATATATATATATATATATATATATATATATATATATATATATATATATATATATATATATATGCCCATCGTGATTTGCACTCATCATGATCTATATGTAGAAATTTTTTATCATTTTAAAATTTCTAATTATTATTTTAGCTATGTGCAAAAGGAACGGTTATTAAGTCGTCTAAAAATTTAACATATTAAACTAGTTTGATTCATATTCTAGAAGACTCCAAACTATGTGAAAATTTGACCATATACATTTAATGATGTTCCAAACAAGATGTGCAGTGCGGATCATGAATTTCATGATCCAATTAGTCCATCTCACGATAAGGTTTCATCTCACCATCTCACCATATCATTACTCTCTCTCTCTCTCTCTCTATATATATATATATATATATATATATATATTGAATATTTAGCAGCAGCCATATGCTTCACAGTCGAGGTCCAGCCAATCAACTGAGATATTTGGCTCTCGATGAAATCTAGGTTCATCTTAGAATTGAATTTATTTTTTCTCAATTGTGCAAACGTATGCTTTAAATTTTAATTACCCTTAATGATGATAATTTTGCTTTAAAAATTTACTTATATATTGTAAAAGTTTTTCTTATCGAGATTCTATGTTGTGAAGAGTTTTTTTTAGTCGAGATTCTATGTTGTAAAGAATTTTTAGCGGTGAGATTTCTACATTGTAAAGAGTAGTGTTTATAATCTACGTTGAAATCTAGGTTCATCTCGAGAATCAAATTTATTTTATTCTCAATTGTGTATGCTTTAAATTTTAATTACTCTTTAGGATGATAATTTTTCTTAAAAGAATTTATTTCTATATTATAAAGTGTTTTTCAGAGATTTTATATTGAAAAGAGTTTTTTAATCAGATATTCTATGTTTTAAAGAATTTTAGCAAAGCTAGATTTCTCGTCGTAAAGAGTTTTTTTTAGTTTGGTAAATCAATATCTGCTATTACTATTCCACGTTAAGGATCCTACGATACATGTGTTTTTAATTTGACTAAGTTTTTTTACCTTTTAATCTTTTTGAAATTTGTATTTATCTTGAGGTATTTTAATTTTATCACATCTAATCATTAATGCCTAAATAATCGCTAAAATACTGACGATGATCTATTTTAATCGATCATTGAGTTTAGCTTTCGTGTATATTTTTTCATTCATGTGGATTAATATTTAAATATTTGATGATAATAATAATATATGATCATCTGTTTTAATTAGACCAAGATGTCTATATTTTATTGCATAAAATTATTTTAGCCCTTGCAGTTTTTTAAATATCGATCATTTGGGTTGAAATATCGATAAAATTTAGTCGATAGTGATCTATTTTAAAAATTATATCATGTTTACACTATGCTAAGACGTATTTAATATTATCAAAGGAGGAGAAATCAATTGAATTGGATCAAGTTGATAACAATATCAATCAATCGATGAATTTAATCAACAATTATCCACATCTATTACGGCATATGATAACAAAGGAAAGAAAAAAAGGTTTTTGATAAAATCACCTATTGCTGTACTAGACACTTCTACATTTAAAACCCCGTCTCCAATCACGGCAAACTAGGTTACAATAAGGTTGGGTATTTAATAGCAAGTCTCTTGTTAATAAAAATAAAGCGCATGTTACATTTGCTTATTACATGTTTTACATCTTGTAATCATGAATTGAGTACATGCTTTTGCAACTTTAAAGAAGAACGTTAAGATGGAGAACAAATAATTAAAAATCAAACGGCGTTTCTTCTTATATTTACTTATTACATGTTACGAGTTGTTAAATATTAGAGAACTTTTTATTAGATTTGTGATGCATCGATTCTGAATATTGTCTTTGAAAATTAAACACTTTTAGTTCCTTACTTACATACAAGTAGTATTTTTATATATTAGGTGTCCTATTTCGATTATTCGTTCGATATTCAAAAATTATGATAGTTGATGTTAACTTTCCATTGACATACTCATTATTATCAATTATTTTAAAATAATCTTTGCCTATAGTTGTTGCTTAGCATATTATTAAGTGTATGTCGATGCCTGGAACATGGAGGTATCTTCGGGACTCGAATAGGGAGGTATGTCAGTGTAGTTTGGATAGTCTTTTGGTAAATGTAAGATTAGAACATGGATGTAATAGCAAAAAATTACAGTAAGACCATGCTTAGCACATGATAAAGTACTAGTTATTTAACATAGCAAAAGAGCAAAACCCTGAATTTACCCAAAGTCCCTCCACCTCCAACTCTCCCTTTTATTCTTTTCCAATGCAAAAAAAAAAAAAAAAAAAAACCATCATCAAATCCTCCCAGTAATTCAACTATTTTTTGTTAATATATACTATACAATAGCTCTATGGGAAGGGAAGACCAACTGCTCAGAGTGACTATTTGTTGCTTATTGATTTGTTAATATTATTATAATTTTTGGATCTTTGATGGCTTATATGTTGTTGATTTTAAAGGAAAAATTGTAGTTTCATCTCAAATAAGGATTAGTGACTTTTTAGAGTTCCATCTTGAGCAGTCCTTTGGGTTATTTTCTGATCACGGATTTGATTTATTTGGAATTTGAACACATTGGGTTATAGTGGTGCATGGATGAGATTAGTGAATTTTGCATATTTTTAGAAAGTGATGTTCTAAAGAGTACAATAGAAGTGAACTCAAGAAATAGTTGTTAACTTCATATTAAAAGTTATGGCATTAGATTTGGTATGGAATATCCTATTGTTATTGTAGTAGATAAAAATTGGGTAATATTAAATTGCTCCTATCGGTTAATTTGTAGTTTGAAATTAAATCATTCTTGATTTCTCAACTATTATCTTGCTAAGTTCAAAGGAAACTTAATTACTTAACTTCTATGTATACTATGAGAGTCTTTGTAAGCTTACTTGCAAATTAGTCGTATCCATACATAAAGATTTTTATTATATTAGTTTTTGAGAAGAGTATGCTCACAAAGATTGATGTACAATACCCACACAAAAATTATAGGTGCAAAGCAATTGTTTTCCAAAAAATTCCATAGTCTAATTTAGTATTTAAAGAAACTAATCGATTATGTGCATTGTTATATTTGTGTATCGATTTTTGGGATTTGGAGGGATACTCTCCTATGTGGTACATGTATGTGTACAAGTAAGAGGTTTATCCGCCAATTATTGTTAGCCAAAATGAGTTTATCTCACTCTCTGTTTAAGTGACATAAATAGCGCATTCCTCTTTCAATGGTAATTAAAAGTGTTTTATCGCCTTAGGACACCAATTTCATTTTGTTGATAGCAATAGTATAAGAAAATCAAATATTATATTGAAGGTTAAAATCTTAAATTATAATTCTTATTTCCTTTTTTCCCAGTACTTTATATTTGATTTATGAATATTCATAAGTACACTTCCCAAAGTTTTTTCTTGTTTGTTTCGTTCGTCTCCTAATAATCTTATAGTTATGACAGATAAAAGGCATTAACACATGAAGGAAGTATTCGATATTCTCTAGAGTTTTTGTCTTTCCAGATTAAAGTAATTAATTCTCTTATCTCATTATTATTTAGTGATGTGAAAGTTTAAACATTAAGTGTAGTATGAAATATTCTACATTCTTTGCAAGTGAGTGTCATAAAGATGTTTACATATTTATTATAAAACATTTGGCATTTTTCACAATGGAATTGTATTGATAATATTGCATGGAAATGGGTAAAGGCAATTACTTTTGGAGACTAAAATCCATAATGTTCATGTATACTATAGTGATCATTTTATTGACTAAGTACTTAGGATGACATAATTGTCCTGATCTATTTTCCATATTAGCATATACCAGCAACTACGTTTGATGGCTACTTAATAAAATGGTGGTTATCAATAAATGCAACATCTTATTAGAGAATGATAAAGTCCGTATTACGTTAGCTCGAGTTTGATTGCCACTTTTGGATGTACTTTTCTATTTTACTGCCAGCCATTTTTTTAAAAATGCACATACTGTTATTAAGCCGTATTGAGATATTAGTAAGCCGTATTGGATTTTTTAAGTGTTCTAATAAATTTCTTACAATTATGGTTTTTAATGGGAAAATTTAGTGTCTGTTAAAATTGCAATAATTTGAGGTGTTTTTCTTAAAATTATGTCTTGCACCTCATCTTTGCCTTTTCTTTTCTCTTTACTGGTTCTCTTTTATTTCTAACCACTTAAATGTTTTTGTAATTTTATCAAGTTGCTTTCGGTTATGACTTTTGCTCAAAAAAATTTATAACAACACAGAAAATTTAATTAAAAATTCTAAATAAAATGAGGTGAACTCTACAACTTTCAATGTATAGAGATGTAATTGATAAATGGAATCACAAGCTTTCGAGCCAACTAACTAATGAACCTTAATATCATTGTGTTTAATTTTTATCTAGATGTATCATCCTATTTTCCATAATTCTTCTCACTCTTACTTTATATTCCAGTGGTTTAGTTCCATAAGTTTTAGATATTGAGTTTAAGTATGAAGGTCTTGGCAACTCTTGAATCTATATCTCTCATAAGATATTTCTATGAGAAACATATAACTATTTCTTTTACGCTAATTACCATGCATTGCACGGGTTTGAAACAAGTACATATCAAATTGAAAACACATTGAGAATAAAACAAACCAAGGACAACATAGACCCTAAATGAGATAACAAAGGGATAAAACTTACTTGGTAAATAATAATAAATCAATTAATATTTCACTATTTTTTGCAATATATTAAAAGTTAATCTTTAATATATAACAAAGATACATATTTATAAACATACAATATAATAAATGAGAAAAAATGTTTGTAAAGAATTTTAAGAAATGAGTTTTTCTTGGTGCCCTTGGGGACCGTTAATTTGGATTAAACATGTCATGTATAAACTTTTTCCTCCTAAATTAGTGACTAATGCCAATTTAGTATGCATCCATTAAATCCTGCCATTTTTCGAAGCAAATCCTACCATGTTTTAATCATTCAAATTTAAATATTTAACATCTCATGTGTCCATTAAATGCAACATCTTGGGAACATAATAAGAATAAAAAAAGTTACATTAGCAAAGAACTTGTATTGTTTTAAATCCCATTTTGCAATAAAATTTTAGAAGACCTTTTATTGTCTTAATATTTTGACTTATATTTTTCATTTTTAAAAACTTTAATTATTTATTTAAAAATGGGGTTTAGTGTTAGTTAAGTTAAATTTTATGTAATGTAAATATAATTAAAACTTCTAGTTCAGCAATAAGTGATATAAGTTCAACAATATAAAAATCATCTATGCATATGATCATAATTCAGATGAAGAATCGTAGTTCAACAAGTAAGTTCAAAAATCAAAGTTTAATTGAAACAAAATATGCGCATATGATTTGTGCCTTGTTCAAATAATCATGTGCCTTGACAAAATATGTGTACAAATTTTCATATGAACCGTGTACAAATTAGAAAGCACATAATTATTTCAAATGAAAAATTGTATTCACATGTTATGTAAAAAAGTAGAATAAAAATCGTATACATAGATTTTAAAAGAAAATAGTGGTAATGGGAGCACAAACACATTAGGCAAGTAATAAGCAAAATTGACCCGCGAGTTGTTGCGATATTTGTGTGAAGATGCCAAAAAATAATGGTTAAATATTTTTCTTAGAATATTTTTTTTAATTTGTGGGTAAAAATATTTTTGGGAATTGTAATATAGATAAATTAGTGCGAATGAAGAAAACAATGGTTTAAGCACTTGGTTCAAAATTTTCTTTTTTAGCTTGTGAATAAAAATATTTTTTGGTTTTGTATTGTAGATAAATTAGTGCAGGAAAAGTCAAAAAATAATGGTTTAAGCATATGGACAGTACTAATACTTTTGATAGTTGTATTGTAGATAAATTAGTGTGGAGAAAGCAAAAAAAAAAGTTCATTTTGATTTAGAAAAAATATTAGTTAAAGCATTTGTACAATATTAAATGGACATAAATTAGAATGAAGAAAGACAAAAACAAAAATAAAAATGAAGGCTCACATGATTTAGAAAGAAATGTTTTCGAGAAAATTAGTCCTTCACAACTTCAATAATCCACAGTAGTCCCTCAAATCTCAATACTTGCTCATTAGTCTCTCAAATTCTAAGGGGTCTTACAATTTAGTCCCTCAATAACGAAAATAACTCTTAGTTATGATTTCTCTGTTAAAACTCATATTTCTATAAAAAAAGATTATCTACACTTTGGTAATCTTAAAGTTTACACCTTTTAGCTTTAATACCAAAGTTTTTGGCACTTTGGTACCTCTACAGTTCACACCTTTTAACTTTGATATCTCAAAAATTTTTCTAACACTTTTATTAAGATAAATTTTATATCTTTTTAACTTTGATACCCCAAAGTTTTATTTTTAACTCTATAATACCTTAAAATTTTTCTTAAACTTTACGGTATTAAAGTTAAAATGTGCAAACTTTGAGGTATCAAAGTAAAAAATGGAATCCTTGAAGTATGAAAGTTAAAAAATGTATAAAGTTTGCATATCAAAGTGTCAAAAAAGTTTTGGGGTATCAAAGCTAGAAAAGATATAATTTTTGGGGTATCAAAATGTCAAATAAACTTGTGGAAGTCAAAGATTATAGAAGTGTAAACTTCAGAATGCCAAACTGCAAATGACCCTTTAAAAACATTAAATGAGGGTATTTTGGTCATTGAGGGACTAAATTACAATAAGACTAGGATTTGATGGACTAATGAGCAATTATTTAGATTTGATGGACTAATGCCGACTCGCCTAGCCACGTCGCTGATCTTGCCTAGCCCCATCCCCTTTTCTCTCAACTTCAGCTCCACCTCCTTCGAGTGCCACACCTCCTCCGATAAATCTCGTCGCCTTGCTGCCATCCCATCATCTGACAATGAACCCCTCCATCCCACCCATCCTCCCTTCTGCCTTGGCATCCGCGGTGGTGATTGGATCTCGTATTGTTTGTCCCATTGTTGTTTGTCATTGACAATGTTAGCAGTGGTAATTGGATGGAGGTTTGTGAAGGAGAATTTAATATGAGATATGTATGGTTGGGTTTGCCAGATTTCTTGGTGTTGCTTGCAAGTTTTTACATGCTCGCGCTGGCGCTACATCGCCGCCACGAAGCACACATGAGATGTGATCGAGATTATCTGCTGATATATATGTGTGTGTGTGTGTGTGTGTGTGTGTGTGTGTGTGTGTGAGTGAGTGATCGAGATTATCTGCTAATTTATTGTGTGTGAGATCGAGATTATCTACTAATTTATTTAAAAAAATGGGAGTTTGGTTCTTTTAGTAGAGTAGATTGGGTATTTTTTTTAGTTTATTTCTTCTTGATATTGGCATTGTTAGTTTTGATCAATTGACATTGTGAGAGAATTTTGTGAATTTGTGAGGGAATTGTGTGAATTAAATGACGAATTTCATGAGAGAATTGTGTACTATGTAAAGTTTGTTTTGTGAATTTGATGTATTGGGACTAAAATGAGGAATTTTGTGTTTTTCTTTGTATCTAATGTAAGTTTATGTGTATGTCTATGTGAATTTATTTGGTTGGTGAAGACTTGAAATACAAGTCCAAACCACTTAGTTGCAAACTGCCGATGCATTCATTTACCTAGATTCATACAATTATATGTCACTAATAATCTGCTAATGTAAAGAATTGCTTTAATCCAAATATTATCACATGATGATTCATAACATACAAGCACAACTGATACAATATGATAATTATGTCTACAAATTGTCTCTTTGTGAACATCACCCTTGTTATAAGTGTTGTCGACTACCTTCCTATTATTCTCGTCCCAGTTGCTATTTATTTTTCAAAATTTATATAATGACTTCAATAGGCGGGGCGTTGGGGCTCATCGGATGAGGAAGAGGGGGTGGGGTGTGCTGCTGAAGTTTGTCAGAGGAGAAGAGCATGATAGTGGGTGATGACATTCATCGGTCGAGAATGCACAAAGTACAATCAAAATTTTATTAGACATGTTAGTACAGAGATACCAAAGTGGCGGGAAAGACTGAAGGTTATATATTTGAGATTGTATATTGAGAATCACATATAAATGTAGAGAGACTGGGAAGCATTTACTACTATTTATCGCAATCAACAACATGTATATCAAATTAATTGTAGTTGAAAATGCAAGAAATGTTGAGAAATATTTATGAAATAATTTGTACAAATTTAAAATAGACTTAACATTAATGAATTTAAATTACATCCCTCTTTCATTAAAGCATTCTCACAAATACCTTGTTAGCATCTGTGTGAAACACAATCTTGTTTGTATTGCTTGCAAATTACCTTTTGTTTCATTGGGTTATGCTCACAAACAAACTTGTGGGCATGAATTTAAAAAAGAACCTTCAACTAGAAAGATTAATATTCATCAAGATTGCTACAATCCCTATTTACACGAAAATTTCCCATGCTTGACAGGGACAAACAACATTAACAATCCAAAAAAAAAGGTACTAACAAAAATAAGAATACAAACCCAAGTCACTTTTTTATACTTAAATCAAATTACACAAGGGTTTTGATACCCCATCAGCATTTGAAACATCTTGGACTTGGCCTCATATACATCCAATCTCTCATTAATGGCCTTTCCATCGTACGACGTGATCACCTTCTATAGTAATCCACACCAAACTTAGACTAGTTCGCCAACAAAAGGTTCAACGCAGCCCGAAGTAGGAGTCAGGCATAGAAGCTATTGTGTTGTTCGGAGAAGAGGGATCGCCGATGTAGGGAGCGTCTAGTGCTGCCGGCAAGCAGAGATGACTCAGGCAGAGGGGAGAAAAATATCTGGGTTTGTGTGAGAGAATAAGATGAGAGAGAGAGTGTGTGTGGGCAATTAATTAGGCCAACTATCTCTTCAAAAGCGAGTTTGCAAAACACTCCATCTATTGGTCCTTCACCATCTCTAGATCTAGATCTAGGAGTGAGATTATGCCACATGGGTGCCACCTTAGATTGCATCTAAGGTGGCATCTTATGGATACTTTCTCCATATATATATATATATATATATATATATATATATATATATATATATATATATATATATATATATATATATATATATATATATATATATATATATATATATATATATATATATATATATATATATATATATATATATATATATATATATATATATATATATATATATATATATATATATATATATATATATATATATAGAGAGAGAGAGAGAGAGAGAGAGAGCAAATCTCTATAAACTTAAGTTTATAGGAATAGTCATACACCAACTTTTCTATCCATTGATGTTGCATTGGGATCCATGAAAGATATGAAGCCCATTTTAAGATTTGTGCATCTCTTGATGGCACAAATCTAAAGACAACATCAATGGATAAAAAAGTTGGTGCACTACTATTCATTATGAACTTAAGTTCATAGGAGCCTTGCTCTATATATATATATATATATATATATATATATATATATATATATATATATATATATATATATATATATATAGTAAGGCTCTATGAACTTAAGTTCATAATGAATAGTGGTGCACCAACTTTTTATCCACTCATCTTGCCTTGAGATTTGTGATGCACAAATCTCAAAGTGAACTTTATATCTTTCACGGATCCCAAAGCAAGATGAGTGGTTAGAAAAGTTGGTGCACTACTATTCATTATGAACTTAAGTTCATAGGAGCCTTGCTCTATATATATATATATATATATATATATATATATATATAGTAAGGCTCTATGAACTTAAGTTCATATAAATATGGTGCACCAACTTTTTATCCACTCATCTTGCCTTGAGATTTGTGATGCACAAATCTCAAAGTGGCCATTATATCTTTCACGGATCCCAAAGCAAGATGAGTGGTTAGAAAAGTTGGTGCACCACTATTCATTATGAACTTAAGTTCATAGGAGCCTTGCTCTATATATATATATATATATATATATATATATATATATATATATATATATATATATATATATATATATATATATATATATATATATATATATATATATATATATATATATATATATATATATATAACATTAACCTAATAGCATAAAGTAGTATATTGGGCATATTCTGTAAAATGTTAAGTGAGGGGTAGCTTTATCCAATATTGGAGATTTTGAGATGATTTTGGGGATAAATTCGCAAATATGAATGATTTAGGAGGTATATAAACAAATAACCCTTTCTCATATCTCAAAAAATTTGTCACTTATCCCTCTTTAATAACAACCAATATCATTTTTCTCGATATAATTTATGTACGAGGAAAGAGAAAAGAGAAAGTAGAGGCCTTCGGCCATCATTGATCATCTTCGATCATCATCAATCATGCTTCAAAGTATCTTTCCATGTTCGCCAAAGTTCTACTATTAGTAGAGTGTAAGCATGAGCTCTTAGGCATGTGCGTTTATTTATGGATTTTTATCAAGTATTATGTCCTTACTCACACTGTGGGTCTAATTTCATTATTTTGTATATCTAATTTATTTTGTGTCTAGAAATCTCTTCTTTGATTATATATGTGCTTTTAGATCCAATCACAATGGAATTTTTTCTTTAGGTTTGCTCCTTCCTATACCAATGACTTATAATATATGCTTATATATAAGAATGAACATGATATTAATCTTTAAATTTCTTCATAGTGTTATGAACATAATACATCGATGAAAAGTAGATTGCTTGAATTTGAAATTCAAAATTAGATAACTGAGCTAGAGTTTTTTCTTAGATAGCTTAAAAATTCAAAATAAAATTTAGAATAAGGGCTGAATAGCTTTTAATACTTGATATAACAATATCTATTCAGACTTATTTATTTCAATATGTTTGTAAACATTAGCTAAATTTAATGAGAATTCAAACTCTTGGACATAATGTCAAATATGTTGACTTATATATACATCATAACATTGTTTGCCTTCATTCTTAAGTATTGTGTGATGAACAACTAATGACAGGTATAACTATATGTTATAAGTTTTATCTCATATTTAGAGCAATGTAAGGGGAATTTAAAATGTTCTCTCATCTTTGCCATTGGCATAAACCATTTGTGTTGTCATTTTTATAAGAAAATTGGACTATATACGAAGCGAGAAAGAAATGAGAGGAAAAGAAAAGAATTTCATTGCTATTCAATTTAGAAGGAAAATTCAAATGAGATAAAACCTCGATATATAAATCAAAGAAATCAGATGCAGTGTTGGCAGGCATAACACTCTGGCGTGTGTGTCTTATAGATTAGTAGTGGTCATATTCTTCAAAGATAAAGACCAGTTCTTCATCCGAGGGTCTAAAAATTAATTACATTTGTTCTCCTCTGCCAATGTATATTTTAAATTCATTTACTTTTACTTATAATAATTTATTTATCTATCTAATACTTATTCATAGTTTATTGCAAATTTATGAGAATATGACTTTAATTAAACATTTTTCCTATTTTTTCTTATTTTTTCAATCAGGGACTTTAGATTATTTTTTATTGTAGTAAACGATGAGTTTTAAATCAACATTTTTAATTTATTAGTTGATAAAATTATAATTTATTCTACATAAAGTTTTTCTTAATTTAAAATAAAACACTAAATTAAAGATATTATATTATTAATCTAAAATGTATAATATTCACTGATTAATCTGAAAAATTTTAATATCTTTGCTGATTTATTATATTTGTTGATTAATCAAGATTATTTAGAAAAATTTAGCATATATATTAGCTGATTTTTAAATTGGCAGCATGATCTAAATGTTCAATGTTACCAATTCTTTTTAATATTTGTCTCCATAGCATCATAAAATTGAGAATTATAGCGGTATTTAATTATTTTATCAAATAATTATCTTATCAATGATAAATTTAAAATCTAAAACCATATAAACAAAAGATGTAGAAAATAACAAAAGTTATTTGGTAAAACAATATTGAATTTGATTATTGGGCATATCACCTTAAAATTTGTTAAATTTTTGTATAAAATAAACACATAAACCCAATAATTAAGCTACATGATATTTTCATCATCTTATAATAATTTGATACGTTACCAAGTAAATATGTTATAATGTAAATGCTTTGATAAAAAATTATGAAATGATAATAAAGTAGGAAATATTTTATTTTTCACTTGATAAAATCTTTAATATAAGCCAAGAATTTTTAATTGTAAATAATCAAAATTTAAGATAGGTAGGATTTGATTAGATCCTAACTCAACATATAATAACTTGATTCAGTTACAGAAATAAATCCACTACATAATATAGTTACCATATCCTTTTGAAATTTAAAAGATAGAGGAAATGATAATTTTCGGTAATATCTTATATTAATATAATTTTGGCAATATCTCTGTATATATTAAGATAAATTTTGGCGATATTTTATATTAAGTATTATTTTATTAAATATTAACTTGAGAATAATTAATTTAAAAATTATTATATCTGGTGATCAATATAAATTTTTTAAGTTATAGTCACGATTTATTATATTCACTGACTATTAATGATTAATCTAAATTTTTTAATATATTCACTGATTTTTAAATTGTTAGCATGATATGAATATTTACATGTTTAATGTTGCCATTTTTAATATTTGCCTTCATAGCATCATTTAGTTGAAAATTATATTACTATTTAATTATATTAGTATTCAATTATCGGGATGTCAAGATAGAATAATAAAATTGCAGATACACGCCATTTAACAAACTTGGTAGATAAAAATGATGCCATCTTGAGAGAAAGAATCACTTTCGAATGTGGGAAGGACAGAATGCCAACACAGGAGTCTCCTCTAGCATTAACTTTATTCTCCTTGATAATTAGATAAATTTTAAATTATAACTATATCGATATGTGTAAGGTTAAAAAATATCAACTTTCTTTAATGGTGATAACGGACTGAATTTTTTATAGAACACTCATGTGCATGGTTTTATCGTAAGAATGATGCATTACGGTGAGAAAATTAATATAAGAAGGAACATTTATATTTTCTCAAACATAAAGATTGTTACTGCAAATATGATTTATAGACTAGTCAAGACTCTAGTATCTATTCGTTTGTGCATAATCAAGAGTAAGTTACAAAATTCGTTAATATTTTTGTAAAAATACGAAAATGGATTGTATAACATCTAAATTAAATATTTTTTATCAACTACAACACTATAACTATCATTTTGTGGGAAGATTTTGCATGTGCTATGAGGAAAAATTAAAATGAGAGAATCAAGGCTAAATGGTTATCATTGTGATGGATCTATTGAGTTTTAGGTTTGAGGTATGAAATACACACACACACACCTTGATAATTTACAATATTTGCATGTCTAATTATAACCTTGCAATAACTCATGATTTATATAATATTACATAATATTAAATGTTTGACAATTTCTCTTAGCGATGCTACAAAGATTTATATAAACCGACTAATAACGATGATCTTGTTCAAACTCAAAGGTGTTTTAGTATTTTTATTGTGGACTAGTATTTTTATTTTTATTAAATATTCAGTAGAATTAAGATTATCAATACAATTAATGGTTATTTCTCTACTTTTATCTCAGTTCTATTGATGTGCCAACTCAATACCAAAATTTTGAGACTAGAACAAGATCATTAAGCACACAAGTGCAGTTTTAAATAGACGATGATACTATTAATGACATATTTAAAGTGAAGGATTTGAATAACAATGATGTAAGTGAATTTTAGTACAATTACTACTGAATTTTTAATAAATTTTAATTTATATTCAATTATAATTTTTAACATTACGTATATAAAAATCACAATACAAGGACATGAGTTGTATTATTAGTACACAATACACTTGAACCTTTTAATTTAAAGAGTTAACATGATATATAAAAACATATATAAATTAAATTATACAATGGCTTGGAAAATACATAACTTAAACTCTAAGGTTAATAGTTTAAATCATTATGTATGCATTTCATTGTTTATTGTTGTCGTATAGTTTTCTTGATGATTAAATCATTAATCTATCTAATATTTAGGAGAAACAATTTTTTTTGCAATGCTCGGATCATGGGAATCAAAGTGATGTTGGGTTAGTGATATCCTTCTCACTCGATTGTAATAACAAGTTGAAAGAGATCAATGTGGTTCTTTTCTCAGTCACCATAAAAAATCAAATATATAGAAGAGAGGTAAATATGATATTTCATATGTTATCAAGATTCATAATCTATATTTTTAAAAATTAAAATAAATAATTTTATTATGATGTAACTATATAATTAACTTTAGGTATAAACTTACCTTACAAATGATGGATATAATAAGCATCACTACATTTATAATACTCTATCACGACATTCTTCGTTTGCTAAAAATTGGTCCTTCAGGATAAGCAAATACCGTGGTTTTGGTAAATTATCTCGAAATGTCATTCAAATAAATATATTTATTAAAAATATATTTATAATATAAGTTTTAATATTTTTCTAATTTTATTCATGAAGTTGAACTTTTAATGTTATATCGCTTAAACAAGATGGAGAAAACATGGACCGTCCACTCACTATCAAGAGATTAATTGGTAAAAAGATGTGTATCCATGTAAAAATTACAGCGGTTAATACAAGTAAATGCATTTAAGACTACATGGTTATTAAAATCGTTGATAATGATGTGGACGATGAGAAACTCAAAAGATTATTATTGCTAACTAATGGACAAGTAAAGCTCGATATTCCAAATAATTAAACTATGATCTATAATTGTATATTATATGTCTGTTGTTCTAATACTTAATTTACTATTGTCAAAGGATAAGAAAGCCCTCGAATTGGCACAGCTTGATGGCGATAATAGTCAATCCATTGAATATACTTCAGACTTATTGACACTTGAAACTACATCTGATAAAAATATCAAAAGAAGCTTTTGATATATTTAATATTTGTATATTTATTTTAAAAATTAATTCATGTTTTGTTATTCTAAAATGAATTTACTACTATCACAGGAGAAGAAATTAATTGACTTGAATTAAGATGATATAATTGATTATCAATCGATGAATTAAATCCGGACTTATCCACACCAATATCGACAACTAATAGCAAAAGAAAAAAGAAGATTTTTAATATATCATCTATTGCTACATTAGACTCTTCGCATTTAAAACCTCACTTACAACCGGTGGCAAAACAAGGATACGATTAGGTTAGATATTTTATAAAATAACCTTATTTATGGTATAATACTATTATGTTACATTTACTTATTACATATTTTACATCTTGCGGACATTAATAAAGAACTCGCTCTAACTTTAAAGAAGAGGATTAAGATGGGGAAAAATGATTGAAAATCAAAGGAGCATTTCTTAAAATATTACTTATTACATGTTTTGAGTTGTTGATTAATAGAGAACTTTTAATTTGATTTGTGATGAATCATTCGCGAATAATGTCTTTGAACATGAAACAATTTTATATCTTTAAGTATGTACAAGTTGCGTTTTGATATATTTCATGTCTTCTTTTGTTTATTCATTTCATATGAAAAAATTGGGTTAAGTGGTGTTAACTTTTTGCATGCAACTTGATTTTAATATCTGCAGACTTAGAATAACTTTAACACAATTAATTATAGCATTATATAATTTTAACATTATCATAATTTTTAGGCAGGGATGTATTTTCGTACCTCAATCAGGGGTTTTTTTTTCTGTGCTTCGAAAAGGGAGGTACGTCATTGTATTTTTTATATTCTTTTTGGTGAAGATGATTAGAACACGATAGAATATTGGTGAATTGCAGTAAGACCGTGCTTAGCACGGGCTAAAAGACTAGTATATGAGATGATAGAAACCCTTTATCAAACATGGGGTAGAGTAAGGGTATTACCTGAAATCTAGATCAGGGAGAGAGATTGATCTACATGAAATTTGTTCAATATTTTAACCATTTCACGATACAATATGTGCATCTAGGTATGTTTCAAGAAAGATCCAAGCATTTGTATGTAAACATAATCAAGATACAAAAATATAGTAAAATTGTTTTATTGCAAGAGAAGGAACAAGAGCGAAATAGAAGTTTGGTGAGGTTTTTTCTTTAGGCAGTTCTTGAGAGAGGATTATGAGTTTTTTTCTTTAGCTAATTAAAATTTTAAAAATTTTGTTTAGTTGTATCAAACTGTATCCTTCTAAAAATGAGGAAATAAAAATCCTCTTTCTTCAAAGAAAATAAATTTAATAAAATTATTATGCCCTTCTATAATTATTTTAAACCACAATATGAGTTAATATAGAGTGAAAGTGAAAGGATTTTTTCTTCATGAAAACGATATTTAAAATAGACCAAATCGATAACAACCATCTTTCAAGTTGTTTTTATACACAAATCACCTGGTGGGTTTTAGCTTTCAATCAATCACCCTTAGACAATTTCAGTTTAAATTTTATCATAACTATAAAAAATACCCTTCTTATCCACCCAACGCCCCCATCCCACCTCCACTCTCATCTCTTCTTCCTCCTTTATCCACCCCACCTTCGTCTCAACAACCATGGTTGAGATGAGAGAGGACGTAGGAGGGTGAGATGAGACAGAAGAGAGAGGAACGAGCACAGCGTGAAAGAATAGAGGAATGTGAAAGCGGAATGAAGGAGTGAGGAGGATGAAGGAGATGCAACGAATGATGAGAGAAGAGGGTGGATGGAGAAGGAAGGAGCATGGATAGAAGAGAAGGAGGGCGGGGATGAGATGTAGGAGGGTGGAGATGTGTATGAGAAGGGAGAACGGATGAGGAGATTTTGGGTAATTGGGTTAAATTTTAAACAGAAATTGCCCTCAACTTATTTATTAGGTGGTTTCTGTGTAAAAAACTTGAAAAATAACTTATAACTATTTGACATATTTTAAAATAGTTTTGATACAAAATCAAAGATAAATTTAGGGTCTGTTTGGCAACATGCTGAAAACTAGGCTAGGTCTGAACCTGACCCAATTCTATTCTAAACTAGTTCTTGTTTGGACTAGCGAGAGGCTGGTCCAAACTAGAACCAGTTTAAAGGCCAAATTTTAGCTAAAGAAAATAAGACTAATTGTGGCTCAAAACCTTGTCAAACAAAAAAACATTCAAAACTGAGTCAAGTTTAAACCTGACACAGTTTTAAAAAATTACCAAACACAGCGAGAGGCACCTTGCAGCCCAACCTAGTTCACTTCACTCCCTCAACTTTCTTTACAATCTCCCTTAATTAATAAATCTCAACCGTCTGGTCAATGGGCCCCGTATGACCTGGAATCCACGCGAGCTCTCACGCCTAGCCCGTTAACCTGTCCCTGCGGAACCCGTTAGTCCAGCTCAAAACACCTGAACGGCTGAACCGAAGCCTCTCCCTGTGCTCTCGATCTGACTCCGTCTCTTTGCCCATCTGTCAATCGCCATAAAAAAAAAAAAAAAAAATTATAAAGAGAAGGAGCTCAGAGAGAGAGAGAAGAGAAAGAGAGAGAGAGAGGACAGAGAAACAAAGACAAGGATCGTAGAGAGAGAGATGGAGAGGATCAACGAAGAAGGAGGAGAGGAGAGAGATAGCGGCGGCGGCGCGGCGGCGGCGGCGGCGCAGCTGGAGGAGGAGGCGACGGGATCGAGGCTGACGATGGAGCGAGTCGCCGCAGCGAAGCAATACATCGAAAACCACTACAAATCTCACATGAAGAACATTCAGGAACGCAAAGAGAGGTTCGGATTCGATTCTTTTAACGATGGATCCCTTTGTTGGTGCTTTTGTCCCTTGATCTCTTGCTGTAGACCTCTCTTGAGCTGGATTTGTAATTATTGCTACAGTTACTATCTCTTGATGACGCAGATTCTTGATATTTACGTTGTTTTGGTGCTTTTGATGCCTTCTGTTGATAGATTTAGGCGAAAAAATGATTTGCATTAGGTTTCCTGTTAGCCTGTAGGGATACATGATTTGGATCTACTAATTATGACATTAGGTGTTGGTTTCAAGTGAATTTGGTTTGAGATGTAATTAGTGCTCACTTATTTGTCAAATGTACTAATTGTAACCATTTTAATTTCATAATTGAAGTTGTGATTAGGAGAAGGAGAAGAACAGGAAACGTGACGAGGTCAGAAGATGGCTAGGAGCTCTGCAAAAATCAGCTTCATGTTTATTATATTCCATTCATGGGTTTGGAAATGTTAATTTTTAGTCAGTTGAGTTTCTATGCATAATTGTTGCTGAGATTTCAAGGTTCCAAGTGTAATCAATTAAGGTTGTAGACAGAATTGGCAGACATTTTATGTATTTTGTAAATCCGTAAGAGTACAACTGAAGCTTTTTAAGTCCCATGCATTGATGTTTGACGTTAATGCAAGCCGAGACTCAGCTAGTTTTTTAGTTATCATGGGGAAGAGTCATTTCTAAATCAGGTTCTTATAGTTTATACCACAAGATTCCAAATTTACCTAACAATAAATTTCCGTTGCATGATTCAGTTTGGTTTTGATAGGTTCTCTTTGTGCTTCATATATTCACGTTCCAAATTTACATTGACATTACACGTTGGTTTCAAGTGAACTTGGGTTGAGATGCATTGAATGCACACTTATTTGTTGAATGTACTGATTATAACCATATTAGTTACATAGTCAATTGAAATTGGGATTAGGAGAATAAAAAATGTGACTGCACGAGAAGAATGTGAGGGGTTCCACATAGATCAGACAATTATGATCTTCCATTTACGTGTTTGGAAGTGTTAATTTTGGTCAATAAAGTTACTATGAACAATTGTTGGAAAGATGTCAAGGTACTAATTTTAGTCAATTAAAGTCCTAGACTTAACTGGTAGACACTTTTATCAACCTTGTTAGAAGTAAAACTAAAGTTGGGAGCTTTTAAGTCTGCATGCATGGGAGTTTGATGTAAATGAAGATCAAGAATCAGCCAGTTCCACAGTTATCATGAGAAAGAATCATTCCAAGACTAGATCCATATGTTTTATACCACAATATTCCAAATTTTCTCTCTTCTCCTCTGAACAAACAGTACATTTCCGTTGCATGATTTTTTCCAGTCACTTAGAGGTTCACTATGCGGTTCATATATTCAGTTGTCCTGACATTAGATGCTGGTCTCCAATATAGGCGTGTTATTTTATAGGTTTGCAGTGTTCATGTGTTTTTGCTTGATTGAAGTGACCACATACACTGTTTTTGATTTGAGTGACGCCTTTGTTGCACAATTTCTTGGTTCTTAGGGCTTACCATTTCTTTTCCCGAAAATGTACTGATTATTGCTATTCAAATTTCAAGGCCCGACATGCAATCATTTGGCAATTCTAATTAATCTACATGTTCAAAAGTATTGATTTTTGTGAACTAAGTTCATATTCACATTTATTGGATAGATTGCAAGGTATTTGCTGGAGTCAAGTAAGTTCGTAGATATGGTCATTTGGCTAGTCAAGTTGTTTAAGAAGTAAAAGTAAAATTGGAGTTTTAACTCCCTGTGAATTGGTGCACGGTATTAATACAAGATGAGGATCACTTGGTTATTCAGATGTGACAAGAAAGAATCATCTCTAGCGAGGATTGACTGCACTGTTTTAAAAAGCTTCTGCCTAGGCGTACGCTTAGGCCTAGGCGGTACCTAGGCCGCCTAGGTAGCGCCTAGCGCCTGGGCAGTACCTAGGCTGCCCACCTAGGCTTTAGGAGTGTTTAGGGGAGCATTGTATGCTTACGTGGATTGCATCCTTTAGGCATTGATCGTGATTTTCTGTGTTGCAGCCTCCAGGTCCTCCAACTTCCTTCAAACTCCTTTAACCTCCAAATATGAACATCTCCACTACCTCCTCCGACCTTCAGCAAAACCTCCTCAACCACCACTTAAATGAAGAAAGAAATCCGCCTAGACACCAGTCTGGCACTAGGCTTTCTATAACATTGACATTTACTATCAATTATTGTAATTAAAAAATAAAAAAAGAAAACCTCCTAGGCTCTAGGCGTCGGGTCCAACACCTAGGCCTCCTAGCGCTTTCTATAACCTTGTTAGTTATTATTTTGGCTATTTAGTATTTAAGTATGCATGGTTTGTTGTGGATCTAAGATTGCTTTTTTTTTTGGGCAAATTTATATGAATTTAATACATATTTTTATCGATTATTATAATTAAATAATTTAAAAATAGCTAACGCCTAGGCGCTAGGCGCCGCTCAACCTAGTAATGCCTAGCTACTTCTCAGAACATTGATTGACTGTATTGTTCGCATTCTCTTTTCGCCTTTATTGACAACGGTATCAGGAATTTCAGCGCCATTGGTTGTCTTGGATTTGAAGTTTCTGTCATGGAATAAGTCGGAGTTTATTCCTGAGCTTACTCTTCATTAATTTATATTTATTGTTCTTAACATCACATTCTTTAACTTATAGTACGTCACATCTTAGATCCTTCTTTTAGTAATTATTAACTAACATTGTCCGTATTGGTCATTAATAGCTAATTTTGGTGATATTTGCAGGATCAGGTTGATGTATGCTTTAAATCTAATACTATATAACCAATTCATATGAGTATTAACCGATACTTTACTTCATGCTCTCAAGGTTTTGGTCTGTGCGTCATTTATCTTGTAAGGTCCAAAATTTAACTTTTTTCAAGGTTCCAAAATTTAACTTTTTTCAAGGTTCCAAAATTTAACTTTTTTCTCTTGTTAATAATGATTATGTCTCATTACATGATCTATTTCAGGCACTTATTATTCTCTCTTTACATATCTGACTATTATCTAAACACAGAGTTGTGGAATCATATTGTTTAGAACTTTAGATCTCAATTTGGTTTTTTCTCATGATGTCATTCTAAGAACTTTTATGGGTGCATTGCCTGAAATGATTTTCTTTCATATATTCCGGTTCTCAGTCAACATGCTTGTTGCGCTTTCAATGACTAGTGGATTGGTTGATTGTCATCAAGGCTGGACCTTTGGAGATGAAGAAGTTGCGTGTTGATATGTGTTTTTATTGTTAAGCATGGTAGAACATACGAATATTCCTTAAAAATTTACGTGATGATAGGAGTAGGACAATTCATGTGTCAATGCGCATATAATGCCTTGGACTTCTAAATCTATGTAAGAACTTAGGGTGAAGATTTTAGATCCATAGTCATTGCCATGAAAGAGCACTTTCCTTGCCATGTACCTTGTTTGAGTTTGGCCTCCATGAAGACTGAAGATGTCGCAAGTTCTTTTGTTTATAATCTGTTAGTTTCCTTTTCTATTTAGGACTCTGATGCACTAATGTACTAAAAAAACCACGCTGCCTTAGTAGTTGGATATGACTCGAACATGATGGAGAGCAAAGCCTTGGGTGGTCTTCACTATTGGCCATTGTTTTAAATATCCCTGACATGGCCCGATATATCCCCCGATATATTCTTTTACAGGGCTTGCCGCAACCGATATGGTCTCAAAATACCATTTATCGCTTTTTGGCTATTTTGGGCGATATATCCCTGATATGACTGATATATCAGCCGATATGTTAACCGATATATCCTTTTATACGGCTTGTCGTGAAACAATATATCGTGTTTGGCAATTTTTGGGCGAGATATCATGGCTTTCCCATTATATCAAATGACATTATGGCCTAAAAAAATTAGACGAAATGTTGCAACGTTGATTTGTACTTTATTTATTTTACAGGGTTGATAATTATCCTAAACATATATTATTTACATTTTGTATGCTTAGATTTCGTTAAGTATGTTGAGATTACATTTTAGTGCATTATACTATATATGCAAACATCCGTTATGGCATTCCGATTTTACCACATATCCCCGATATTTCCCCGATTTCCGCAATCCGATATAAATTTTGGCCATCCGATATTTTCCCGATATCCGATATTTAAAACCTTGCTATTGTCATGTGGATGATGAGGCTGTCCTTAGAATGTAGACAACAATAACAACAACAAAGCTCTAAAATGTACACACATAAGTTTGTTCTAATGTATTAGAGCATTTGCTTTTCCAAATTAATTTAGACTGCATACCCTTCAATATCTTTTATTTTTGTTTTCCTTGCACATCCTCATATAAATTGCTGCTTATATCTTCTATAAGTTCTGACTTTAATCTGTCATTCTTCCCGCCTTACATGTATGTCGTGCTTTTGTCCTGCACCTGACATGTTGATGCAACTCCATTATTTGATTCTACTTTTGTTACTGGCTTATGGTTGACAATTTGGTTCTTATTGCAGGAGGTGGATTTTAGAGAGAAAGCTAGCTTCCTCACATGTTTCCCAGGAAGAACAAATCAATTTAATAAAGGATCTGGAGAGAAAGGAGACAGAGTATATGCGACTTAAGAGACATAAGATCTGTGTGGATGATTTTGAGCTATTGACCATCATTGGAAGAGGAGCCTTTGGAGAGGTTTGCAGTTGTATTCGTTATGTGCATACAATTCTTCATTTTTGTGGCACTCACACTTTTAGAAGTGCCAAAGTTCTCATCACGTCTGTAGCTTTATATATAATGGAATTGAAGTTGCTAATTTTTTTTTTCTATTTCTCATCAATTTTGCTGCCACCTCTTTTTTTACCCTTTCCGTAATTTTCTGTCAGTATGTTAACATCAGAGGTTGGCTGCTACTTATGAAGAGGTATTCTGTGGACAGGAGATACACTTATGCTACTGGGTTTCCTTGATGGACATTCCTGAGCTTTGTTATTATCATTGTCCTTTATTTAATGAAACATGGTGGAAACAAGAAGTCCCTTCATCCATGTACTGGATGTACCAATTCTGTTTAATAGGCGGGTTATTAGTAACTGTAGACCATCACTATGTTTGTTATTTATGTTACTCCATTTTCTAGGTCATACAAGTAGGGATCAGACATTTGTTTAGATTGTCCACAGATGACTACCATCCTTCATGTCATTAGAAAATTTTTCCCGACCTCTGTATATTTGTTTATTTTTTTAACGAAGTTACTGAAACTCCTAATCCTGGAGCTAATGCTTTTCCTTTAACTATATTACACTGTAAGCAGACTCGTCTACAATCACTTGCACTGGTTAGATCTCCATGCTGCACAACTGGAAGCTACATCCATAATGAGCTTATTCCCTTAAGGAAATATGAGGACTGAGATTCATTGCCAGCTTTATGTCATTCTTTAATCAATATTAAGTCTGAGTTGATCAGGTTCAGCTATGGGTCATCTTTAATGGCATAAAGAAGTTCTGTGAAAATTAATGTGTTTAACCTTCTAGTTTGGGGTTTTTATTGGTGAGCAGAATCATATGCTGTTCTTCGACATTCATTCGGAAGGGATTTCACACCTTTATTTAATCATCTAAAAGGTTGCACTCAATATGGTCAAAAATACCTCTTTGATTTCTACTGAAAATACCATAATAAACTTCTGAACTACTATTCTATGCACCATACGATAAAATTGGGATTTGAAGCCAACAATGGTTGACAATAGCCAAAGGCAAGCTGAAGATCTAGGAGAATTGACGCTTGTATGTATTTAAGATTGAAACGATTGCGAGCTTAATGTAGAAAATGGGGAGGGAATTTCTTGATTATTTTTTATATCTTTAAGTGTGTCGTGGTTCCTTGAGCAACATTATATTTTAGTTATGTGAAAGTAGCAAATGATCTAGCTGAAACAACTCTC
This sequence comes from Asparagus setaceus, assembly GCA_012295165.1. Taxonomy (NCBI): domain Eukaryota; kingdom Viridiplantae; phylum Streptophyta; class Magnoliopsida; order Asparagales; family Asparagaceae; genus Asparagus; species Asparagus setaceus. The sequence continues at coordinate 20,213,539 of CM022703.1, read as the reverse complement.
GGAGTTAAATGTGCTTATGCGTGTGTTAGCCGCAAAATAAATGAAACCATTCTCAATTAACAACTTTGCACACTGGTTAGAAAAGATATCTCAAATGGACTTATAAAGCAAAATAAAAAGCCATGACATGCATCATAATATAGAATGCAATCCATATTACATGGACCTTAAGCGTTCCATAGCAACATTGGTATGTAATAAATATTTGTCAAGCCACATGATGCGTTGGTAAAATGGTAGTAGTACATGATTGTCAAGAGTGAAAGTATAGCTTCAAATCAACACAGTGAAGAAAACACCCGACACGAATTTGAACAAAAAGTGGCGGTACAAAAAGCACCAAGAAAATCTAGTCATAATCTAGAAAAATATGAATCCATGCAAAAGGTATCAAGTAATATGAGAACAAGGAGGTTCACTAGTTAAGCTTAGGTGCCGATCACTTCTTCCTAAAGGAGAGTATATGTTGTCACCTGCAGTAGTGGAGCTAGGACCCACTAGGTAGTGGGGGCAAAAAATTGTAAATAAAATATAGTATTGGATGTCATTGCTTTAAAGAACTCTCGACATTATTTTGGTAGTTATGATCTTTTCAAAATTTATCCATGACCTATTTAAAAATATACAACTAAATGATTTTTTGTATAATTTGAAATAGTAAACCAATACTATAAATTGAGATTAATAATGATAACATAGAAAATAAAAATTCAACTAAAAACGTGTTTTGATCGATTCTGGCCATCGTTAGGCCATGTTTTTTTTTCTTTTCTATTATGTAATTAAGCTTTACCCACTATATCACAATTCACAAGTTCTGCTCTTATGCAAAAATAATTCTAATAAAATCTTATGCAAAGTATTTAGAACATATAAAGCTTAAAGATTGTAACTATTTTTCCCCCCAAAATCCCAAATCATTCTTTCTCTCCTGTAGTCGCACCTTTCGTTTTGATTTTCTCTTGAAACGGATCGATCCTTAATGACAACAAAGGAAGAAGGATCAATTAGAGATAATTAGGATTAATTAACGGGTATTCTGATTTAGCTAAATAGGCCTTATCAAACTAATTGCAATTAGTTAAAAATCCATTATATTTAACAATATGGGCTCTATTTAAAGTTCATGTTATTATAATAAAAAGTATAATTTATTTAAACTTACAAGTGGGCTATAATAAAATTAAATTGTAAATACCATAATAGTTATGTGCCTAAGAGACCTAGTGGGGGCAAATACTTAGCTAGGGTCTTAATATTAGATTTATTACATAGAAGGGGTATATAGCAAAATGTTTTTTTTTGAGTGGGGGCATTTGCCCACACTCGCTTGAATGTGGCTCCGCCACTGGCCACCTGCAGCCCTTTGGGTGCTAGAGAATTATATATGGAAATTTTGCCAATCAGTATGGCTGTAACAAAAGCAAACTGTAAAATGAAGTGGCTCCAGAAGTATGGTATGCTGTATAGACAAGGATCCCCTCTAACGAGGGAAGATAGGATGTGATTAACAATAGGTGAGACATGCTGGGTTCATTGAAGAACAGCATCAAGGAACAAAAACCAAGTGTGATTCTCGCAAATCAAGTTGTCATTTAGGGGTTGGAAAGACTTTAGTGTCAATGAACTTGTTGCCTTTTAATTATTAAGGAAAACTAGTTGCATATGAAGATTGGTATCGTGTTGATGCACAGAGGCACACACAACAACAAAGTCATCTCTCGAGGGGAAAACGTAAGATGCAAATGGGTTTGATACAAAGGGGGCATGCGAAACATATGGACCAATTGTTTTTGTCGTGGAGACTTGAAATGGCAAAATAAACTTTAGCATATCATATAGGTCTGCATTGTGAGGGATGGAAGAGGGAAGAAGGGTTGCCTACAGCATGTATACCAAGAAATCTACTTCCCTAGAAATCTACTTTCCACATGTATATCAAGAAATCTACTTTCCATATGTATGTCAAGAATTTTACTTCCCAGAAATTTACTTGTCCTCATGTATTTCAAGATTTCTTGATGTACATTCGTAAGTAGATTTCTAGGACAAGCTCCCAAGTCAGTGGATCATTCTGATTATCCTCTCGTCAGAAGTTGGGTTGCCTTGGGTGAGGATGCCGTTATTGGGAGTTTTAATTATGTTGAAAACATAGGCCATCTCTAGCATGAAGGGTTGCCATCCGCATGTATACCAAGAAATCTACTTCCCTAGTCTATTTTCCACATGTACATCAAGAAATCTGCCTTCCACTTTTATGTCAAGAAATTTACTTCCTAGAAATCTACTTTCCTCATGTATTTCAAGATTTCTTGATGTACACTTGGAAAGTAGATTTCTAGCACAAGCTCCCCAGTCTCAGATTGTTCTGATTATCCTTTCATCAGAAGGTGGGATGCCCCTGGTGCTGATGCTGGTATTGGGAGTTTTAGTTACATAGGCCAGATCGAGCATGATTGTTCCATAGTAACATGGTTAAGTTTCGTGTATACTTATAACATATTTCCTCAAAATAAAGTAGAAAGTTGTGCTTTAGTGAAACTTTTTACTCATCTTCAATACCCATCAGCTAGGGTGATAATTTGCCTTGCCTTGTGGTTGAAACCTTTGATTTGTGCTAGTAGCCTAGTATATATTGCCACCATTTTACCCATCAACCATAGCATATATATTGCCAGCATCTCAAATTTTCTCAGATTACGGTTTCTTCTTATAGCTGATACTTATGAGATATCACCTATATATGGTCGGAAAGGCATTTTCTTTTTGGCAGAAAAGCATTAAGTTTTGTTAATTATTTTTATGAAATCATCGTATACTAACAATTTGTTGGTAAGCGAATGATCCTAATTTTGGTATCATTGTAGTTGTTATATGTGAAGCCTTTGAGCAGAGATCTCAACCATTATGCTTATGAGTTATCATACATTAAACCTTTGATTCTTGTCGGTGTACCTAGCTGTTTGGGAAATACCTTGCTGATTAGTGCTGCTTATGATGCAGGTTAGGCTTTGCCGAGAGAAGGCCACTGGCAATATTTATGCTATGAAAAAGCTGAAAAAATCAGAAATGCTTAGTAGGGGCCAGGTGAGATGCAGTTGATTCTAAAATCCGTTCCATTTGCTTGGCGCCATTTTGTATTACCTGTGCTTTTCTTCTGACCTCTGAAGTAATAGTTATTTCCTGAGTTTTTAATACCAAATTATGTTGGCACTTGGAAAGGCTGCATTCTCTGCACAAGAAAGTTACTTTGACCAATTAGATGACATCATCAGTGTAAATATCATGATAATCTATTGGTATGATATTTTTTCAAAAAGTGGGACCACATAGTTTGGGTAGAAGTGGTCACTAACAATTAGCAACCCCTTAATAACATGGCTCGAAAGGTGGTTTTAAGTGACAGCTAAACATGTCCCAGCATAATGTGCTTTCCTTGCTAGTATTTCCTTTTTCTGAATCATTTTGCTTAATGCACATGGAAAGATTATTGTTGTTTTTTATGATTCTCTTTGTTTGATTTGTAAATATTTTTTTTTCCAGTATTCAAGTTACATTTGTCAAAATGTTATAGGTTGAGCATGTCAGAGCGGAAAGAAACTTGCTTGCTGAGGTTGCAAGTCATTGTATTGTTAAACTGTACTATTCTTTTCAAGATGCTGAATATCTATACCTAATAATGGAATATCTTCCTGGAGGAGACATGATGACCCTACTTATAAGAGAAGACACCTTAACTGAAAGCGTGGCTAGATTTTACATCGCTCAGAGTGTATTAGCAATAGAATCCATTCATAGGCATAACTACATTCATAGGTAAGTATTGAACTCTTTTCATTAATTTGATATTTCCATTATAGCACTCCTTTAATTTCCATCATATGCAGAGATATTAAGCCCGACAATCTGCTACTGGACAAAAATGGTCATATGAAGTTGTCGGACTTTGGCCTTTGCAAGCCAATTGATTGTAGAACACTTTCTACTTTGAATGAAAATGAGCCCCTGGATGATGACAACTTAAAAGAGTCAATGGACATTGATGGATCCTTCTCAGATGCAAATAACGGTAGCAGGTGGAAAAGCCCCAGCGAACAGCTTCAGCACTGGCAGATGAACAGGAGGAAATTGGTATGTTAATATATTGATCTTATTAATGTCTTGGTACTTTAATTCGCTACTATCTTGTCATCCTTTTGTATATTGGTCATAAATTGGGCTCACAAAACTGCTTTATTTAGGTTATGAGTTTTGAAGTAACAGGCTATTATTTTATAATTTTCAGGCATTTTCCACAGTGGGTACACCTGACTACATTGCGCCCGAAGTATTATTAAAGAAAGGATACGGGATGGAATGTGATTGGTTCGTATATTTATGAAACTTCATCCAGATTCCTGTTTCAAACAATTGACTTCTTGAATTTATTTACCCCTAACCTTGAAGTAGAATGCACGTTTAAAAGTATTAAGATTGATGCATTATACTTCTAAAAAATAAAAAATGACATTATGGTTATGTTAGAAAACCTAGAAGTTTAGTTTCTTTCGTATGCATACAGAGGGTAGAAGATCTTTGACATTTAGTATATTATTTCATTGGCTTAATGCCTCTAGCTTTAGAGTTTTATAGAGGCATTGTTCTATGATTGGTTCATTTTAAATTACAGGTAGGCATGTACATTAGCCGTATACCTTTCTCCAAATTCTTGCTTTGTATTTTAATTGTTAAATAATGGAATTAGCAACATTTGCCACAGTATTTTGTGAGATTCATCAATTTTTCTGGTTAGGTACTCTCCAGTGCACCCAAATTCTATGGAATGAATTAGTTTTCCTTGTTGCAATGATTATTTCTCAATCAGGTGTTTAGTAACTTTCCATGTGCTAAACCACAGTTTACTACAACGGTATTTATTTAGTGTGCAACAGATTTAACTCTAGTCTTCTTAATAGTGTAAGTTAAACTTCCTTTTAATTTAATGATATGATCATATGATCTTTTTATATCCTTTACTTTATCCAAAATTAAAGTTTATTTTTGCTTGTTTGGTTTTATCTTTCTTTATATTTGTAAATGGACCATCAATGTCCATTTTTAGAAGACCCTATGACTTCCTCAGGTCATCTGCTAACATCTTTAGTTTATATGTTGTAAATGGTACCATCCATGGTCCACCCTTTTAGAAGACATGATGACTTCCTCCAATTCTTAGTTTTAGGAGATGATGAAAGATGAATAACAGGCTATGTGCTATCGTTGTATAGTATTGACAGATTGCATTATGTATGAAAGGATCTGAATCTCATCATCTATATATATATATATATATATATATATATATATATATATATATATATATATATATTTTTTTTTTATATAAGGTGTTTTTCTTAAGTTTCCTGTACATCTTGGTTTTGGCTTTGGGGAAGTACATGCTGTTGTTTAAAAGGAGTATTATTCAGTTACTTGACTTAGTTTCTTTAGAAGATGATTTACCAGCATTCTTTATTTTTTCCTTCCTTATTTTCCTTATATCCATCCTTGTGAACTCCTTGCAGGTGGTCACTGGGTGCAATAATGTATGAAATGCTTGTTGGATACCCACCGTTCTATTCTGATGACCCAATTACAACATGTCGAAAGGTTTCCATGCTAAACCCTTAACTCGGTTGGTTTCTTTCAGGGCCAACTTAATGCCAGAAAGTTTCTATAATTTTGAATTATGTCCAAAAAAAAAAAAAGTCCAAAAGCTGAAGTTGATGGGTTGTTATGGAACAGTTTGATATGCCTTTACAAACCAGCGTATATTTGGTTACCTCATCATTGCTGACAAATTCATTGAGTCCTTCATTCATTAAGCATATCAGTCTTAATCTATCTATATGCAATACATGATAATACAATAAAATATATAATATACATATAATGTGCATAGGAATTTACATACATTCACATATAGAGGGATATAGGTGTAGGTAAGAACATGTATGTACATCTCTGTGTATGTGTGTTTATGTTACATATGTACAAAACATATTTTTCTGATGCCCGTGCGTGTATGATGCCCGTGCGTGTACTGCCATGCACTTGAATGAGGCACTTTCCTAGATATGAAGTTGACTTTGACCATTTATGTGATATCTTGGAAGCTTATTAGATTGAGATTTCACTTTGATGTGGGTGTGCGCGCCTACTTGCGTGTTTGTTTGTATGTGTGTGTGTGTGTGTATTTTGTGCATGCACAGATACACATGCCATGCACAAGCACTTTACTAGATAAAATTAGCTTCAACCGTCTATTTGATTTCCTTTGAATGTTATTAGATTGAGATTCCAATTTGATGGACTCTCCTTATTTAATTCCTGACCGAATTGAGATTTGCTTTAATGATTTTATTTTTTATATTTAGTGCACAATTTAATTTGATGATTCTCTAATTATTTATTCAAATTACCTGTTTGACATAATTTGGCCACCTTCACTTTCACCACCTTGTAACTTCCTATTTTTCCAGTCACCAGCAACACTAATCAAAGCAGAATTCTCTATCGCAAACGATCTCCATCTATCTGTTTTACATCGTCTTAGATCAGATAACATACATATTGGATCAGATGTAAAACTTTCAACTTGTTTTTCTTTCATAGATGTAATTTAGAAGAAAAATGAAATTCGCGGAGCTTAAGCTTTTAAAGCCTGCACTTCTGTTTACCTCAAAAGTTTGAGGACTTCACTTTTCGCCTTTTCATTTTCAAGCATTGGTATGGAGTCTTACATTATTAATGATCTTCTAATATAACTTTTATGCATTATCACTGCCTTAATAAAGTTCTTCAATTCCAATGTATCTTATGATACAGGCACCCATTGATATTCATGCAGCTGAAATTTCATTTCAATATATATATATATATATATATATATATATATATATATATATATATATATATATATATATATATATATATATATATATATATATATATATATATATATATATATAGACACACAATAATTTCAGATACACTGGAAGATTTTGATTTATCACTTTTCAGAAATTTTCATGTGCATCATGTTGCATTTCTGAAAAAGGAGAAAACTCAGGGGTTTTTAGAACTAAACCGTGCACACGAACTGAAGAAAGGTTTATTTACACTTACTATGATACTAAAGTAACTGCCACTCATTGCAGGAATATGACAAGTAGTAATTGTTTATGCATGCAACTTTCCGTCTTCCCCTCTATTAAATATTCATTTCCTTTTTCCTATGTCTTCTCTATTCTCTATTCTTTCCCCATCTGAAATTTAATCTGAAATCTTTTACAACTCCCTGATATTAATCATCCATTTACAACTTCTTTATGTCGTCTCTCTTCCCTATGCATTCTCTCTTTGATCCCTTGGAGACAACTACTTTTTCCTATTAATAAAAACACTCTTCCACAAACACGTAAAGCATCTCTTATCTGATAGGAAGTGATGTCATATATCTTTTATCTGAGAGTCTTGATTCTGAAAAATGCTACTATGTTTTCTTGCCGCTTTTGTAAATGTCATTTTAGTGGTATTTCTAATATATCACATAATATTTAGAGTGAAAGCAAAACTCAATTGTCAAAATCATAATATTACAATATTATGAATGCAACAACATTTTAATATAAAATCGTCATAGCACGGGTAAAAAACTAGTTTAGCAAATATGGTGGATCCTATCAAGTACGCAAGAAGCTGATTTGACTTTTTCTGGAGGTTTTGGTTTTCGGATTGACATCATAGTTGGTTCTGATTTAAGTTCTTCTCATGACATTGATATGAAACATTTTCTTTACACCGATTGATGTCTTAATTTATTTCTGCTAAGTTTGAGTTACTGGGTCAAGTATTTTAAATGACTCATATGTTGTTTTCTTCATTGTATTAACTTTGACATTAATGAGATGAAGCTGTGTACTAAGTTGTACATCTGATATGTACTATTTCATATTTAGAGATGTAAAAAACTTCTAATCTTGTCTGACCACAACTTTTATTAGATTGTGCATTGGAGAAATCATTTGAAATTTCCGGAAGACGCTAGGCTTTCTCCTGAAGCACGAGATCTTATATGTAGATTGCTATGTGATGTTGAACACAGGTTAGGCAGTGGTGGGGCAGACCAAATAAAGGTATTGTGCTGAGTATATGGGAATCTTATTCATTTTGTTTCTTCTGTTATATAATTTTCTTCAAGTTTTTATTTCTATTTTTTCTCAGGCTCATCCCTGGTTCAGAGATGTTGTATGGGAGAAACTTTATGAAATGGAGGCAGCATTTAAGCCTGAGGTCAAGGATGAATTGGATACCCAAAACTTCTTGAAATTTGATGAGGTATGATGCTTATTAAGATTTCTGTTTGATTTTTCAATGTTCACTGGATGATGAATTGTTTTATTCCATTTCTTCTCACTGGTGCTTAAACTTTAAGTGGTTTTTGTTATTGACTATGGAGAAACTATGTGTAAGTTCTAGTCTCTCTTTATATGTTGTGTATGAACTTTGTGGACATGAAGTGAGAATATTTGCGACTGAACTAGTTTTAGGTTGTCTTCGTGTGCTGAGTTCACTATTCTTTCTTGGTACATCAATTTTCTTTCTAGTATATCTTTTCCTGTAATAAACTTCTAAAGATTTTAATTTCAAAATGAAAAAGTGTGAGTATCTTCTTAAATTTTAAAGAATTTCACTTTACATTTGGAAGATTGGTACCATAATTTGTTGCATGGGCGCGATGGAAGTTGATCACTTTCATTTTTTTTTTTTTTTGGTTTATGTTCCAGATGGAGCCTCCAGCTAGAACGAGTTCTGGACACAGTAGAAAGGTACACTATATTCTTCTAACCGTATGGTTCTGGAAATTCCTTTGGAGGATAACCTAGTTTGGTAATCATTGGTTCTGATCATTGTCGATTATCGAAATTTACTTTGACAGATGCTTTATTGTCATTTAGATGTATTTCACTTGGAATTGTTAATTTAATATAAAGAACGTGCATATTTCTCCAATAGACTCCTTGTCCTAGATGGCTTTTAGTGTATACCTTCCATATGTACTACTTTATGCATGCATTGCAATATTTAAAGATACGATTATTGAAGTTTTTCTACAAAATAGGTCCTCCTTGGCAGTACCTTACTACAGTTTAATCGCACTATTCTTATTCTGCACATTGTAAGCATGGGTTTTTTATTTTTATTTCTATTTTTCTTCTGCAACCCCATCTCATGAATCTAAGGCAATTTGTGGTCTAATCCTGCACAAGGGTTCAGATACATTAGAAATCATTCATATTTTTGTCACTTTGGTTGGTTAGGGTCTTTTACATGAAATCTTTACTTCAAATGCTTTTGGAATGCCTTCTATGCATTAGACAAAAACTAACTTGTGAAGTTCAACTTTCAAATACAATTGTGAAAGCATGACAGCGGTCAAGTTCACTATGGAGCACCTCTATTCTGTGCTTTTCAGGTTATGGTTTCAGCTCCCTTGCTTCTAGAAGTTAATGGACTAAGATGGCTCACTAAGACACTGATTCTTTTTAGGAACTTCCGAACTTGACCAAAAGTTGCACTACATGCAACTTTTTGTAATAGTTAGTGCTTGCTCTTTCTTTCTTAAACTTGTGCACTCAAGTCGGTGATTCCTTTTTTAGTGAATAATATCCGGAAACACTCTTTTTCTCATATGTGATCATTGCTGCTGTTGATTCACTGTAGAGGGATTTTTTATTTTTTTTCCCTAATACTTATTTTACCTCACAGAAATTGAACTGATGCCAAGGGGATGTCTACCAGTGTAAAGTAGATTAAACTCCCTCACCTGGGGAACTCTTAAGACTGCTATAAATACATCTTTTTGCTCCTTGCTTCCAGATTCTTCCTGTGTTATCTCAGGTCTTTTTGCCTCTTGATGGGAACAAATCACCTCGAGCTTGAAACTTCTATATATTTCGCAGATGTCTTCTTTGTTTGACGTGAAATGTCTGAGATTATAAGTGTGTGTGAAACTACAAATCCTATTGAAAATCAAGCTGTTCTTTGATTGACCTGACTGTTCTACATTAAAAGTAAATTGTTCTATGATTGCATTAGCATGTCTCCTGAAAATATTAGGACCGTCCTGTAAGTTAAAGTTAAACCTTGTAGACACAATAAAAGTATTTGATAAGATTGGTGCAGAAGGGTGTAGATACAAATTCCAACTGCAAATCATGCTTGTTTGGTGTCAGATGTCATGGTCGAGGTAGATCTGACAATATAAATTAATAACTAAAGCCTACTTGTTCCAACTATGTTGCTATTGGGTAAAGGTTCTACAACTTGGGAATCTCCACCTGCTAAACAAATCTATACAACTTTAAGTGGCAAAACCAATTTTCAGATGCATTTATGTAAATATATATTTGTGCTCTTGTGTTCATATTTTTGCATCATATTGCATCTGATTGCTTCATAGGTGATGTAAGCAACATTATCAAAAAATAAAATAAAATAAAATTAAAAAATAAAAAAATCCAGTATTTTGAATGCTAACTATATGTGTGTTCTGTCAATTTTGGCGTATTCTTCATATCTTGTGCTTGCTGAAAGTATGAAACTACAAGTCTTATTGACCGTTGACTGTTCTATGTTAAAACTAGACATTTCTATAAGCATTAGCGTGTCTCCCAAAAATGCCAGGACAGTCCAGTATTTGATATGATTGGTGCAGAAGGGTGTAAACACAAATTCCAACAGAAGATCATACTTGTTTGGTGTCAGATGTCATGGTCGAGGTAGATCTGACAATAATATTATGACCAAAGCCTACTTGTTCCAACTATGTTGCTATTGGGTATGGTTTTACAAATTGGGAACCTCCACCTGCTAAACAAATCTACACAACATTAAGGTGGCAAAACAAAAATTCAGGTGCATTTTTATGTATATATTTATGCATGTGTACTCATGTGTTTATATCATAGCGTTTGATCTATTCATAGGTGTAAGCAACATTATCATTTTTTTTTTCCTTTAGGATTTTGAATGCTAACTACATCTGTGTTCGATATGGCATTTGAAATATTGCGCATATTTGACGCTTACTGAATTGTCTGTGAGTATTGTTGGCATCTGAATCTTTTGTTTGGATTATTTATATGCAGAAGTTGCTGAGCCCCAAAGACTTGAGTTTTGTTGGGTATACATACAAAAATTTTGATGCTGTCAAAGGGTTGCATGGTAAGGAACTTTTCGAAACTTCCTTTTAGAAGAAACGTTTAATCTCATTCTGTTTTTTTTTAATAATCTGGATAAAATAGATAAATGTAAGTTACCTTCCACCAATTTTGACACAAGTGTGCGACAGAACCCGCCCATGCTTTTAAAATACTGTCTCTGCACCGAATTTCAACAAGTGTATATACAATAGAGTTATTAATATATATTATAATATAATAAAAAATAATCCAAACTGAAAAAGTTTATTTGTTCAGTTTTGATTCAACACCATTGTCTGATGGTTTGGTTTGGTTTGGTTTCCCAAATCGTGAAACTCAAAGGCGAAATGATTGATTGCTAAACCTAAACTCCTCTTTGTAAGTAGAATTGCATTCCGGTAGAGGACCTAATAGTCTTATCAACTTCAGTTCTCCAGTAGATTATAATCATCTGAGCTCTAACATCATATGTCTGTCTCAAATTTAGATTCCCATGAAACTGTTAGAAGAATATTTCAACATTTAACTAAAAGAAGGTAGTGAAGTGCTATTTTAAAAGATAATAGGGAATTTAAATGTCAAGGAAAAAAAGACAGGGTAGATAAGTGCAAAGTCAAGTAAACTATATGGTATTTAAAGGTCAAGAAAACAGATAGGGTATATAAGTGCAAAGTCTAGTAAATTACAGGGTATTTAAAAGTCAAAAAAAAAAGGATATTTAAGTGCAAAGTCATATAAATTATAAGGTATTTAAGTGCTATTTTAACCTTATATATGTCTGTACTTGTACATTGCAAAGAAGGCAAAAGTGTATATTTACCTTTTATTGTCAGTAACCCGTAGCATGGCATGTGAAAATTGGGATGAGTGGTAAGGGACAGTCGCTTTGAGCGAGTTCCCTAGACTTTCTCAAGCTCACGAGATCATAAATTTTCATTGCAGTGACTTGTTAGTGTGTGTGACTGTGACAAGTCATTTCATCAAATGTTTTAAAGACAAGTCACCGCGTGTCCCTCTCCACTTCCCTAGTTGTCTCTTCCTTTTCCTCTATCTTTTTCTCCTTTCAATTTCTATGTCCAATTTCATTCTGCACAAATTAACTACACTCATGAGAAGAGGAGGGGAAAAAAACACTACAATTAAAAAGAAATAAAAGAACAAGATTGTAGGACTGGTTTGCAATGCAGGGACTTGCTGCGTCTATAAAATCTCTTCAAAATACTCTAACCCGGTCTCTTAAATCCCTTCAAAGAATTTGAAAAATATTAGAACCCCAGTACCTCTCTACCTCTCTCGCTAACCTTTCATCACCTGACAACTCATTGTCCTCGTGGCAGAGACTGGAGTCACATCGTGTCACCAGTTCGGGATCAATGAGATTGTAGTGAGATTTTTATTGCATTCTTCTATGGCTTAATAGCACTTATATACCCTGATGTTTACACAACCTTTTACTTGTATACCCTATGTTTTTTTTCCAGCATTTGTATACCCTAATGTTTACACAACTTTGCATTTATATACCTTAAAAGTTTTAAAACTTTGCAAGTTACTACCCTCCATTACTTTGCTGATGGAATATTCCCTCATAGATTCCCATGTGACTTGCATGTGGGCAGAATAGAGTCAAAATTACCCCAATAGTTGGCTGAAACAACCAAAAAACCCAAATACAACCTTTATATCCTCATCTTCCTCCATTCTTTCATATTTCTTTGCCTTAACCATTTCTTTATTTTGTGTCCTAGAAATCCATACTTCTGTGCTCAAATACATAATAATCTTAAAACTTTAGACTATATAAGTTTAAACCAACATGTAATCCAAGTCTTCAAAAAGTCTCCAACAACCCCTGCATATAATCAGAGTCTATGTTACCCGGGTACTTCTATAATGAAGCCGTACCCGTACTGGACACGTACCCGACACTTTCCCGTACCCTAACTTCATGGACACTTATTGAATATATGCATACATTTATTACAACGTGTACTCAATTATACAATAGATGTGTTAATTTAAAACATTTGTCAAACACTTCTTGGATGTATAGCTTACACTTAACATCCGTTTCTTGAAATTAGTTAGATATGGGTCGGGTTCGTTTCAGTCCATACCCAAGTTCAAAACTATGTAGTTAAAGGGTCGTTTGGATGTCTAGTAAAAAAAAATGAGTAGTTTCCAATTTATGATAATCAATATGATAAAAGAAACTTAAAAATGTGATCGGAATTTTAATTCTAATGACACATGAAGCGGAAAAAAAATGATCTCATGTACATTATTAATTCTATATATATATATATATATATATATATATATATATATATATATATATATATATATAGAGAGAGAGAGAGAGAGAAGGCTCCTATGAACTTAAGTTCATAATGAATAGTAGTGCACCAACTTTTCTAACCACTCATCTTGCTTTGGGATCCGTGAAAGATATAAAGCCCACTTTGAGATTTGTGCATCACAAATCTCAAGACAAGATGAGTGGATTAAAAGTTGGTGCACCACTATTCATTATGAACTTAAGTTCATAGAGCCTTACTATATATATATATATATATATATATATATATATATATATATATATATATATATATATATATATATATATATATATATATATATATATAGCCGTGTCCCCGTACCCTACATTTTACAGTTTTGTCGTGTCCCGTACCGGTACCCGCACCCGTAGCAGTACCCATACCCGTTTCCACGCAACTTAGAATCAGACATAGTTCCAACATTAAACAAACATGTAATCCAAAAAATACCCATTAGCACACACTATTTACCAAAGCCAGCAACAGAATAGATTGCTAACTTCATAAACACATATTGTTGCATACATAGAGAGAACACATAACTAATCCATAGGTTGTTTGGTGGATACAAACACAAAAAATCCCCTCAAAGACCAGCCAGTTACACACATTGTTTCATGTCACAAACTTGACACGTTATTTTTCATTTGACAAAGTACAAGCACATAGACAATCACAGAGTACCTAAAAGATAACCAAAAAAATCTTTCTCATTTTTTTCACCAATTATTCTTACCAACTGTACAACCTGCAGATATGAGGAGAAGTACATCACCAAGAAGATCAATCGATTCCATCTTCGGTAATGAACTCAGAACACATCACAACTTTAATATTCTTTACATCATCTCTCTTGATCATTTGCAAGTATACTAACTCTTTTCACCATTTCCCTTCATTTCTATCACCAGGTGATTCTGTAATGGAGTCCAGGAGGAAGGCAAACCCTGAGCATACAGATACTCATATGGTTTCTTCTGGTGATGCCATGTCTCCTTAAGCCCTTGCCTATACTCCAAGCTCTTATTAGAACACAACGCCCTCGCTGATGTGGCTACTGGGAAAATCCTGCTTGTTTTTAGTCGGGTCTGCCCTGGTTTGTGCTCTGATAAGAATTATTGTCAAAGGCATTTTGTAGAATCAAAACCATTGCCTAGCTGTATAGTATTGTATTAAGAATGTTCATTACCGTTTTACTCTGTTTTAAGACTTTTGGTTGACAGTAGACATGGCTCCTGGCTGCCCAGGTTGGCAGAGCAAAAACATGCCTTCTCTTGCGGCAGCTTCTGTTCTGCTATATCTAATTTGGTGACAATAAGACGTTGCCTTTTTCACCAAGTTTGAAGTTATGTTGATACTGTTGTAACTGTAGTTTTGAGAAATCTTGCTTGTGTTATTGTTCTTCTATCGTCTTCTCCCCCGTAATGTTTTTAAGGTCTCATTTCTATCTGGTATGGATATTTTCTCTTACGGGCGATGACTGTTAGTTTTTGTTTATCATCATATTGCATTGTCTGCTTTCTGCATCGAGCGTCTTGGACCAAAAATATTTGATACAGTGGGCCTCCACTTGAAGATTTACCATTTATCTTTTCTGTATAAGTAAAGCCTGAGAGAAATTATAAGTTGCCTGCAGGAAAAGAACTGTTAAAGACATCAAATTATACCATACAAGCTTCTCTGAAAGCTATCGAACCAAGTTTGATCTGATCTATTCGAAGCTTTTGCCTTTTGGATCATAAAACAGCAGCCTCTTGTCATGTGCTTGCGGATGTAAAATTTTCTCGTTACATGCACATCAAAATTTGGTACCCTGACGCTATATACGAGTGAATACCCGCAAGAAGCTATTTTGACTCCCTACGTTTCGAAGTTATGTAGCCTTAGGTTTCATTCCATGGCAAAGAGGAAAAATTTAGTTTTCTGCAGAATGATCCTTGGAGTATGAGAATGAGAGGGTTTTCTACGGGTCAGCTATGATACGATTCGGTTGTATGTAGAAAAAGACCATGATCTAGAGACGCAGAGGAACTTGAAAGAATCTTCGTGTTGATTGGTATCAAAGATACTGTCGGTCGGGAGGAGGAACTTGCATCATAATGGTAGAGATTCATTGCCAACAGCACCAGTATTCGACTACCATCAATATCTATTAAGTCGTTTATTACTAGAACCACAATATTGCTCTGATGACAATGAGGTGCCGACAGCAGTGGTGGAGTCACATTGTGTCCAATGGGGTCACAGGACATAATTGGATTACCTACTTTATACATTTTTTTTGCTATTTTTTACTTGTATTTACTGCTTAGGACACCACCAAAATTAGAGCAGGACACCACTAAAAGGGATAAAGTTGTGAAATTGTCAATGCACATTTCAAATACGACCATGATAAATTATATGGTGACACCACTGGGTCAAAATCCTGGCTACACCACTGGCCAACAACAAATATTAGAACTAACTTATGCCTTGAGTCAACATAATTTATAATCATTTATTTGAATCACAAAATATTAAACTTTTTATTTTAAAATCATATAATATTATATTTAATTCATTTATATATCTTTATATTGGATTCTGTACTCACTTGAGGAGTGAAGTTTCAAATTTTTTAGTCTAATCAAACATACTCATAGTATCACATGAAAAAAAATAAATAAATAGACCAAAAACACACTAAAGTAAGAATTTCTCTAAATATCATGTTTTAAATAGGGGAATATGTTACTAAAGGAGACACCTTAGATACAATCTAAGGATGCGCCTTGGTGGCACAACCTCAGCCCTAGATCAAACATGCCAATCTCATGTGATCATTAACTTAAATGGTTTTAAAATTTGTAAGGACCCTACCCCGCTTTGAATAAATTTTGACTGCATATTTCGATCGAATAAATTTGAGCCGTCCAATGTCGTCTAATCTATGATTTTTGATACGTGTCACATGCTTTTCTTCAAGTGGAAAATCACAAGTGTTATTTTTATGTTTGTTAAATTAAGTTTTGGGGTTTAAATTGAATTTTTGGGTTTTCATAGTGATGTGGGCATTAAGAAAGAGATAAATGGGTTATTATGATGAGTTAGCTTATTTGGTTGGATCCAATAGATTGGATACCCATTTGACCCAAACCCTCTTCTTAATTCCCCATATAAAAGCCCCAAATCCTTTCCCTCATGAGATTAAGGTTGAGATTGGAGAGTTTGGAGGCCAAAGGGCCAAAGAGATGATTGCTTCTACAACCAAGGCAAGTATTTTCTTGCTCAATGTTTTTCCTTTGAAAATTTGGACTTATGGGTTTTGCAGATCTCATTCTCCTCTTGCTTTTGATATAAAATAGATTTTGAACGAGTTAGTTTTTTATTTTCATGAGATTTGATCACGGGGAGGATCTCTCTAAGAGGTGGATCTCAATCCACAATCTCGTTTAAGGAGAATGACTCATTGTTGTAGGTGAATATTAACTTTGCAAGATATAGTCTTTGATCCATGCTTTGATGAGATTTTTCGTGGGTTTTGAGTATTTTGTGATCTCAGCAGTTCTATGATGTTTTTGGATAGTTTTGAGTACATTGGATAAGGGATAGTCCCCATTTTTAGTTTGGATTGCGAGCCCTCTAGCTCCAATGGTGAATTTGAAAATACTTGATAATTTGATATGAAAGTTAATGGAGTAGATTCCTCTTGGCAGTAGAAATATGGGTTGAAGTTGGTTTTTTATTTGGTTTTGAATCTAGGAAGTATTTGATTGAAAACATTCTGAAACTTGGGGATTTCAGCACGAGCGCATGCGCTCGACCTGTCCAGTGCACGTGCTTAGTGAAATACTCGAGAGCAGTTTGGTTTATAGTCTTTGAGCACACGTGCCCAAACAATGAGCTCACACACTCAAGCAGGTTTTTCGAAGATGATTTTTTTTATTTCTCAATCTGCTATTAGAACTTGGCTGACATAGCATTGGGTGAGCGCACGCGCTCAGTTCAACAAAAAATATTCTTTTAATTTTGGAAAATTTGATCTATTCGAGCTTGTTTTTCAAGATTCTTTAGTTTCCATTCATGGATTATGATATCAGTTATGCAACACAGCTTGTTCTTGCCATCTTGAGATAAAGTAGTTTCTTGGTTAAAGTTCTTCGTTTATGTTTATTTTATTGAAATCATGATTTATCCATGTTTATGTGCAAGCAAAGCTTGTGGTTCTATGTTGTCGCATAGTGTTTTATCATATGTTTCTTCCATGCTATATTATGTTATGCCATGACCTAGAATCTACAGACATTATGCATCTTGGCCCAGGTGATACCTTGGACTTTTGTTTGCTTGGTTCGTTATCATGTGATTTGGCCCTAGGGCTACACATGATTAGGCACCATGATGTGGTACATACACGATGATGATGATTGCTTGTGTGTGGATATTGGGGGTGTCCTTATGACACTAAATCAAGAACATTTTCTGTTTGAATCAAGAAAGTTCTCAGTTTAGGATACAATGTGATTGTGAGTGGATGCTTGTGATTCTCCACCATCAAAAACTTGATCAAGTATAAAATATGATAAACCAAGAAAAAAAACCAAGAAAAAGATCAAGTATCAGTGTGTATTAAGTCATGAATGATTTGCTTTGATATTTGACGGGCATGTTTCGTTTGCTTTGGAAACCCAGTAGGAAGGGGCACCCATATGATAGATGTTCTCTATGGAATGAGTTATTCGGACCTAGTGCCTAATATATCATGTATAACCAAGTAATAAAAATATTCATGTGAGTTAATTAATGGGAGGAAATTTGACATCTCATAGATAATATGTGGCCCAAGGTTGTGTTTGAGTGCTAATGCCAGATGAGTCTGTACACATAAACCAAGTAAGTAAGAATCCAAATAACGTTCCTAGTGGGTACACCAAACACACATTATCCCGTAAAAGCTTTCCTAAATAAGATTAAATAAAATCTGAGAATAGTTAGATGCACACACTACCCTTACATCACACTCAAGGATTTAGGCGCACTCTCGTTTGTGATCTCTATGTTGTTGTATATCTGGTTATCTGCTAGCTTTGTTTTATGATTTAGATTTCAAGATGTATGTTTCTTATTCAAGAAAGAAAGTAAAGTGATAAAGATATATAGTCTTTTTTATATGTATACCAGTCATGCATTCGCGATACATGTTATATGTGCACAAACCATTTCTTTATTTTACCACTTGCTAAACGGTTTTCTGACCATCCTGGTTTGCACACCGGTGGCGAGTCTGGACATTTCACTCCTGCTTTCAGGCACCCTGGGGTTTACTAATCTACAGTAGATGGGGTTTTCACCAACCAGCTTACGTGCCTATTTATCCAATTTATGTTCCATTTTGATAGTTACCAGACATTGTTATCTATGTTTGCCTTTCTGCTGCTTTCTAGTGACTCTGATATACTTAGTTATTTTAGTTGTTATTCCAGACTTGTATGGCCATGCAGCCTTGTTATAATATTTTCTGTGAGGATGACACTGATATCAGACTCATGATATTATTTATGTTATTCAGCATTTGTGAGTCTTGTTGTTTACTTTTGTCAAGTATTCTTTGCTTCTGATGAGTCTTGTACTGTATACTTGCTTCTTATTGTATATTAGTTTCTCTGTATTTTGATTATGTATGATTGTGTTTTGATATGGTGGATGATGTATATGCCAATATTTTTTATAGGCTTAAGTATATACTTTCAGATTGTATTGGGCTCAATTGTATATGCTGCCTAGTCTAGTCACGTGCCTGTCAGGTGTTTCTGGGACACAGGGTGTGACAAGGTTAGTACCTTAAATAATTAGTATTTTGATATTAGTCCCTCAAATCTTTATATTTGATATTAGTCCTCTTTATATTTGATATTAGTCCCCTAGATTGCATTAATATCTTGATATTAGTCCCTCTGTTAGTTTTGCTATTTAAAACTGTAACACCCCGTGTTGTTGAGACCGGAAAATAATTCCATAATCGATTTCGATAATGAGAGATGAGATAGTTTTTTATTTATATGTTGAAAATATCTCTGAGTCCTAGTTAATCAAAATAGAAGTTTTTTACAGGGCTTTATGTGTTAAAAAGCATAAACAGGTTTTAAGTCAAAAGCGGTCAAACCGTTAGTAAATTTGTTAAGCTAAGAATACTTTCCTAGCTAACCCTAGAGATTAGAATTTTTAGATTTCTGAGACCCATAGGGTCGGCCAAGCATGGAGAAGGAAGAGAGAGATTTTTGCATATCTTTGATAATTACAATTTAATTACAATTTTATACCCACATTACCTATTTTATATGAATAAATATCCTACTAATAATTATTTTTATCTTATTTTGCAGGTTAATAAAGAAATAATGAATAAAAGCCCAAAAGACTCAAACTCTTTATTTTTCTGCCAATTATTGAAGCCCAAAAACGAAGTCCAAAGAAGGCCCAAGAAGACCCTAGGATCCAAGAGAAATTCGTGAAGAAAAATCAAGAAAAGATAAATTCTGTTGGAGACCAATCGGTGGGCCAACCGGTCGGCCAATCGGTCGGCCAACCGATTGGCCAACCGATTGGTTCACAACAGATTTGATCAATAGTTGATTTCAACTCCTTGGTGGCCAAGTTTGATCCAATGGTTCATGTTCACTCCGTTGGGCTATAAATAAGAGTAGATTGTGAGGGTTTTAAGTGTGAAATATTTTGTAAAAACTCCATTTGGAGAGGAGGATTACTCTTAATTGAGAAGACCTTTCAAAAATTATAACTTTTGTTACACAATAAATAAAATTTTTCACCCCTTCAATTTCCTTTCTCTTCTTCTTATCCAAGGACCAAAAGGAGAATGAGATGAAGATCAGGAGTTGTAGGTTTCTATTTTATTTCTTTTGCATTTCTTTTTCATTTTTTATTCTTTTATATGCTTTGTAGTTTAGATTTACTTTCATGCAATTTACTTTCATGTCTTGTCTTTAATTTGTAGTATAGATTTAATTCCTTGCAATTAGTTAAATTGTCTTTATTTCTTTTCTTCTCATTTTCTTTTCTTTTTCTTTTATTTCTTTGTTTTTATTTTCCTTTTTGTACTTAGTTTTCTTTCCTCCTCCCTCTCTTGATTTCTTTTTATTTTTCAAAGATGTGGAACTAACCTCTTGTGGGGATCTAGTTTTGCATGAAACTAGTCTAATTCTCTCTTATTTTGTGAATCACTCTTTTATGCTTAAAAGATCATGTTTAGGCTAATCAACTAGAGAACTAATCGATAGAAGAAGAATTTGATAGTCTATGCTTTTCTCAAGTGGTTTGATAGGTTATGCTTATGAATTCTAGGATTACTATCTTGTTGTTATTCTCCTCATGAGTATTGATTTTATTTAGGTGATAATTTGATAGGTTATGCTTTCCTTAAGTGGTTTGATAGTCTATGCTTAATAAATCTAAAGTGGAATGTGATAAAAGAGAATGGCTCATATCTTATAAGTGGGATTAGCTAGTGGATTCAATTCTAGATTCCTTCATATCTCTAATTGAATCCTCCATCTTTGCTTTATTGATTTTGTTTTCTTGATCTTGATTTTCCTTTACTCTCTCCTCTCTCAATCTTGTTTTCTTTTATTTGCATTTATTTCTCTCACTCTCTATCTCTCCATTCTCACTTCCATTTTGATTTATTTACACTTTGTCACAATCACACTCTTAGTCTCTCCACACACATTTTCTTCCTCGTTTTTCTTTTATTTGCGCATAATCCACATCCACTCCCTAATCTTTTCATGACCACTTTCACCATGTACATAAACTCCTAATTGTCGCGCATAATTTGAGAACCAAAACTTGAACAAACTCTTCCTACTTCCCGTTCCTCGTGGGATCGATAACTCTTTATACTATAACTTGAAGGTTGTATACTTGCAACTCTAGGACATCATTTAGTCCCCACCAAGTTTTTGGCGCCGTTGCTGGGGAACGGCGTATAAGTAGGATTTTGATTAACTTTGGTTCTTTAACTTGTGTTTTTCTTTTGTGAAGGAACTTGGAGCTTGAAGATTAAGAGTTGAAGCTTCGAGATTGAAGATTTGCCTCCAACGAGGCTTTGGATAGCGATTGCGTGGGTAACTCTTCTTTCTAGTATTCTCAATTCCACCCTTTAGATAGTTCATTCACATTAGAGACAATTAGGATAAAAAAATAAAATAAAAAAAGATTTTACCTTTGTCGACCCTAATAAATTTCATTTCTTTGATTGTCGACCATAATAAAAAATAAAAAGATTTTTATTTTTGCATCATTTTTAGTTGCTTTTAATTTCTAGGGTTACATTTCATATAATAGTAGGAATTCACCAAAGTGATTTGAGCATCTTGATTTGACACACATTTGAAAATATCTTAAGGGCAAAACCCATTAATCAAGATAAGGTGAGGGATTTCATTACCTTTTTCTTAGCCCAAAAATCGCTAATTCCTCACTACACATACCCAAGCCTGTTAAAATTGATTAGACGTAGGCCCCTAAGGATTCGAGCTCATTAAGGAACAAGAAATCCTTAAGTGAACCGGTCCAAGTTTATTTGAATTAATTGGTATCTAAGGCAAGGTTTAGGGGTTGCGTAAGGCGCTCCGTAAGGAAAGAGGTACTTAATTGATCTTTGATCTCCCTCTAGTACTATCCTTACCTGGCTAATTACCTGAGTAAACTTTGATCTTTTCACTAAGGGAATTTTTGGTTAGGAGTTGGTCTAAGTCGAGTTTAGGCTTAACCCTAGAGTTAGGGTAATTGAAAAGTGATTGCATTGATTTGTTTTTAGTTAGTTTTCCTTTTTCTTTTTCTCATCATCTTCTTAACCTTTTCTTTTTTCCTTTTTCATCAAAAAAAAACTAACTTTTACTTTTTTCTTTTTAAAAAAAATTATTAAAAATTTTATAAAAAGAATTTGTTTTGGTGTATGCAAACTTGGATTAGGGATAATACAAATCGTTTAATCCGTGTTGATTCATCCTTTGAAACATTTGAAAAAATGACCAACCCTAATCCACCCGTTCTTCAAGATATATGTTACCCAACTAGGAATACAATCCCTTCGTGCATTAAGCTCCCCGATGCAAATAGAACCAATTTTGAACTTCGACCGCATTTCATAAACATGCTTCCAAAATTCTTAGGAGTCAAAACCGAAGACGCATACATCTTTATCTCCGAATTTGAAGAAGTTTGCCTCATGATTAAGATGATGGACTTATCCGAGGATGCGATTGTAGGGTCGAAAAAGTTTATTGATTGAATGAATGTATTACAATCAAATTCTCTCGATTACAGAGGAAGAGAAGATTGATTTGACTTCTCTTTTAAGGTGGGTTTTTAGTAGCGATGGGATACTTCACTCAATGCTCACGTTGAGATTGCTTCCCGTTGACGATCAGAACAGAATTGCAGATGATCTTGAGATTGCTGATGAAGAGCTCGATCTCTCTCGTGCGCAAGTGTTGAATTTTCCAAAAGTTCCAAAAGCCCCCTTCTAATGGCTGCTCACCGCCATTTATAGGGCTTTTAGCACGTAACTGGCGTGCAATAATTGTGGAAACGTGGGTTAACTGATATGGACGTGGGCATAACTGATGCCCACGACTCAGTTCACGTGGCTGTCGTGGCCTTCGTGGCCGTTGGCTTTGCTGTTATGGCGAGCTTCGAGCTTCGTTAGATGACGAGCTTCGCTCTTCATTGACTGGCTGAACCTTGATTGAATGACGAAGTTCGCTACTTGGGTGAACTTCGGTTTGATAACGAGCTTCGCTGCGTGGCGAACCTCGGCTGGATGCATTTATGCATTTTGGTTTGACAAGCTTTGCTGGGTGGCGAATCTCGGCTAAATGAAGAGTTTCACTGCTTGGCGAACCTCGTCTGGATGAAGGGCTTCGCTGCTTGGCGAACCTCAACTGAGTGCAAGGGCTTCGCTGCTTGGTAAAACCTCGGCTAAATGGAGAGCTTCGCTGCTTGGCGAACCTCGACTAAATGGAGAGCTTCGCTGCTATAGGCGAACTTCGCTTGGGTGCCTAGCTTCCATGTTGTGGATGAACCTCGCTTGAGAGTTGGGATTCATTGCAGTGGGCGAGCCTCGGTTAGATGGAGAGCTTCGCCATCGTAGGCTTAACGTCAGATGAAAGTCGAAGCCGCTAAATGGGCTAACCTCGCTTTAAGATTAAAGTCAAGTTTCAAGATCTAATGTCGAGCCGCTCCTCTTGTGAACCTCGGATGCAAGTGAAAATCACTGTTGTGGGCGAACTTCGTCAGACCATTGTTGTAGGCGAGCCTCGGTTAGATGGAGAGCTTCACGCTTGGCGAACCTCATCACATATTTGTTGAGCCGTCAAACTTTGATGTTGTGGGCGAGCCTCGTCAAACTTTGATGTTGTAGGCGAGTTTGGCCTATGCAGACGAGCTTCAAGCACGCAGGCGAGCTCCAAGTCTTCATGCGAGCTTGTGCTTGAGGCGAGCTAAGCTCCTTTGCAGGCGAGCTTGCTCTACAGGCGAGCTTCAGAACATGCTACGAAGAACAGGTCGTAACTTTCAAACCGTAAGTCGGAATTGGACGAATTATATATGAAAATTGACTATCTCGACGAGACGGAGCCAACCAAACCTACCAGCAGGGTTCGGTTTGCTCTGGTCATTTTGCCAAATTCCTTCCGGTTTGGGAGATATCGACACTTTTGTCTATTTTGTAAAGTCAAGCATTCAGGTGAACTTAACCTTTAGGCGGGCCTGTCTTTCCTCCGGTGGGCCTGACTCAACTCAGATGGACCCTTAAGCTCTTTTGCTCATTCCGAGTTGCTGTGCAGGGATTAAGGCAATTTTTATTGCCTACAGCGATCAAGCTTCGATTTATTCCTTTTGCCCTTAAGGACAAAGCCTAAAAATAGTTGTATAGCTTACCCACAGATTCCATCTCAACTTGGGGTGAATTTGTAAAACAATTTCTGAAAAAATTCTTTTCTATCCACAAAATGGTCAAGCTTAGAAACAGCATTCAAAATTTTAAAATTATCCCAGGAGAATCTTTTTGGAAGTATTTTGATAAATTTAAGAATCTTTTTATCCAATGTCCTCACCATGGCCTTGAAAAGTGGCGATTATGCCAAATCATTTATGAATGATTGGATTATTCTTTAAAAACTTCCTTAGAGTCAATGTATCATGGGGATTTCATAAAGAAAAATACTGATGAAGCTTGGGACTTTTTAGAGAATTTATCCGAGAAAACCATGCAGTGGGAACACTGTGATTCATCAGTTTCCCAATCCAATTCTAGAGGTCCTTCCTTAGAGTCAAACATAGCCTCTGAAGCTAAGATGGCTACAATTCTACGCAGGTTAGAAATTTTAGAAACCAAAGAACGAGCTCCGGCTCAAATCAATCAAGTTTACGCCTCGGGTTGTCATAGCTGTCTTTCTGACCCATGCTTGAGCAATGTCCACTCATAGGAAATACTCAATCTCTAGAACGGATGAATCTTGCATTCCAAAGATCCGACATGATCTATTTTCTCCAACCTATAATCCAGGTTGAAGAAATCATCCGAATTTTGCATGGAATCAGGGTAATTTCTCGAAAAATCAAAATTTCACTCCCTCTTCAAACCAAGAATGCCCTAGGGGCAACACAGTTTCTTTCAGTTCTCAAACCAATTTTCCACAATCAAATCAGCCAATTCCACATCAGTTTCCTCATCATCAATCTACAAATCACATTTCTTCAAATACTGAGAAACGTCTTAATGTTTTGGAAATGGGTTTGGAAGCCTTGATTAAAACCTCTACACAGACCACGAACTTGTTGACTCAAATATCTAACACGATGAACTCCTTTATGCAATCAACAGGACAAATTCTCAACTCCAACACTCAAGCCATAGCTAGATTAGAAACCCAGCTTGGTCAACTAGCTACCGCTATAAGTGAGAGAGAGAAAGAATCATTTTCGAGTCAACCCGTGACCAATCCAAGGAACACGGGGTCAAGTTCAACTTTTCAAGATCAAGTGAATGCAATCCATTCACAACAGTCAGGTAACCAGGTTAATAATCAAGTCCTTCAGAACGAGAGAATTATGTTGAATACATGCATTTTGAAGCCAACATTTGAAAACCCTTTGTCAATGAACTTAGATTTTTAGAAAATAGAAAACAACAAGATTTTATTTTTGATGAAATTTTTGTTAATAAAGAATCTAAGTTCAAAAAGCACAACACCATTGTTACCTACCTTCTATTGCTTCAAACATCATCGAAAACCTCGAATTTTTAAGAATATAAACACATCTTTTATATCATTTTGGATTTCTTTAAATTTCGAGGTAGAATTTTCAGTAATAAGGTAGGATTTAATGTAGAATGTGAGCTTCTCATGTTTCATCTTTTATTCTACATTTTTATTTTTTGTCTCATAATAATAAAAGAATTTATTCTTCTCTCATGTGAGAGTTTCTTGTTGTTCTTTATTCAAAAAAAAAACAAAGAGAGAATAAATTTTTGGCTTCACCCCCCTCATCTTGAAGGTATTTGCAGAATTTTTATCATTATTCGAAGCTAGCCGAACAAGTGTAAGTGCTTCAATTATTATCTATTTTACTTTGTGCATAATAGAATTTGCATTGAGGACAATGCAAAATTTAGGTGTGGGGTGGGGCTTAGTCATTTTTGCTCTTTAGTCATTTTTCCTCTTTTTCTTACCATTTTTTTCCTTTTTTATGTCGTTTTCTTTTCATAAAAAATAGTCACTTGCCAACTTAATAGAGTTGATTAATAATTGATCTATTTGATAGAATTTAAGTCTTCTAATCCTTAGTTAGTTCTATACTCAAGTTTACCTTTTATGATAACTCCAAATAAATTTCTTAAGAAATGATTTGCAAAGTAGTATACTTCACTTAAGTCTTAACTTAGATTTTAAAGTAATGAAATTTTTGTATGTTTAGCTTAGAGTTAAAAATAAAATTTCAAGTTGTCCTAATCTATATATCTTTCAAAATATATACATATACATATATAAATATATACATCATATATATATAAAAAAGAATAAAAAAGAAAATCTTAAACTCCAATGTGGTTCTATCTTATTAGGCCTAAGTTGACTGAGTAATTAAGCCCAAGGAGTATTTTCATACTTAATGACCTAAGCCCACTGGGTTGGGATCCATTGGCCCAAAACTCTTTAATGGTCACTTAGAAAGCCGACAAAGTAGAACAAAATCACTATGGAATAAAGATTGTCATATATATATATATATATATATATATATATATATATATATATATATATATATATATATATATATATATATATATATATATATATATATATATATATATATATTTATTTATTTATTTATTTATTTATTTATTTATATTTATATTTATATAATAATTTTATATATATATAACAAATATATCTATATAGTTATATTTATATATTTTTGAAAAATAAATTGATTAAGAGACTTAAAAATTTATTGAAACAAAGAGCTAGCATGCTCTCTTCAAAACTTTTATTTTTCTAAGTTAAACTTGGTTTTGTATAACTATAATGGAAGGATTTTCTTAAGAAAATTACATTGGAGTTATGATAAAAACGTTTTCTTGAGTATTAACCAACTTCAATTGGAATGTTTGAATATATCAAATGAATTAATTAACTTCTTTAAATTGGCAAGATTGACTGAATTTTGTGGGTATATTCACTGTAAACCCTCATGAGACTTCAACTCGTCCACTGGGGTAACTCAGGGGTTTAAAGGCTTGTTGTATGAGCTAAATACAACCGCGATTCCTGCGAAAGTGAGTTAGGAATTTTCTTTCATTTTCTTTCCTTGCTAGAGGACTAGCAAAAATTTAGGTATGGGGGTATTTGATAATCACAATTTAATTATAATTTTATACCCACATTACCTATTTTATATGAATAAATATCCTACTAATAATTATTTTTATCTTATTTTGCAGGTTAATAAAGAAATAATGAATAAAAGCCCAAAAGACTCAAACTCTTCATTTTTCTGCCAATTATTGAAGCCCAAAAACGAAGTCCAAAGAAGGCCCAAGAAGACCCTAGGATCCAAGAGAAATTCGTGAAGAAAAATTAAAAAAAGACAAATTCTGTTGGAGACCAATCGGTCGGCCAACCGATTGGCCAACCGATTGGTTCGCAACAGATTTGATCAATGGCTGATTTCAACTCCTTGGTGGCCAAGTTTGATCCAATGGTTCATGTTTACTCCGTTGGGCTATAAATAAGAGTAGATTGTGAGGGTTTTGAGTGTGAAATATTTTATAAAAATTCTATTTGGAGAGGAGGATTACTCTTAATTGAGAAGAGCTTCCAAAAATTATAACTTTTGTTACACAATAAATAAAATTTTTCACCCCTTCAATTTCCTTTCTCTTCTTCTTATCCAAGGACCAAAAGGAGGATGAGATGAAGATCATGAGTTGTAGGTTTCTATTTTATTTTTTGCATTTCTTTTTCATTTTTGTTCATTTATATGCTTTGTAGTTTAGATTTACTTTCATGCAATTTACTTTCATGTCTTGTCTTTAATTTGTAGTATAGATTTAATTCCTTGCAATTAGTTAGATTGTCTTTATTTCTTTTCTTCTCATTTTCTTTTCTTTTTCTTTTATTTCTTTGTTTTTATTTTCCTTTTTGTACTTAGTTTTCTTTCCTCATCCCTCTCTTGATTTCTTTTTATTTTTCAAAGATGTGGAACTAACCTCTTGTGGGGATCTAGTTTTGCATGAAACTAGTCTAATTCTCTCTTATTTTTGTGAATCACTCTCTTATGCTTAAAAGATCATGTTTAGGCTAATCAACTAGAAAACTAATCGATAGAAGAAGAATTTGATAGTCTATGCTTTTCTTAAGTGGTTTGATAGGTTATGCTTATGAATTCTAGGATTACTATCTTGTTGTTATTCTCCTCATGAGTATTGATTTTATTTAGGTGATAATTTGATAGGTTATGCTTTCCTTAAGTGGTTTGATAGTCTATGCTTAATAAATCTAAAGTGGAATGTGATAAAAAGAATGGCTCATATCTTATAAGTGGGATTAGCTAGTGGATTCAATTCTAGATTCCTTCATATCTCTAATTGAATCCTCCATCTTTTGCTTTATTGATTTTGTTTTCTTGATCTTGATTTTCCTTTACTCTCTCCTCTCTCTCAATCTTGTTTTCTTTTATTTGCATTTATTTCTCTCACTCTCTATCTCTCCATTCTCACTTCCATTTTGATTTATTTACACTTTGTCACAATCACACTCTTAGTCTCTCCACACACATTTTCTTCCTCGTTTTCTTTTATTTGCATAATCCACATCCACTCCTAATCTTTTCATGACCACTTTCACCATGTAC
Organism: Asparagus setaceus; assembly: GCA_012295165.1. Lineage (NCBI taxonomy): Eukaryota > Viridiplantae > Streptophyta > Magnoliopsida > Asparagales > Asparagaceae > Asparagus > Asparagus setaceus. The sequence continues at coordinate 20,184,537 of CM022703.1, read as the reverse complement.
ATAAACTCCTAATTGTCGCCCATAATTTGAGAACCAAAACTTGAACAAACTCTTCCTACTTCCCGTTCCTCGTGGGATCGATAACTCTTTATACTATAACTTGAAGGTTGTATACTTGCAACTCTAGGACATCATTTAGTCCCCATCAATCTTTCATCAACTTCGAGATCATCTTGTTCGGTAGAAACACCTTCAAGCAAGTACCCACTTGCTTTCTTCTACCATGAATTCTTAAATATGTTTAAATTCTTAATCTTGAATGTATTTCTATCCATCTTGATAATCCATTTTTTTTCGTATGCTATATGATCATGTACATATCGAAATTTTAATATAGAACATGCACATATGATTCTTCTAACCGTAGAACCATAGAATTCTGAGAAAAATCAGTAGAGTTTTATGTGTTAGTTTATATTGGCAATTATTTTCATAATTCATTTTCCATGAATATATTAAGTTTTACGAAGTTTCGAGAAGTCATATCAAAACCCTAGATTGTGAAAATCTTATTTTTGCACGCCAAAGATCCATGTTTATAATTGCAATGCATGTTAGATTTGTATTTTTGTATTGAAAAGGTATAGAAAAGTTTTCCTATGAATAGTATGAGAAAGGTACGAGAAAACCCTAGGTTGAAATCTGATAAATCTGCTGAAATCCAGATTTCAGGCGTCTGGTTCAATATTTCAGACATCTGGTTCAAGTTTCAGACGTCTAGTGAAATTTCAGCCGTCTCTGTATTCATTTTTCTAATTTTGGTTCTCTATCGTTCAGGATCAGACGTCTGATCCTAGATGTCGACGCCCGTTCACACCCGCATCGCCCGGTTTGATAATTCGAAGCCTAAAACGCGTACGTACTGTTTTATTTTGTTTTATGAGTCGTTTGACTCCGTAACTTTTTCCTATAACTTCCGTTGATGTTAAAACTTTGTGAACATCTTCGTTAGTAAGTTTTGAGTGTGTTCAATAATTTATTTAATATTTTTGAGTTACGTTTTCATAATTATCTAGTTGAACCAAAATTATGAAAATACGATTTTTCTTTTGAAATTGAGTCTTTAGCCCAAACTCAACACAGAGTAATTATCAATATGAAAATGAGTTTCTTTACAATGGTATAGGCTACATGTTACAATCACTCTTGTGATAATGGTTCGACTGTGGATGATAATAATTATACCCTTAAAGATTACACATGCAGCTCACGGGAATTAAGAGTTTAAATATCAGACTTTTGTCTCAATCAACGTGGTAAAGTTTTAGCTGAGAAGGTGGTAGGCGCAAGAGATGCAAACTTGTTGCCTATGGGTTTGTGAAAATTGCACATTGAGAAGAGATGACATAATCGGATAGTTAAAACCTGATTTTTTAAACTCTTAGAATTTGTATATTTCAAATTAAGTATTGAGTGACGATGTATAGAGTGTGAGTGTGGGGATTTGCAACCATTATGCTTTTGTATTTGATTTTCTCACTCGATAGTTAGTCATACAATTTTAAAAAAGCTGAGATTAGACAACATCGTGTATAATCGCCTTAAAATGAGTTGATGTGAAAATGTTGGGTTTTAATTGGGGGAGAATAAATAATAAATTGGCTTTTAAGGTATGAGATTTGACTTGACCATTTTGATAAGTTTATCCAGAAATTCATTTTGGATTGTCAAATTGTGATTTTATCGTCCACCTTAAATTGACCAAATTATTATTTTATCTCAAATAATGTGTAATAAACTTAAGAGTGCTAAGAATTGTAATACGTTTGGTGCATGCTTGTATGACACATATGAGATGAACAATATTGTATCTTTATTTTCTTTATATCTGTATCATTTGTGAATTTAGATATTTTGAGCTTTGAGCTATGAGCTAATGTTCTTTTTCCTTTTGAGAAATACATCGAGTAAGGGACACTCAAGGATAGATTTAGAGTTTATTTTGTTTCATATATGCTCAGTCATGCACTATCTTTTCGTATTCCTATTTAGCTTTCAGTATTGTCTCAATTTTTGGATTGTTGATGAATATATCTTTTTGAGCTTTTTTCATTTGATTTCATTCGTATAGTGATTCACATTTTCACTATTCCGTCCTTTGGATTCTATCCTTTGGCGGTACCTACTATTATCTGCTCTGACAGATTTATTTTTGTTATTTTCTTATTCTTCTTAGGAGGTTGGTATATTCTCGGAGTAAAGAGCTGGTGGAGTCGAGAACAATGGTATTATAGGTGTACATTGGTTTTGCTTTGGTTTTTGAAAATAAATTTCAGTTTTAAATCTTTTTCTTACAGATTCTTCAATAAATGAAATCTGATATAATATATTTCACAAGTTTATATTTTGATAAAAAAAAAAGTATATGCAGATAAGAGGCTTAAGTATATCATTTGGATTTTTTATTGTCCAAGTGGTGTGCTGTCCACGTGCCGTTTAGGTCTTGAGGCGTGACAAAAACCCTCAATCATGATTCAAGTTTAGGCCAATTATGGGTGGTTAATTATGAATAAATTAGAGGTTGCTCCTCTTGATGATAAAATGAGAGAGAATCAACTAAGATGGTTTGGTCTTGTACAACGAAGACCTCTTAGTGCACCAGTTAGGAAAGGTGATAGTATTATAGTTAATGGGGTTAGGAGATCTAGGGTAGACCTACAAAAACTTGGTTGGAAATAATTAAGAAGGATAAGATTATGTTTAACTTAACGGAGGATATGTCCCCTAATAGAGTGGAATGAAAATATAGGATTCATGTAGCCGACCCCAAACATTAAGGCTTTGTTGTTGTTGTTGTTGTTGTTGTAATTATGAAAACACCCCCATTTAATTCCCCCACACAACAAAAATTTCCCTCTCTCTTCTAGTTCCCGCTCTCTTCTGTAGAAAAATTGTTGAGGAAATGAGTTCACTGGTAATGAACTGTTGGAGAAGAAGAGAGGTGAAACGAGTTCGGATTTGGAGCTCTTATTAATGATTTGTGGGTTTGGATAGTAGGATTGAGGGGCATAATTGTTAATTAAAGAAAAAAAATTAAAGATAACGAAATATTCCCCTACATTTATAACCCCAACTAACCATATGGACTAATATCACATATTAACGCAATTTAAGGACTAATACCAAAATATGAAGATTTTGGGGACTAACACCAAACTACTAAAGAGTCTTTTGAGTTAAAAGGGCCTAATATTCTTTGTTTGAGTTGTGGCCATTAGAGTTAATGAGGAGAAATCGAGCCGTAGACAAGAGAGGGGATCTTGCTGTTGCGGTTGCAGGGGGAAGATGTCTTACGATAGTGGTCTTTTTTTGCCTATATATCCATTATAAAGTAATGTTCTGCTTAGTTTCCAAAAGCACCATTTATAAATTGGAAGGAAAAAAAAAAAGGGGAGTATGAGCACTTTTGTTCCATCCGGTCGGAGAAGGGTCATAGAGAGAGAGCTCTTGGTAGAAAATCATATTGGCAGTAAGGAGAATCTTATACCTGATGTCTAGCATCAAGTTAAAACCTTGGTAATCCCACTTCACTGCAGATAAGCATTAAATGTAAATTTAGTTGTTTCAATAATTGTGAAATAAGTACATGTAAATTATACAAGTGAACTTATTTTTGCCCCCCACAAACAAAGTCCCTTCAAGGTGTTCTATCTAGACTAACATTTACAGCCAGTGTCAAACTGGAGCAGTCCAAAATTGCCATAGATATAATCTATATAGGGCATTGCATTCACAAATTTGAACACTTTCATACAGCAGATTTTAGCTTGTTTACTGCAGACAGAAGAGAAGAATTTCCTTCACAAGCTTCCTTCAATAGATCGAGTCTTCTTCCGATTTCAGTTTCGTACAGTTGCTCATCTGGCAAGGGCAATTTATATCTAAAAAATCTCAATAGCATTCCCTGTAAAACATTCAAACAGAAAACAAAAGTTTGTAAAAAAAAACCATTTTATTCAAACCTTAAACCAAATTTTACTATACAACTCCGGATGCAAATGATCCTTTACCTCTTGATGTCGCTTCTGCAAATAGCTGCGAAGAAGAGACCTTGCCAACTTACGCTGCAATGATGATTTCTCAGAGGCGTTGGAGTTGAAAACGAAAGAAGAAATGTGATGCATAGCCAATATGAAACTGATAGATTCTCGAGTGGTAGCTCTATCGAGAGCTCCTGAACTCCATGATTTAACATATGCCTCCAAAATCCCTTCATCTTCCTGTAACAAGGTAAGAAGTTAGTTCCAACTTCAATATGTTCCATTTCCACAAAGGTACAGGAGATAGACAACTTGCTTGACCACGAGTCACAGAATGGTAAGCGGTATTGTAACAATTAACGGGTAAGAACTGAACAACTTAAGAGAGACTCGTCTTTCTATGAATGTCAGGTAGCAGATGAACTTATCTTTCCTTGACAGGCTACATATATTTCAACCAAGACAATAAAGGCGATGCAAAGGGTGCAATGACTTTAATGGTTAGCCTAAATTTCACAATTCCCCAAAGACACTGTAGGAAAACCAACAACTATTGCAATTTCAAACTCAAAAAGAATCGAAATTAACTGCATTTTGTCTCTAAATATAGGCACAATTCTTGACATATATGAGGCTGTTACTGAAAAGGACTACGAAATTAACTGCATTTTGTCTCTAAATATAGGCGCAATTCTTGACATATATGAGGCTGTTACTGAATAGGACTACATTTAGTTCTTGACATATCTGCTTATGATTACAGGAGAAATACACAAGTTTTAAGACAGCATGAGATATTATATCAGGAAATCATGTAAAGCTTGTAAGAGAATTATATTTATTTCCATCACCATTTAAATAAAAAGGTTAATTGCGGATAGACCGCCTGTACTATCACGAATTGCGGATAGACCCTTTGTAGTTCTATTGTTGCAGATAGACCCCCTGAGTGAATATTTTCTCCTACCCTCAGAGAGAGAAAAATGCTTTTCTTTTGATAACAGACCAAAAGGGTAAAAAGGTCAAAAGTATTTCACTCAAGGGGCCTACCTGCAACAATAGGACTACAGGGGACCTATCAGCAACTGGGCAATAGTACAGGGGCTTCATCTGCAATTAACCCTAAATAAAATAGAGGAGATGAACTTAAGAGATCTAAACCAAACCTCAACAGGCATCAGGTATCCTTCAGGTTCACCAAGACACTTCTGTAACGGTGGCAAGAGCTCAAGGACACGGGCATTAGATAATGCATTCCATGCAGCAAGCCTCACTGGCTGCTCAACGGATTGGTGCAAATAAAGTCCTACCTGCCTTCCAAATATTATATCACCATAAGATATAGCTCCAAACTGCTCCACAAGATTCTCAACAAATGTAGTATAGCTTCCATGAATTTGTGTTTGGAAGTTCAGATATTCCTGATTCCTGTGTGGATGTTCAATATCTCTATGTCTCAACTTCTCGAGATGTTGGCCATACAGTTCTTGTAGAGCTTCAAAGACATCCCTACTTTTTTCGTCATCAAGAACATCCATATTGGCATGCAAAGACATAGATAAGGCATGAAGCTTCCAGACTAGAGAAACACCAGAAACTGGAGACTGCTGAACATCAGAACTCAGAAGATGAGACATTGACTCAAGACCTAATAGAAGGAAAAGTCCACTCTTTGCCACATCACGAACATTGGTAGATAAGCTAGTAGTTTTTGTGTCACCAATGCTACAGATTGCACTAAGAAACCAATGCCCTGGAAGAGGTAGTCTCTGGCGTGCCCACTCTATTATCAAACAACTGCAGTCTGAAATTTTGGACGCGTCCAAAATTTCGTCGTCTTCATGAATTGTTTCAAGAATATTACTTTTACTGGGTTTCTCATGATTGTTGCTGCCTCTGTCCTCTTTTACCGATGATTTCTTTTTTATACTTATCCACCTGTTTCTGAAATGCGATTTCAGAACCTCACTGAAAGAAGTGTAGTCAACTTCTTTGTACTGCCAGTCAAATGATTTGCGACCTTTCCCACGTTGAAGAAATGAATGTATACATAGACTAAGATACTTGAGAACAGGAGCTTGGAGCAGTACATCTAGCGCCTTCTCCAAGGTACCTCTATCTCTAGGTCCTGCAATCAAACATACTGCAAGAACAGAATTAATTCTTTGTGAAGCAAGGGTCAGTCTAGCAGAACTTTCAGAATTAATCACGCCTTCGATAAATGCAAGGTCTTCCTCGATCATCGTTGATAAGAATTCAAACAATTCTATGATCAAATGTGCATCCATTTGTGCTAGAAAAACATCCAAGGACCAATATCCTCCCTTTGGGGCGCCCCAGCCAAATCCTATTCCAGGGGCAGGTCCTCCTCTGCCAAATGTCTCAGCAGACTGCACCAAGAGCCATTCTTCAGAAACCGTGTTCATGAAAACAGACAGAATACCCATGAAGTCATTTTTAGCCCATTTAACTACACCTTCCTCTAATATCTTCCCTGCTCTTTCTGACCTATCAACATCTGAGGGCTGAGAATAGCATACATTTTTAGCTCCCCCAATACAACGATCAATTGAAAAAGCAAGCCGTAATAATCCATGAAGGCAGCTTACAGAAGATAATGATGCACCAAGATCACTTTGTTGTCTCAAATAACAAAGGCCATCCACCAAAGAGCCACCTCCAGTAGGAAACTCTACAGGTTTCACATTGCTCGGAGCAAGGAAGCTCAGAAACCCATTTCTGATAATCTCCAGGCTGATTTGAGGAACAAATTCAGGAAGCCAAGGTAAATGAGTAGATTTTTTGTGCATTCTATCAGTTCCAATGGGGGCTATTCTGTCAAATATACTAGCAAGCATGTGTAGTACTGCTGAGATCACCCAAGTCAATGAACTTGCAGAAGGATCAAGGGCATCCATACTTCTCTTGTGACAACCAACAACAGAAGATACAAATGGAATATTCTTCAATGTTAACCATCCCATAGCTAAGTCGACCATTGGGATCACATGACTCCAAGACCAAGCTTCAAGGTTAGCGTCAGAAGTATCCATGGCTTGTCTCTTTAGCTGATCCACTGAATGGAGAATTGGTAGCCTTTGAGCTAAAGCCTCCAGGACAAGGTATCCTTCCCTTGTGACGGAAGCAAATTCGGCAAGAACATTGTTCTCAATTAGTTTATCAAATGCAGGAAAACTCAGCCACAAACACATAGCAGGGAAGAAATCTGTAAAGTAAGTTATGCAATACCCATAACAAATACAAACTCTCCAGAGGCGTAATTGCTCAACCATCAAGTTGGAGGTGAGTTTACACTGCTCCCTTCCAGTTTCAACCCAATGCTCAAGGGTAAATGCACTTCTATACCATTGCCACATTGCCTGCTGGAAAATTCCACGTCTCACAAAATCCGAGCAGGTTTGCTTGTTGGATTGAAACAAGACCTATATAAAAAAAAATAAATCAGGGTATGATAAATTAGAGAATCCATGACCAATCTGCAATCCAGTAAAAAAAGACAGCTAAAGCAATAACCAAAGTTGGTCCTCCTCCACATGGCTGACAATGATCAATCACGATCACAAAATCAAGATTCAGTAAGACGCAACAGATAAAATAGCATATAAAAACTTACCATAGATGAAGACTTTCTATACGGTTTGGTTCATGACCTTTTCATTAGCTCAGCTTCATTAGAGTGAGTGGGAAACTTATCCATTTAGGGAATTAGTATGGGCAGATTCCATATTTCATTAGTAATCATCTTGTCTATGAGCTAATGGACTGTCTGATCAAATGTGTTAACCTCTTTCGTTATCCATGAATTGTTGCCATCAACCCTCTCTTGCACAGATCCAAAGTCATAATTCAATACCAATTTGAGTACTGATGCCAGATTACCAATTTACTGTAACTGCAGCCTTAACTTATAGTTACACTTTGTTGTAATCCCTTTTCAGGAGAAATGACACTTGTTCGTAACTACACTGTTATTTATCTGGGTACTTTAGTTCACCAATCTCAATCATTAGGAATAAAGGCTTTGCTATTGGTATTACTTCAGTTTCATTCACTGTTTAATGGAAGTGATATTCATGCAATTGCAAACTCCATTGGTGATGTTTGGATAATTGACAGGTGAACTTTTGACATATATATCCTACTGGACAGCCTCAGAACTGAGAGAATGATGAACTTCAACCCATTGTTTTAAATATCTCCGACATGTCCCGATATATCCCCCGATATATCCTTTTACAGGGCTTGCCGCAACCGATATGGCCTCTAAATATCTATTTTGGGTGATATATCCCCGATATGGCCGATATATCAGCCGATATGTTGATCGATATATCGTTCTATATGGCTTGTTGCAAAATAATATACTGCGTTTGGCAATTTTTGGGCGAGATATCATGATTTTCCCATTATATCAAATGAAATTTTGACCTAAAAAAATCAGACGAAATGTTGCGATATTGATTTGTACTTTTATTTGTTTCACAAGGTTGATTAGTGAGCCTAAACATATATTGTTTACATTTTGTATGCTTCGATTTCATTAAGTATGCTGAGATTACATTTTAGTGCATTCTACTATATATGCAAATATTCATTATGGCATTCCGATATTTACCACATATCCCCGATATCCGCAATCCGATATGAATTTTGGCCATCCGATATTTCCCCGATATTCGACATTTAAAACCTTGCTTCAACCTAAAGGATCAGCTAGCTATTATAACAGTAGACTCTGTAAATATACAAAGAGAACCAAAAAGATAGTGATCCCTCCTAAATCAAAAGGACAAAAGAATATACATGCATGAATCATAAAACAGCCACGCCAATATATCTGAAGAAAAATTTGATTGTTTTTCGCCATAATCACATTTGTGGTTATCATTACCTTTATTGCTGATACTGCCGAAAAATAAACATATAACGAGGTTTTTTTTTTAATGGTACTATTTCCAAAAGAACATAAAAGTTATGTGGTATTTATATGAAATATGCTGGATGAATATCATATCTCCTTGCTGAGAGATGAATCAATTTGATCTACTCCGCAGGCTGGGCAAAACTAACAATCTATGGAAATATGTGTTCATCTTGAGACAGCATGAGAAAATGGCTTACTTTAACAGAAATCAAAGTAAGGACAAAGTGCAGGGATCCCAACAAAGAAAGAAGAACGTGTCAATAAGATGTAAGAACAATAAAGTGATGGAAGAAGATGGGAAGTTACAGGAACAAGGTCTCACATAAGTAACTAATAGCAGAGTTCACATCTCATGAAATGCATTTAAATTTGACACAAAGTAGGTTTTGAATTTATATGTCGACTTGTTTACATGTTGCAATTAAGGAACGATGGAATGAACTGGGTCTTTAGCAGCAAGTCAGAAATGTAAATAAATATCTCGTTCAATTCCTATACAGGTAACCCTGAAACATGTCGACTTCAGCACTAAAGTTGTAGTATACTAGTATGTACACATAAATACAAACCTGAAATGATGGAACTGAACCAAATAGCTCAAAGTAAGAGCATAGAATCATGCAACTAGAATAAATATACCATTCACATAAATGAAAGACGTCTAGGCCAATCTCTTTCAAGTTAGGGGAAAAATCTCACTTTTAGAAGGATAATCGCTTTTATCTGAACTGGAATTTCTGCTGTTCCGTGCTTGGTGTACATCTTAATAACAGTTTCAATGAGTCTTGGGCATCTCATAATTGCATTCGCACTTGTAAGGGAGTGTCTTGCTAAAGCTATAAGTATAGAAAGCAGACATTCTTCTAATGCCGTGACGGGATCCATCTGTATCCAAAAACATTGATCCAAATAGTTAGTAACTGAAAGAGAGTGTGTGCATGTGCGTGTCGGTTGGGGGGTGTCCAATGACAAGTAATAAATATCTACTTATTAACTGATTTGGACTTGAGAAAGGTTGATTGCCAATTTAAGATGCAAACACAGTCCTCAGAATTCTAAAACTAGTATAGATGAATTGCGAAACAAAATGTCACTTAAGCATTTTAATTTGAAAGAACTTTTAACAGTTATAAAGCTTAAAGCAAAATCCTTAACGAAAAATGCAACTCCGGACCTGTGAAATTCAATAGTGGAGGAAACCCTATATGTCAGCAGGAGCACATCTAAAAAGACATCTACAGTTATCATCAGTTTGAAGGCGCGTGATATCCCAGAGGAAAGTGGAGAAATAACGTGTAGCCAGTGAAACATAAGCTGCCAATTATGCATTAGAAACTAGTTCAATTCTTTCTTTCTTTTTCAAAATAAACATCAGGAAGACATTATAGTTGATGTTCCTGCTTTTCTCAGCAGGAGTCCATCTTAAAAAGACATCTGAAGGTATTGTCAGTCTGAACGGGTGTGAACTCCCAGAGGAATTGTAGAGGAAAAACATAGGCTCCCAATATGCTCTTAGAAACTATTTTGCTTCTTATTTGCAATGTAAACATCATGTGATTTGACAATGGCATAATGTAAGACTGGATAATCTAAAAAGGCATCATATACTTCTAGATATTCAAAGTGAAACTAAAGGTCGACGGGAACGTGTTCTTAAGCACTTTATGGATGCTAGTTGCATTAGAATCTTTCTTCCGGCTATATTGAAAATGTAGATGAGCTTTTAGTTATCGCAGAAACAAGTACCACTTGATTTGGAGATACGGATTAACACTGATCTATTGTGATATGCCTGGCAGAGGAGTCCCTTCAAAGAGAAAGGACTTCCCAAATGGTGGGATGCAGGTCTTTTTACACGTACCTGTTGTGTCTAAGGATGATTAAGGGACTATCTCTTCAAGAGAGGCCAACTGAATTTGGGAGGTCATAAACTTGAGCTTATTCCTCAGCATTATCGATGCCCATCATATGCTCACTTGATAACCTCTACTTGACTGTATATTAGCTTTTGGAGAACAGATGGTCTAACTGCCATGACTAGATTCCATGCATCTTGCAAATAGTTTGGATAAACTAACAGGTGTACTTGAAGAACTCTAAAAAAAACTAGACACTTGTGGGAATCTTTTTCTCTTAGGACATCCCTAGTTTCTACTTACTACAGTTATCTTAATGCGATTACCCGTGTTTTTCTGAGAGAATAAGTAATCATTTAGGAGAATAAAGCTCTCCAGGTGTCAAAATGATATGCAAACATAGCATAACCTCAAGACATAAAGTAGAAAACAAGCTAACCTCCAAAAGATAGCAAATTCTTGGCAGTATTCCCATCCTAATGAAACCAGCAGCAACATCCTGACCAGAAACAACAACATCGTCTTGAATAGTGTGTCCTCCCTCATTTTCCTCATCCACCATCACATCATTAGAAGGCATTATGTTCGAAGGCTTTGTATTATATTTCCAAAATCCACCATGAAGATACCCATCATCTATTTCAGGTTTACTCCGAAATACAGGAGCAGTGCAAATATATTTTTCCGAATTAGGCACTTTCTGGGAACAGAAGCCACTTATCATATTAAAAGGCAATGCAAATAAAAGTAGATTGTTTACTGAAGCCTACCTCTGTGATGTTGAAGAAGCTCTCATTTATATCGCAGCTCAATATGCACTGTATCGCCTTGGCACAAGCCAAGACCACAGAGTCGTGGTTATCGTCCAAAGCAATCCTGAGAATGGGTTTAGAATGTTCAGTTTTTTTGCCTATAATCTGGTAACCAGACACTGCAGCAAAATTAGGAGCACCATATGAATTGCTCCATTCAGAACAATAAAGTAACTCAAGATTCTTAATCAAAGAACACAGAAATTCAAATAATTTCAATGCCAAGAAATCTGGATTGCTAATGATTATGTTGTATGTGATGCTGCCTCAGAAAGCATGCCAGGGGGAACCCTTGACTTCAACCAAAAAGCAGCAATGAAAGGCTACTGAACCTTTCCTTGGTCACGGATGACAATACAAGTCGAGCATGAAAGAAAAAAACATATGTGAGGAAGGACGAGAAGAAAATATATCATGAAGTAAAAAATTTAAAAAAAAGGTCCAAATAGATGATTGTATGCAAAGTAAGGAGGAAAATCATCAACTGCTGTCATGATTCGTGACATTAGTAGACAGCAATTAAATTATACTCCCAGAACATGAGAAAACTTTATTGCTTCTAAGACATGTTTTGGAAGAAAACTCAACAAATGAAAACTTAAGTGAACATGACATTTAGTTGTTAACTTAACCAAGGAAAAGATCCTTAAAAGAGATGGAAAAAAGTACTCATGCAGCAGATCTCAAAAGTTTGCTAAAAAGGCTCTGTTATTGATTTTATCAGTGTAATCTACTTATCTATTTATGAGAAACAAAACCGTATATACACTACCATACATAAAGTACATCTTCCTTTCCATCACGTAACAGATACATGAGCCACATGATTGTGGTCATAATCCACATGCAATAAGTACAACATACTTCACCTGAAGCAAAAACAGAAAGGTGCATCTTTTATTTCTGGTGGAAACTAGGGTCAAGGGTTAAGTTTACTTCATATACATTGTTAGTCACAGTACACCTCTGCATGCTTTTGCATGAAGTGATTATTTGACATAGTATCACCATCTCAGCCTTTAACACTACCAAGATTCAAACCACGTCGTTGAAAATTATGTTCATCTACCTCAAATTTTTTTGCAAGCCATGTATGAAGCCCTATACAAATTTACCCAACACTAAAGGGAGAACTAGGTATTAAATATTGGTTGATATATACAATTAGCCCTCATCCCATCAGTTTAAGATTTTTGGTAAAGTGATTTACCTATCCCACATTTTAGCTTCAGAGGCTACATGACATGAGATTGGAGTAGTTAATTTGTACTACATTCTTGTTACAGACATTATTTTAAGAGTGTGAAGGCAATAGAAAACAACATTGATAACTGAATATGAGAATTCTTATTTTCTGCACACATCACAACTGTACCAATGAGTTCAGACTTGGCCTTTGCTTCCAGTTACTCCCAAGCCCTACCAAAGTGCTTAATGACTATTTCATCATGGCGATAATCTAACCTATAGTCCGATTGACCACTCCTTCACTCCCTCTATGTTCTCTGAAGATACATGTGTTAACAGCGTCAAGCAATCCAAAAGTCATGAATCCAGTCTTTGAAAACTCAGGTGCATGACCATATTCTACCAACTTCACGCAAGCATGATGCAAGCACCCTTATGAAAGCAGATCCTGGAACTGATCCGCGAAGTTTGTCTTGTCATATGTAATAGGTTTGTAGAGCATGGGTATGAATTGACCAATAAATAAGAATCCAATAACTTCAAAATCTTGATAAGAAATAAAAATAACCCTAACTTTCTTAGCAGCCGACACCACAAAAGAAATGCACGAGTTGATGAAACTCAGAAGTTTGTTCTATCTAGGAATCCAGCAGTTTCAACCGGTTCTAAATGATAACCTCAGGTAAGCCATTTTCCATTATTAAAGCTTCAGAAACAGGAGAAAGCCAAAGAAGCATAGTACAATTTGTCATATTCCAAACAATTGTCTAGTTCAAACTTGAACATAAATGCTAAATATAAAAAATAAATAAACATTAGTGTTAAGTTGTTAACCTTAGTGACAAAGCCATCTCAGGTTCAGGGCCAAGAGCAAAGGCCCAAACAGCCTGCCAGTTAATGAGCTTGTCAACAGATTTGATTTTTCCCATTCCATACCCACCATCCTTTCCTTGCATGTTGCAAATAGTCTTAGTGAATACAGAAGAAAGAAGCTGCAAGGCAAGCACCCGCTGCCCAGGAACCTGATATATATATATATATATACAAATAAAGGCACATCAAGTCAATGGAGTTTGAATACTAAACACCTCAAAAAAGCATAATAAGGAATGCCATTATTCAGCGTATCACTAATTTTAGTGGTTATGCCAAACCATTTAAGAGAGGAAGAGGAAAAGGATGGAAGGTTCGTGAACATACGTTGGACTTCACTTCACATTGATAATCCATGAACAACCACATAAGGCGAGTTGGGGTAATTCTCATGGATAGGCACTAGAATCCATTATTCAGCGTATCACTAATTTTAGTGGTTATGCCCCCAAAACCATTTAAGAAAGGAAGAAGAAAAGGATGGAAGGTTCATGAACATATGTTGGACTTCACTTCACATTGATAATCCACAAACAACAACATAAGACGGGTTGGGGTAGTTCTCATGGATAGGCACAAGAATCCAGCTAATGAAGGCCAATTATGTCACTAAAATAACTTTGTAAAAAAAATCCCATGTTTCTAAATTCCATGTGTTACTAAACACTTCAAACTCTAGGTTCCCACTATGTTATAGTAGTGATACAGTACGGATTCTCAAATCAAGACATGAGAATTTGATAAAATCATAACTCCAATAACACCCTAAAGATTCTTTATGCAAGTCTCAAGCCTATGTGTAAAAGTAAAAATCTAGAGTTCTCTCAAAATTGACTGATTGCTTAAACCTGAATACTTTTTTACATTCATAGCTTTAGACAAATTTTTCATTCAGGTCTATTAAATAAAGAAGTACTCTCGTGTCATAATCTGAGAAGTTCCAACTTCCAACAGTTCAGACTGCCCAGGCACTTGATGCCAAAGATCATAAAGCACATACAAAGAGAACTGAGACAGCAGTACTTGCGTAGCTAAGCAGAACTGACCACACTCCGGATAAGTGCTACTGCCTCTTTGATAGTATATCCCACAGCAGCAGGATCCCCCTCCGTGCGCAAAAAATCACGTTCAGCTACATTCTCAACATTGTATTGATCCGAATCAAGCTTATTACCTACATCGATTAAGAAAAAAAACGTAGCACAATAATTCAATGAAGTAAATCTATTTAAACTTTGAAAGATAGGACTTTAAACCAGTTAGGAAAATATTGGCATAATTTTGAAATTAAAATTAAACCTGGGTATAAATTCTACTTCATAAATGACTGCACTATTTCACTCTCAATGGAAATTAAACCTGAGAATGATCCGCATCTCAAGTATAATCTTAATTAGTTGTTTAAGATTTGTCGAAAAGCATGTCAGGATTTTTGCTTACGATGTATGATCTGAATTAGATCAATTTATTTTTATTTTTATTTTTATTTTTTTAGTCTGAGATGCATGATTAGTGTCAGTCTACAAAAAGTATAAAAGCATTTAATTTAATACATTCAAATGCAACGCTTACCATTAAGTTGACTGTGACTGGAACCAGTCTCAACAACGCTACCATCTAATGCAAACCTCAGCTCCCTAACCTTCTCAACACTCTCACTCCAAATTTTCCAAGTCTTATTATTACTACTTTCACTTGTCATAATCGATTCTCCACCTAAAGCCCCCGTCTTTGACCTCTTACTACTTTCAACTCTTTCCCCTGGGCTTTTCTTCTTCTCTAACTTATTTCGTGCACGCTTCTTTAGCATTTCAAGCACGCCCGGATCCATCTTCTCCATTATCTCCGCCTGTGCCTCCGCAATCTCATCCCTTGACATCTCGCTCAACCGAGCAAGATTCTCAGCTTCAATCTCATCCATCAGTGTGGGCTTCTCCGATCCATTAGAGACCGTTATCTCAGGTTCCCTTTCGCCACTAACAACTGCATTGCTACTAGACACGACAGAAGCTGCAAAATTTCTGCTATCCTCTCCATTTTTCGCCATAATTTCAGTTTCAGGTACAGTTACTGCGTTCTTTGTGACAATTTCAGTTTCAGGTACAGTTACTTGTTTCTTTGTGACGCTTTTAGTTTCCGCTTTCTTCACTTGTGGCTTGTTCTCATCGACCTGTTGAAGTTCTCTCCATCTGCTGAAATCCAGATCCTTCTTCTTCTTCCTCTTGATAGGGTTTGCAGACGAGGATACCGACACATAATCAGCATCATTCTCCTCCTCCGCCGCATCACCCACATCAAATCTCGGCTCCTCGCTCACCGATGCACCCGACCGCTGCAAGATTCAAAATTTAAGCAAAGACGGTCAGATACCAAGGAAAAAAAGAAGACGGGTGTTGTCATAGCAGACCCCTAAACTCTTTCGTAAACTGCACATTAGGCTCCCAAATCTCACATTCCATCCACAGCTCTTGGAATTAATAGATTTGGGGATGTAGTATAGAAAAAGGAATATTTGAGGGTCTGATATAGAATTAAAAAAGAATTTAGGGTTTTTAGGGTTTTAGGGTTAGATTACCGGGCCGCCGTGAGAGCGGTGGCGGGCGACGGGGAAGGGGAGGACGGTGGGGTTGGGGGGTTTGGCGGCGGCGGCGGAGGAGGAGGAGGGGGAGGAGGAGAAGCCCTTCTCGATTATGCTACCGACGAGGTTGGGGGCGAGAGGGAGCTGCTGTACTTTCTTCGTTGATGAGGAGGACAAGGGCGAGGGTTTTTTGGTCGCCATTGATTTTGATGACAAAGTGTTTGAGGTTTGGTTTTTTTTTGGGGGGGGGGGTTTGAAACTGTTGCGATTTTTTTTGTAGTCGGTGTTTTGAAATGGCGATCTCGGGCGGTGTTGAGCAAAAAACGAAGGAGAATTTACAAAAGAGGAACATGTAAAGGTCGGTTGACTCTTAAATCTGTCAAATTTTCACTTAGTCCCTAAAATCTTAAGTTAATTTGAGCTCATCCCTCAAAGTAAGTAATAAAATTGCTATTAGATCTCTCAATCTTAAGTTGTTTTCAAATCAGTCCCTTAATCAAGGGTAAGAGTAGGAATCAAACGGATTAATTTGAAGCAACTTATGAGAAATTGGGAATCCAACAGCAATCCCAATGATTTTAAGTTACTAATTTGTCTCTATTTTCTATTTTCACTCTTAGTTTGAATGATTAATTTCAAGGTAACTTAAGATTTTGGGGACTTCCTGGAAATTTCAATGATGTTAGGGACTAATTTTAAAAATTATGATTTGAGGGACCTGATAACAATTTCCATTATTTGAGAGACTAGTTTCAAATTATGAAATTTATGGGACTAATATTAAAAATTAAAATCACATTTATAATTATATCAAAATAAATAGGCTTAATTGCACTTTGGTACCCTAAAGTTTTCTCCATTCTAAACTTTGATACCGGGAAGTTTCTTTTACCAATTTGATCGAAAATGTTATAAAAATGGACTGTGGGACCCTCTATTTGGAGATATTTTTTATTTTATATTTTTTGGAGATCATGATCTTAACATGTGATTTGATTTGAATTTTATATTCATGTAGTTATTATAAACACGCCTGAAAAGGGTGGGAAAGTTATTTGACAATTCTCATCCATTTTTTGGGGTATTTATAAGAACTAAGGGTATAAAAGTTAAAATCATATCACATGTTAAGAAGGCGATCTGAATTTAACAAAGAACACCAAAATTCATTTTTTTTGAAACGTCATGTATCAAATGAGAAAGAAAGAAAAAAAAAAAACTTTAGTGTGCCAAAGTTCAAAATGGATGGAACTTTGGGGTACCATAGTTCAACTAAGCCAAAAAAAATAGGCTAAATTGCAATAACCCCCTACATCTTTACCGTCAATAGCATTTATCATGTCTTAGCTATTTTAATAGCTTTTAACGCCTTCATATTGATAACTAGTGTTATTCTCGCCAGATGCTGCGGGATCTTTTGTATGGTACATATTTTTTAATTAAAAAAATTGATTCCAAATATAATTATTTGTTAAAAAGCATAAATAGTTTTTACTGTCGAGATAAAATAAGTGTCATAAAAGAACCCATAGCCTATTGGGCATTGAAAAGAACAAATACTAAGAGGGTGTTTGGGGCGGCTTATTTTTTGGTCAAACTAGCTTTTAAGCTAGCTTTTTCATTTCTATCTGTTTGGTAAAATACAAAATAAGTTAGCTTATAAGTCACATTTTAAAAAGCTGGTATACCTCAGCTTTTGAAAAACTAACTTATAAGCTCACCTAAATAAGCTAGGTTTGACCAAACAAATTACTATACTACCCAAACAATTTTTATAATATTTTTATCATAAAAGTCAAAAGCCACTAAAAGCTAGCATAACTTATAAGCTTAAAAAAAAAAGCCTTCCCAAACACCCTCTAAGTCATCCTAAAACTATGTAAGAAGCAAATTTGATCCCAGAGTTTTAGCTAAAACTTAGATAAAAGTCGAAGAAGAAAAATTTTCCCAAAAGAGTAAGACAACTTAAACACGTATTAGTTACTTATAATAATATTTAATTAACTTAAAATTTCCAAAAATATAAGTTTCAACAAAATGACTTAAAATCAACCTACATGACAATAATCTAGGATGGAAAGAATAAATCATCATATTATAAAGAAAATATAAATGATATTAAAATAATTATCTTATTGCTGCAGGTTCTCCACACAAAAAATCTTTTTAGTTTTCATAGATGAGCACAAATTGAAACAAAGAAAAATCAAGTGAATTTGAATGTATTGTCTATGTAGAATAACATCCAAGATGAACAATAATTACTCACACATAACAAATGCAAGAGAAATGAACTAACTTTCCAAGTATGAAAGTATATAATAGAGTTTGAAATAAAATTACTTTCAACGAATAGATGAAACATGTTGGAAGAGACCTTTAGGATGAAAATGAAATTATTATGTATGTATATAATAGTGGAGGGTTATGAAATGGGATATGAAAGGGTTTATGATCAATGAAAATGATGGAAATAATAGGTGTTAAATGAGGGCTATTAAAATGTATTTAAATGTGTAAGGTTAAAGAGTTTTAATTAGCTTCAATTAAGGTGGCAGAGATAAAAGATTTTAGATTGTGAGAGAGAATGGAAAATTTTAAAATGTATAACCGGGGTTTGGGGGTTGTAACATTTGTCATGCATATAATACATAATTTGCATATCATATATAATAAATAGGGAAAATGAACAATCAATGTCCTAGGACCAGTTCTTGCATGAGGATTTTGAGAATTTGAGTTATTAGTTGCTTATTAATTATAGTTTGTAAGTAAAGAAGTTGAGGGGTTAGTTTTAAAAAGGGAAAAAAATTTGCATACCATGCATAATAAATAGGGGAAATGAACACTCAACGTCCTAGGACCCGTTCTTGCATGAGGATTTTGAAATTTTGAGACATTACTTATTAATTACATTTTATAAGTAAAGAAGTTGAGGGGTTAGTTTTAAAAAGAAAAGGAAATAAAATTAATAAACTAAAATAAAAATATCAAAGTAACCACAAGTTGTCAAGTGGCAATCCTGAGCTTTACTTTAGTATATGGTCTAGATTTTAGAAGAGCAAATTTTACATAACGAGTTATAATTTGATTTGTGAAAAGTTCCACAGAAGGTATAGGCAAGGGTTTATCTAAAATTTACCCAATAAAAATATGAGAGTAAATTTCACTAAAATCCCATGAAGTTTAGGTTAGCATTTCGAGAAAATCGGGGAAATTGCACAAAAATGACCTAAAGTTTTTCTTTTTTTCACTTAAATGATCTAACTTGTAAAAAGTTTCACTTAAATGACCTATTATATTTTTCGTTAAAAAAATGTAACACCGTTAAATTTTCATGTGTTAAACGAACCCCCAACCTTTATTATCCAACCTGCCCCCATTAAAACACCCGCCAACGGTTAAAAAAACTCCTATTCTTACATCTTCTCAAAATTACTGTGCCTAGAGATGGGAGAAGAGAATATGATCTGAATTCGAAGTGAGAGAAGCGGAAATCGATCAGTTTATGTGTACTGGCTAGAGCTTCATCTATAAGGTTAAGAATCGTGAACTATTTACAGCTTAGTTGCATGCTAGATTTGTGAAGATTAGTTAGTTAAATTGATGATTTTGGGGAAATAATGTGGGTTATTGTGTGAATGTGTTTGATTTTGGACGACATTGCTCGTGATTTGGGTTTATTTCAAGTGTATAGAATGGATCTATTGTGCCTTGGGTTTAGTGTTAAAAATGAAAGCTTTGCACGAATCTTGGCATTTTGGACTTTTTGCTAGGGTTTTTAATAATGTTTTAACCATTTTAAACTATTTTTTTACACACAAATACATAATATAGTGAGGACTATTGTTCAGGAGCGGAGCTAGAGATTTTTCATCTTTGGGGGGGGGGGGGGGGAGGAGAATCGAAGACATATAAGTGCTTTCTTATTTATTTAAAAAAAAAGTGGTGGCAGCAGGGGTTGGGGGGACATTAACTTCAAATTATACTTGTATGCTTTTATTCAAAGAAAAGAAATAAACTCAAAGATTTAGAAACTTTCATAGCAATTCAAGGATGAAGTAAAAATTTGAACAAACCCTTTTCCTTCTTTTTTTGTTTTGTTTTTGCTTTCTTATTCCATTATTATTATTATGTGCTACAAAAAGAAACCCTCCTTTACATCTCTCTGACTTTGTTTGAGAGGCAGCCTGAAAAACCTTCATTTATAAATTGAGGGAGGAGATGGGAGGCGAGTTGGTTAGCTAACTTATGTGTGGGCTTGTATTATGCATGTTGGGGTTACAATTGGTTATATCAAATTTTATGAGGGGCCCATATTGAAGCTTTTTCTAAGATATGGAACCAATTATCATATCTTTATATGAGACTTTGCAAAATTTTGGCGGGGCTAAGTATTCCCCAACTTGGTATCCGGCTCCACCCCTGCTGATGTTGGAAGTTAATTTCTTTTTAATGTAGGGATGACTATGTAGTACAAAGTTATATTTCAGCATGGTGTTAGTTTTCTAAAGCTGCCCAGGTTAAAATATGTTGGGGGGAAAAAAAGAAACTTGCATGTGGCATGTGGAGAAGGATTATTTTGCTTGGGAGTACATAGAAGAGCTTCTGAGGAAAATAGGGTGCAAAAGTGAAATGAAATTATTTGTTAAAGACACATTTAGTACAATTTATAGATATTTAAGATTTGTTTTCCCATCTTTAACTCCTTCTCCTGTTGTACTTTTGGAAGAATATGGTGTGAAGTACTTGGATGTCTATGTTGAGCACGAGTTTGAGAAGCTTGATTCAATTATTGTGGAAGATGACATTGATGATGCAGGTGGAATTGGATGTGTGACTCAAGGGGGGCAGCCATCACAAATAGATGACATAAATGAGAATGAGGATATTGACACTAAAGTTGGGAATGGGAAGAAGAAGATTAGTGAAGAGGATAGTGAAGATGACTGCGAGCTTGATGATGAAGGTGTTGGTGATTATGCAAATAAGGACATTGAAGTTGAAGATGGAATTAATGGTGATAACAATGGGGATTATGAATATGAAGAGGGCATGAATATAGTGGCTGGTGATTCAATTCCTACTTTAGATGTTACTTCAGAAATTAAAGACAATAATGATTTGTAAAATTTGAACACATCTGATGATGATGCTCAAAGACCATAGTGGCACAAATATAGAGAGGATAGGGCTTTGAGTGATCCTTCGCTTGCAAATAGCATGGAGTTTGCCACTCCTAATGAATTTAGAAGCTTACTTAGACATTATGCTATTAAAGAGGGATTTAATTTTGTATTTAAACTTAATGTAGGACGTAAGATATCAATTGCATGCAAGGCTAAAGGTTGCTATGGAGGTGTTTTGGTTCATGAAATTACAAAAATACAAAGTGGTAGATAAATATATTTCATAAAACTCATAGTTGTGAGAGAGTTCTTGTCAATTCACAAGCTACAACTAATTGGCTAGCAAATTGCTATTTGCTAAAGATAAAACAAAATCCAACTTGGAAGACTGATTCATTGAAAACAACAATGGAGAATGAATTGAAGCTCAAACTTAAAAAGATTAAGGTATGTAGAGCAAGGAGGAGGGCTTTGAATATCTTTTTTTCCCGGGGACGGGTGGTGCTAGAAGCTTTGGAATTATTCAAACATGCTCTTGCTAAGAAACTCCAACAGTTTCCTTAGAGTGAGGGCTACAAGAACAAATCCAAGTGAGCATAATGCCTTTTTTTGGTTTTTTTTGTGGCATATGAGGCTCATATTAGTGGTTTTAAGAATGGATGTGGACTAGTGATTAGGTTAGATGGGTGTTTTCTGAAAGGTCCTGGTGGATGGGTATTACTTAGTGCAGTTTCAAGAGATGGGAATAATCAAATGTTCTCTATAGATGTGGCAGTGGTGCAAAGTGAATGTGGGCAAACATGAACTTGGTTTGTTGAATATTTACTAGTGGCAATTGGCGATCAAAATCAACATGGCTCAGTGTATATTAGACACAAGAAAAAGGTATATGAGTTGACTTTGTTTATTGTTTTGGTTCATGAAAATGCTATTTGATTATGTTTGATTATAACTAACCACCATATCTTTGTTTTTTCTATTTCTGTAAATTCAGGGGTTGCTTGAAACATTCAGAAAATTAGTGCCTAATGTTAGACATAGATTTTTGTAAGATGCTTGTGGGTAAATTTTAGTGAAAGGTACAAAGACCCTGAGTTTAGAAGGCTAGTTTGGAAGGCTACAAATTCCTATACATTATCTGGACATCTTCAAGCAATGGTGTCAATTAAGGAGAACAGTGTAGCTGCATTTGAGTATATCAACAGGCTAGATAAAACAACATGGACAAGGCCACACTTTTCTTTAGATATAAAGTGTGATCTTATATGCAATAACATCAGTGAATCATTTAATAAATGAATCATGGAGGCTAGAGCAACCCAATTAGCACATTAATGGAGATGATAAGGAGATTGTTACAAAAAAGATTTGTTAAAAATAGGGAGTTGGCTTGTAATTAGGATGACAATGTATGTCCAAGAATATGTAAAACATTGGATGATTTAGAAAAGGAATAAAGAGATGACTGTGTTATTTACTTTAGAGGACCGAGAAGGTACGAAGTAGATGAATGTAATGGGTATTTAACAGTCAATTTGAATGAAAAATTATGTGACTGTAATGAATGAGATATATCAGGAATTCCTTGTGTACAAGCTCTTTAATGTTTGAGAGATACAAGATTAAACCCCAAGATGTCTTAGATGATTGCTTCAAGATTGTCAGTTATAAAGAGGCATATAAAGGGGAGATAATCCAATACCTGATAGCAGATTTTGGCCAAAAACAAACTTTGAAAAGTTCTTCATCCTCTATGAAAAGGAGACTTGGTAGACCAAAGTAGAAGATTTGGCCAAGTAAATACTTGCTCTAAATGCAAAGAGTCGGGGCATAATGTTAGAAGGTGTCCTAATGAGAGTGTGGAGATATAGAAGGAGAAGAAGAAGAAGAAGGATAGACCAGGTACCAAGAGCTCAGTTGAAGGCTATTCTCCCAATCAGTGTTTAACAATAAGGGGTGGAAACTCATGACCAAGGAAAGCTCAGAGGAGATCAGCTCAAAATGATACACAAATAAGAGATGACTTGACTGTACATATGGCTTCTGCATCTGAGAGTGATTTATCTATTGGTGCACAAGGACCCTCCACACATTTGGATTCATCTGTTGCTGCACAAGAACCCTCCAGATAAGTGAAGCCCTCTGTTGGTGCATAAGGACTCTCCTCCGCACAAGAGAAACCCTCTGTAGATCAAATAAAGCAATTTAATATACCCAAGAAGAAGAAGATGACAATAACAAAGAATAGACCTATATTACAGAAAAATGTCATGAGAAAGCAAGCTCAGATAAGCATTTTGGTTTTAGTGAACCTATTGATTTTTATTAAATCTTGATTTTTCAAACTTATTTACATCTAATTTCTATGTTAGCAAGTTATCAAATTGCTCCTTCGCAAACCCAACCCCAACTAGTTTCAAAATTTACAATAGGGCCAAGTGCAATTGCTGGGGGTGGATACAAGGGCAAAGGAAGACTGTTGAGGCAAGCTACAATTAGGATGCATGGGGGATGCGAGGAGGAAGATTTATACCATCAATGTATAAAGACATTAAAGAGAACCCAAGTAACTTACAACATCAAAAATCAAATTTCAAATTTTCATGTTTCACCAATACTTAATGTCAAACATGCTAATTAGAATGTTTTAATTCAAATCTGTAGGAGTTGAAAAACGAGATCAATTGTATACCTACCAAGAGAGTGAATGCCTCGATCAACTCTTCACAAGCTGCTTCAACTGCTCCATCAACTGCTACATTGTGTGCTCTCTCACATGTTGCCTTAAGTGGTCCTTCACATGCTACAATTGATGCTCCCTCACATGTTGCATCAAGTCAAGCCCAAACTGCTACATTTCTTTCTCCTACATAGCCTCAAGGATACTCTTATTCACATCAACTACTATCACATGCTGAAGCCCTAGCTACAACACCTATGGTAGCCTTGACAAATATTACATTAAAGGTGAAAATCTCAATATTGATATCTTCTTTTTATAAAGCAAATCAACTTTATTAATACTCCTAGTCTGGCCTATATTGTGTGGTTATACTATTACCAATTTTTAACATAGAGTTTATGGATTTTGTCTATGTGTTACAGTCTATTGATCAAATTGCAAAACTAAAGGCTGCTGGCAAATAATAGGCTCAAACTACTTTTTTTTTGTTATGTTGTTATATTTTAGAGTTAATATTTTGTTGTTTGAGAACAATGAGGTGATGTACATTGAATATGTTTGTGGAGTACATTGGTAAATATTTTGGTTAAGAGATGGCTATGTATGTTTTGGTCACAATGTGTATGTCTTTTTTTGTGTGTTTAAACTTTTGTGTGTGTGTTCTTTTTCTTTTTTTATGTCTATTTTTTGTGTGTTTAAACTTGTACATTGTTTAATATTTTGGCAACTTCAACTGATGTTGGATGTTTTGGTGACAATGGGTATGTTTGATGTTGATAATGGATTATATCCTAATTTGGTAAGTTGAAAAGAATGTGCGTGTGTTTGTGCTAAAATGTATGTATTTTTATTACAACGTGTATGTAATCTGATATTTGAGATGAAAAACAAGCAAAACTTTGCCAAATTTTTTAAAATTTTGCTAGAAAATTATATTATAGTGTCAATAACTAAGATATTATTAAGAGACAAGGGTTAATAAGAGGACAATGACTAAGCAAAATACACAAACACAATGAAATAATTTGTGTCTCAAATAAGAAACTAGCATATGATCAATTTTAATTAACACTTAAAAACATCAATTACAACATGAACACTCATATGATTACAAGCCTCACTACACCAATATACTCATTTTCACATATACTTCATCATAAAACTAAGGAAAAAACCAAAAACCCACCCCAAATACAACTAATTGAGTTTTTCTATTTGAATACAAGTCGAACACCATTTTTTGCTCTTTTTCTCTCAAAAAATACTCACGAGATCTCACTTCTTTCTCCCTAGCTCTCAAATGTCTTTACTCTCTGAAAGTTTCATCTCTCTGTTCTTCAATTGCATTTCTTTTCTCTCAATTTCTCCTCCAATAAAATAAATTTCTGCTCATCCTCATTCTTCGAATCAAATCTAAGCTCCTCCTTCTCACATAGCAATTTATTGATTACAAATGGAGCTTGGGAAGGAAAAATCTTTATCAAACCATTAAAGATACTCACACTTAGAACCACTTTTGTAATTAGGGCAGCTAAAAAGACTCCGAATAAAATTTTCTTTGGTTCGAGCTATTTGAAGATGAACCATAGCATTATGGAGCATATCCTTGTCTTCTTTTCATCAACCCCCCTTATGCTTGAAGTTGAGCTTGAGCATCTTGAACTTGCCATCATATTTTCCTGCACTAAATTTCGGAGAGAGACAATGTAAATTTATGAGTTTTAGGTCTAATATGGGGAGGAAGAAGGAGAATATAAGTAAGGGTAGTTGGCTGTAATTTAGTGACTTTTAGGGATAATAAATGACCCTATGGTGTCATATGACTTCTCACATGGGAGTATTCTCGGCATCTTCTAACAATTTATTAACGTCCTAAACCTTAGGTTATTTAAGTGAAAATTTTTAAAACTTTGGATTATTTAAGTGAAACTTTTTACAAGTTAGGTCATTTAAGTGAAAAAAAGAGAAACTTTAGGTCATTCTTGTGCAATTTACCCGAGAAGACTACCATAAATTTAAAACTGTACAAAACACACTTAAAACTTTGGTGTGTGCCACAAAACACCATAAACTTTCAAATTATTCCTGATACATAGATTGTTGGAACTGGGATGCAAGCCTAGAGAGGGGTTGAATAGGATTGATATAATTTTTCGACTAACTCAAAATAAGCAGGAGAAATAAAATAAGCGAAAAACTAAAAGCAAACCAACACAGGAATACATGAGACTTTTATAGTGGCTCGGATTAAAATCCTACGTCCACTCTTCCTTCTTGCAAATGGCATTCTTCACTATGACCAGAGTTCACCCAAATCACAACCCGATTTGGTACGCTTCAAAGATCGCACCATACAATCTACTCGAAACTAATCGTCTAACCTAACTGTTCATAATGACTAAAAGAAACCTCGCCCTAGCTAGCCAAACTCTCAATTAACCTAGCTTGAGTACGCCAACCCTCAATTATCCCGACTTGAGTACGCCGTCAAATTCACAAGTTTGAACTACAACCAACCTAAAATAAATAAAGAACAAAAGAACAATCTTACAGACTTTTTTCAAACCATTCTCCAAATCAATGTAGATGAAGATTCGTGAAGAAGTGGTGTAGCATTGTAGGTGTAGGGCACTACTTCTGTCTCAATCAAACTCCGATGAAAAGCGCACCGAGAAGAAGTTGAACGAGGCTCAGAGGATTAGATCAACACTCTCTCTCTCTCTCTCTCTCTCTCTCTCTCAAACCCTAGAAAAAGATCTCTACTTTTTATGCAATTGCCTTTCTCTCTTCTTGTTGTCTCTCTTCAAATATGTTCTCCAACTTCTCTTATATAAAGAGATACTCTTATCGGAGTTCTAATAGGAGATCAAATCAATCAACAAATGGTTGAGATTAAATATGAAAATCTGCCAAAAAGCATCATAACCATCGATGGTGAGTCACGATCATCGATGGTCCATTGATGATCATCGATGGTTGACTGTAGTTTATCGATTGTGCAAATTCTGGTTTCTGAATTTCTCCGATTGTTGACTGTAGTCCATCGATGATCCTTGTGATCATCTATGGTCGATTGTAGACCATCGATGGTCCGATTTATGGTTTCTATTTTCTTCGATTCTTTCCTGTAGTCCATCGATGATTTGCTTGACCATCGATGGTGCCTCTTGACTAACGATGGTTCAAAGGCTGAAATCAATGTTCGTGTTGATTTTTGCATCGTTTTAAATCGCAACTTGTTCGTACCTGTTTATACCTGAAATATATTATCTCACAAATATATCAATAATAAATGAGAGTTTGTTACTAATCAAACAAGAGATATTGCACAAATAACATTCTGCACGAACAACGTTCCAACAATCTCCCCCTTTTGATAATAACAAAATAAGAAATTTGAAATACAGAATGTAAAACATGGTGACATATATATTCAGTACACGTAACATATTTGATGCAAAAAAAATATATATGATATGCGAAGCTCCCCCTACACATATGCATACATGAAAATGTACAGGTATTCTAGAAACTCCCCCTGAAACAAAGAACTCAAAGTTTAAAAAAAATTACAAAACCATCATGAAAAAATCATGAAATGCATGAAAAATCATGAAACTCATGAAAATTTTCAAATTTCACCCTTTTCTCCCCTTTTGTTATTAGCAAAAGAAAAACACACATAGGATATGCAATGTACTTGAAAATTCAAATAAAAATTATCCAAAGAAAGAAAGAGAAATACATCGATTCACAAAAATTTTTATAGAAAATAGCACGAAAGATACATATATAACATCAAAACAAGTGAATCACGATGATAAGTCATATTAAAATTCACACACAAACTATAAAGATATTAATGAAAAGTTTGTAAAAACAACAATAAAAGTAATTGTATTAGTTCATAAAATAAATTCAGATATATCTTATCTAGTTTGAGTTTCTTCTTTGTTACACAACTTGAATTATCCCAAAATTTAGGAAAGGTCCAAAATTTTGATCTACCACCCCAATGATATAGGAATTTTTAAAAGGAAGAACAATAGTGTTTGGAGGCGATGTACACCATCTCTAAATATTAAAATATTTAGCATAAGATGGATACCTTTAAGATATTGTACAATCTTATTCATGAGTGTGGGTCTTTGACCATATTTTAACAAATACACTCAAAATTTACCATGGATTTATAGAGTGTGAGTCTTTGACCATCTTTTTCACGAATAAACTCTTTTTGTTTGATGTTTAATAGCACATATGTACTTTGTACATGTATAGAAATTTTTGGTGCTGTATTTAAGTATAGGTTGAGCTCAAAACTGTTTAATATATCTAAAAGCACTTCATGAACAACATATAAAAATATTTATTCTTACTTTTATAAGACTAAACATGATAAGATAATACTAATGTGTGAAAAGAAATATGAAACATATCATGAATCATCATGTTTATCAATCAAACATGTATAACTATGTGTGCACATATAATATAAATAGATATGAAAAATATGTGAACCAATATGATAAACTCATGCCTATATACCAACAGATAACCATATCTGAATATTTCATGTAAAAGCATATACATAAGTGTGTTCAATTTTTTATTTTTAAAAAATGAAAAAGAAATTTTATTTTATTTTGGTTTTCATAAGAAAATAAAAGAAAGAAAGATAATTTTTATTTTGTTTTCAATATATAAAAATAACCAAAAATCAAGAAAATAAAATAAAATAAAATAAAAATAGTACATACAACAGGTTAGTTGAGCATGCATAGAGGTACTAACTAAACATATTTGTAATGAAAGCAAATAAAAGTTAGTACATGATAGTGTATCTCATGCATCATTTGAATATACAGATCCAGAATAAAAAAGTTATAAAATAAAGAAAGAAGAAAATAGACATGGACCAAGAAAATAAAAAGATAAAGCCATCGTCATCAGTCATCATCTCTCTCCATCTCCTCACGGCCATATCCATGGGCTGCCTCAGGCACAAAACCTCCATAGACCGGTGGTGTGGAAAGTGTAAGATCAGATCGTTGAATAGTTCTCATCAAGTACTGGAGAGACGCATCGTAATACTGGTGATGAGTTCTCATCTCCATGTGCATCTGCTCCATCCTCTCTCCCAGTGAATCCAGAGTCCACTGAGAATCACCACCTCATGAAGAACCGAGAATATCATCTGCTGTAGGCTAGGACCCAGATGGTTGACCAGCTGAGGACTCTCCCTTTCTCCTCGCCCCTAAGCTCTTCCTAGCCGTCTCATCACACAAAGCAGCTCTCCCCTTTTCCATCTGATCAGATGGTAAAATAGAAATCTTCTGATCCTTACAAATGCGAGTGATCAGGAAGGGGTAGACCAGCTGAGTGTTCTGCTTCTTCTTCTTCTCAACCATCTCCCTAGCACTTAAAGCAACTGATGACATCCATACAAAGATAATCCGTGCAGGATCAAATGGTTGACCCCTAGCAATCCAATACAGAAGGATGACATCTCTAACAGATAAAGTAGTGTAAGCAGTACTAGGATAAAGATCAAATTTAAGAAAGAGATTGATAAGAATATGCTCAGGTTTCAGATAACCTAAGTTGAATACACCTGAAAAAGATTTATCCGTAAGAAAATCGGTCATGCGGGTGTACTCCTCAGAATAAATAGGGACGTTCTCAGAAAAGATAAAGACGTCATAGAATTCCCGCTGTGGGTGGTGGTAGATGAAGAATCCTGCGGATGTAGTCAGGAGTAATAGTGATCTCTCATCCTCTCACTGTGGTCTTTGCCTCAAGAGATCCATAGGGTCTATTATAGTTCATGTAGAACTCTCGTACCCAAGAAATATTAGCTTTCTCTCCTCCTTTATCCTTCATTGGACCTGGACCAACTCCATCCAAGAACCTAACACACTTCTGTACTCATGCAGATGTTGCTCATCTAACCCTCGCTCGTCACTCGTCACAATATGCAACTTCTTATATTTCTCGAGTGTCTCTTGAGATGATGATTGTGAAGATCAAGCTCTCTTGCTAGAAGACATTCTTCTATAAAGTCAAATAAATATGTATTAGTATAGAGAATATACATAAGATAGTTTAGAAATAAAGAAAATTGAGTAAATTGTGAAAAAAGAACAAAAACAGCAGTTTCAACCTATACACCATCGATGGATGGCTGACAACCATCGATGGTTGAAACATCATCAATGGTGTTCTTCGACCATTGATGGTTGAAGAGCAGAAACCGATGAGTTTTGCCCTAAATCATCCAAAAATTTATATACAACTCAATAATCGATGATCGAAACTACTCTAATCTTTATTCATCATTCATCCACACAAGAATTACCATCAAAAGCATGTAAAAACCACAAGAAATATCAAAATTGAAGATCCAGGGTTTAGAAAATTACCTCTTTGATTCGATTTGATTCAAAAAGATGAAATAGATGATGATGATAATTACAGTAACAAGAAGCACGAAATCCACCACAAAATCGTAAAATTCAGAAAATTTTAGAGAGGAGAGATAAAAAGGGGTAAAAGTAAAAAGTAAAAAAAAAGATAAAAAGGGGTAAAAGTAAAAAGTAAAAAAAAAACTGCCCCCTTTTTATGTTTGCCAATCGATAATGAACCATCGATGGTGTCATCAAAACCATCGATGGTGTCATCAAAACCATCGATGATCCATTTTTTTATGTAAACCTATAAATACACACACACACACACACACATAAAGTTACAGAACTTACCTGTATGAGGAGATAATATATCAAACTTGTATCTCCTCATAATGCAAACCAAGGATTGGATTTTGATACCTTGAATTAGCAAGCAACTTTCGTGTGTTGCCTCAATCGTTGGTCGACCTGCAAGTCTACAGAAAGGTAGATAGTTGTAACCTAGGTATCTACATAGGTCCACGTTGGTTAACAATAAGGCCTTTAGGTTGTAGGCATCAAAAATTGCTGAAGAACCCCAAATATGACTAAATTATGAGAAGATCGAAGGACAATGTCGTCGAAATCTCAAGAAGTCAACATATGGGAAGATTGTGTCTCGCTACAGTGCGAGACACTTGTTTGTGCCTCGCTATAAGCGAGACACTTGTTTGTGCCTCGCCACGGCGAGACACTTGTTTATGCCTCGCCACGAAGCGAGACACTTGTTGGTGCCTCAAAAGCGAGACACTTGTTTGTGCCTCGCCACGAAGCGAGACACTTGTTTGTGCCTCGCCACGAAGCGAGACACCTTGATGTGTCTCGCTATAAGCGAGACACTTGTTTGTGCCTCGCCACGGCGAGACACTTGTTGGTGCCTCAAAAGCGAGACACTTGTTGGTGCCTCAAAAGCGAGACACTTGTTGGTGCCTCAAAAGCGAGACACTTGTTTGTGCCTCGCCACGGCGAGACACTTGTTGGTGCCTCAAAAGCGAGACACTTGTTTATGCCTCGCCACGGCGAGACACTTGTTTATGCCTCGCCACGGCGAGACACTTGTTTATGCCTCGCCACGAAGCGAGACACTTGTTGGTGCCTCAAAAGCGAGACACTTGTTGGTGCCTCAAAAGCGAGACACTTGTTGGTGCCTCAAAAGCGAGACACTTGTTTATGCCTCGCCACGAAGCGAGACACTTGTTTGTGCCTCGCCACGGCGAGACACTTGTTGGTGCCTCAAAAGCGAGACACTTGTTTGTGCCTCGCCACGGCGAGACACTTGTTTGTGCTCGCTATAAGCGAGACACTTGTTTGTGCCTCGCCACGGCGAGACACTTGTTGGTGCCTCAAAAGCGAGACACTTGTTGGTGCCTCAAAAGCGAGACACTTGTTTGTGCCTCGCCACGGCGAGACACTTGTTGGTGCCTCAAAAGCGAGACACTTGTTTGTGCTCGCTATAAGCGAGACACTTGTTTGTGCCTCGCCACGGCGAGACACTTGTTTGTGCTCGCTATAAGCGAGACACTTGTTGGTGCCTCAAAAGCGAGACACTTGTTGGTGCCTCAAAAGCGAGACACTTGTTTATGCCTCGCCACGGCGAGACACTTGTTGGTGCCTCAAAAGCGAGACACTTGTTTATGCCTCGCCACGGCGAGACACTTGTTTGTGCTCGCCACGAAGCGAGACACTTGTTTATGCCTCGCCACGGCGAGACACTTGTTGGTGCCTCAAAAGCGAGACACTTGTTTGTGCCTCGCCACGAAGCGAGACACTTGTTTATGCCTCGCCACGAAGCGAGACACTTGTTTGTGCCTCGCCACGGCGAGACACTTGTTTGTGCCTCGCCACGGCGAGACACTTGTTTATGCCTCGCCACGAAGCGAGACACTTGTTGGTGCCTCAAAAGCGAGACACTTGTTTGTGCTCGCTATAAGCGAGACACTTGTTTGTGCTCGCTATAAGCGAGACACTTGTTTGTGCTCGCTATAAGCGAGACACTTGTTTGTGCTCGCTATAAGCGAGACACTTGTTGGTGCCTCAAAAGCGAGACACTTGTTGGTGCCTCAAAAGCGAGACACTTGTTTGTGCTCGCTATAAGCGAGACACTTGTTTGTGCCTCGCCACGGCGAGACACTTGTTGGTGCCTCAAAAGCGAGACACTTGTTTGTGCTCGCTATAAGCGAGACACTTGTTTATGCCTCGCCACGAAGCGAGACACTTGTTGGTGCCTCAAAAGCGAGACACTTGTTGGTGCCTCAAAAGCGAGACACTTGTTTGTGCTCGCTATAAGCGAGACACTTGTTGGTGCCTCAAAAGCGAGACACTTGTTGGTGCCTCAAAAGCGAGACACTTGTTTATGCCTCGCCACGGCGAGACACTTGTTGGTGCCTCAAAAGCGAGACACTTGTTTATGCCTCGCCACGAAGCGAGACACTTGTTTATGCCTCGCCACGGCGAGACACTTGTTTATGCCTCGCCACGAAGCGAGACACTTGTTGGTGCCTCAAAAGCGAGACACTTGTTGGTGCCTCAAAAGCGAGACACTTGTTGGTGCCTCAAAAGCGAGACACTTGTTTGTGCCTCGCCACGGCGAGACACTTGTTGGTGCCTCAAAAGCGAGACACTTGTTTGTGCCTCGCCACGGCGAGACACTTGTTTGTGCTCGCTATAAGCGAGACACTTGTTTGTGCTCGCTATAAGCGAGACAAGCGGTACTGAGCTGCCGCGCCAATTGCAAATGTCAAGCACTTATGACACTTGTGTTTCTTCAGAGGGCACGTTTCCCAAAGACTATAAATACCCTCCTACGTCCACTTGGGCAGGGGGTCGGCTATCAGAAAGGGGCAATCAGAGATCCAAGCTTCCGGAGTTCAAGAACACGATCCACACGGAGATTCCTCGAGTTTAAGCTTTGACTTATTCTTGAGAAGAGTAGATATCTTACCTTGCTAAGATATTTGCTGAAGTTCTTGTTTCCTTTGCGAAGCATCAACTAAACCCCGTCGATTCGACGATCGCTGCTCGGTGGTCCACGGATTACGCGCTCCTGACAGCAGCAAGTCCCACTAAAAGGAGATCTACGCGTGTAGCGTCTTCTGTTCGAGTTTGTGAGAGAGTTATTTAAATTTCTTTGTAACTGAGAATCAAAAGTGTAATTTTCTCAAGTTTTACAATGGAAACAACTTTCGACCCAAACATAGGTATCCAAATCTGTTTGACTGTTTTAATCCTATATCTCATACGATAGCTCATTGAAACATATCCAATTCTTCCACATAATGAGCCCATAGAATGATAAGTTCCATTGGGAATAGGATCAAAACAACCAAGATTATTACGCTTTACAAAAGAAGATTGAAGTTTTTTATATTTTCCAGAATATGAGTAACCAAGTCCAGTTTTAGCTTTTGCAAATCGGTGATTGGGAAGGACCATGTTAAGACCTTTTGAACCCAATAAAAAATTCTTCACGGCCTTTTTCAAGTCACTAATTTTGGACTTTGGTTGTTCATTTTCGAAAATAATTGTTGTGCATCGAGTTTCAAACTTAATTTGTTCGGATGAAAAATCAAAAAATAAATCATCTATTTTAGCAACTAATTTTTCATTTTACATTGAATACTTTTAAGTTGCTTAAATAAATAAGAGATTTGATTTTATAATTTAGAACATTGTACGCATTCAAGAGAGGTTAAATCCACTAAATTCAAATTTGAAGAGGAAAAATCAATTTTCTTTGACAAAGTTTATTTTCTTTCTTCAAGCTTGTATTCATCTTTTAGTCTCTTCATGTTTTGAGCTATATTTTCTAAATGAATTAACATCTCCTTATACTTAGAATAAAGTTCATCATAAGAAGGATATACATCTTCATCTGAATACTGATCATCAGAACCACTTGAGTTACTCTGATCTGAATCTGAAAACAATGCGCCTCTTCACATAAGACAATTATTCACTTGTTTGTCATCTTCACTCGTCTCATCTTCAGACTCATACTCATCTGTCAAATTCCAGGTTGTGACTTTAAGAATCTTACCTCCTTCTTCTTTTCCTTTCTCTTCAAAGGCCATCGATTCTTATAGTGACCTGGTTTCCTGCAACGATAACAGATAGGTTCAGTTTCAGAATCACTTGAGGAATTATTATTTACCTGTTTAGTGAATTAATTATATCTTTTATGAAGATATTTCTGTCCTTTCTTTAATTTCAGAAGAGACTTGAATCCTTTTGCAATAAGCGCAGATTGATCAACTTCATCTTCTGAACTCGAGCTTGAATCCATCTTCTTCTTTGATCGGGATTTATCCTTCTTTACTCTTAAGGCTAGTGACTTCTTCTTTGAATCTTCTTTTGAGGTTTCTTCTCTCTCTTTCAGTCGAACTTCGTATGTGATAAGATTACCGACAAGATCATCAAGTGAAAGTTTAAAAAAAATTTAAAGTTCTTCAATTGTCGTTACCTTAGGTTCCCAATCCCAAGATAGAGAACAAAGTATTTTTCTGCATAGCTCCTTATTGTCGTATTCCTTCCCTAAAGCTTTTGATTTATTCATGATATCAGTAAATAGTGTGAACATCTTCTGTATTCTCTCGGAGACCTTCATCTTGAAATTTTCATATTTGCTTACCAGCATTGTAAGCTTTGCTTCCTTTACCTGCGAAGTTCCTTCATAAGTAACTTCTAGTGTCTTCTAGACTTCCTGTGCAGTAATACAATTAGAGAGACGGTTAAATTCTTCAGCAGTAAGAGAGCAATATAAAGTATTTATGGCTTTCGAATTATAAGAAAAAAAAATTTGTTGAGGGGTCCATTTATCCATAGGAATTTCAGTAACAACTCCTCCTATATCCTCAGTAGGATTGTGATACCCGTGTTCGACACACTGCCAAATATCAAAATCAGTAGATAATAAAAAGATTTTTATGCGTGCTTTCCAAAAAGTATAATTGGTACCGTCAAAAAGTGGGGGACGGTTGATGGTGTGTCCTTCAGGAAAGGCTGAAGCGGTAGTAAGGCTTGACATCTCTATCCTAAGTTGTGATACCTAAATATGGGTAATGATGCTCTGATGCCACTTGTTAGAACTGGAATGCAAGCCTACAGAGGGGTGAATAGGATTGCTATAATTTTTTGACTAATTCAGAATAAACAGCAAAAATAAAATAAGCAAAAAACTAAAAGCAAACCGACACAGGAACACACGAGATTTTTATAGTGATTCGGATCAAAATCCTACGTCCACTCTACTTCTTGCGAAAAGTCTTCTTCACTATGACCAGAGTTTACCCAAATCATAACCCGATTTGGTACGCTTCAAAGACCGCACCCTGAAATCTACCCGAAACCATTCGTCTAACCTAATTCTTCACAATGACCAGAAAAAATCTAGCCCTAGCTTGCCAAACCCTCAATTAACCTGGCTTGAGTACGCAAATCCTCAATTGCCTCAACTTGAGTACGCTGTTAAACTCACAAGTTTGAAATACAATCAACCCAAAATAAATAAAGAATAAAAGAACAACCTTACAACCCTTTTTCAATCCGTTCTCCAAATCAATGTAGATGAAGATTCGTGAAGAAGTGGTGCAGCATTGTAGGTGTAGGACACTCCTTCTCTCTCAATCAAACTCCGATTAAAAATACACCGAGAAGAAGTTGAACGAGGCTCAGGGGATTAGATCAACTCTCTCTCTCTCTCTCTCTCAAACCCTAGAAAAAGATCTCTACTTGTTATGCAATTGTCTTTCTCTCTTCTTGTTGTCTCTCTTCAACTATGTTCTCCAACTCCTCTTATATAGGCCTTGATAGAATAGGAAAGAGATACTCTAATCAGAGTTCCAATATGAGATCAAATCAATCAACGAACGGCTGAGATTAAATCTGAAAATCTATCAAAATGCGTCATAACCATCGATGGTGGGTCATGATCATCGATGGTCCGTTGATGATCATCGATGATTGACTGTAGTCCATCGATTGTGTAAATTCTGATTTTTAGATTTTTCCGATTGTTAACTGTAGTCCATTGATGGTCCTTGCAATCATCGATGGTCGACTGTAGACCATCGATGGTCCGATTTCTGATTTCCGTTTTCTCTGATTTTTTCCTGTAGTCCATCGATGACTTGTTTGGCCATCGATGGTGCCTCTTGACCATCGATGGTTCAAAGGCTGAAATCAACGTTCGTGTTGATTTTTGCATCGTTTTGAACCGTAACTTGTTCGTATCTGTTTATACCTAAAATATATCATCTCACAAATATATCAGTAGTAAATGAGAGTTTGTTATTAATCAAACAAGAGATATTGCACAAACAACGTTCTGCATGAACAACGTTCTAACATAGATAGGCTCAGATACATAAATCTCCAATGGGTGGTAGAGAAGTGAAACTATTTTCATGCTTACTTATATAGCTCAAATTCACTTTTTTCCCCCAACTTATGCTAGAAATTATGGTATGAAGTTTTTTATATATCAAATTACTGATGCTTTGCTAATGCGAAAGTCCCTTATCATCCTGCATTTCTTTTTTGCTCCAAGTGAATCATAAGCAATTGCAATTTGCTGAAAGAATTCTGCTTAGTTGGATTTAAACTAAAAGAGTAGTTATAACATGATTAAAATGAAAAAAGATTGAGGAATGAGTACAAGGTTTAGTTTATTTTGTGAGAAACTTAACTTTTTAAAGTATGGTTAGTTCCATTGCAAAACTTCTAGGAAAGAAATTAATTTATAGAGTTTTGTGACTCTTTTAAGCTGAATGTTTTTGTTGTTCTTTGAACTATTCTCACATAGGAAGTCTCATTAATGGATGTCTAGCTCTTTTTATTTCTGCCGTTTTCTGTTTTTACTGTCTTTTAATTGTTCTCAAGATAAACTCTTTCAGTTGCCTTCTCTTTGATAAAGGATCGGTGATTTCAACGGAGATGGCTGTGCAAGTTCTACATGAAAGTGCACTCAATAAACCATGGAGTTAGATTTATTAGAAAAAAAACCCCAAGTATTATTTGATTCATGAGTACATTTCAAAGATGAACAGGAATCTTTATCTTTTGTACGTTTGCGTTAAACACCCATTATATAACATTAAGCTAGTGATTGAGTGTCGTAAATATAGTCATAATACTGCTGTCTTATCTGAAACTTCTAACGTTATATGAATTCAGTTGCATTTGCATTTTCTGTAGTGTTCTTAATACCATGACCACTTAAAGAACTTGACTTTGGAACAAAACCATCATTATAGTGGGTTATTAGTATTTGCTTAAAAGATAATAAGCATTAGAAGTTCTCTTTATTTGTGGGTATAAAGAGAGTCTCTTTCGACTCCCCTTCATGAAGCTTACTTCTAAATTAATGTTATTTTTCAAAAGAATATTTCGATGAATATAATTAATTGAAGCAAGAGTCTGATAGTATTTCGCAATAAGAGGAAAAGAAAAAGGAATGATCGTTGGCATACCCATGAGGAATGTGGAACTATTCATTTGGATGGTCATGTGTATGGCTTCTTAGCTGGCCTCCATGATAAATTCGATATGGTTTGTGTTTGGATTTGTACTCCTCATCTTTCTAAAGATCTCTATTTGAAAGGAATATCTCCCTTTTTAACACCTTAGCTAATATTTCATTATTAACAGTCTTTTTTCAGCATTGCATTTTTTCCCAGATTCCAGCAGAATAATGATATGTTTGGAATAACTTGCCTTTTTTTTTTTCCTTGTCTTGTAAAGTATCTACAATGGTAATGTTCGTTTTCTTAATTGATTTCAGTATATACATAATAAGGCTTGAGGATAGACAATTTGTACTGTACATGTACAATAACCTGCACAGAAAATATTTCTTCTTGGAATATCGAGTTCTTGTTCATATACAATGACCTGCACATACATCTCAATTTGTATTTCGCCGTTAAAAAAGCTCTGCTAGTTTCCTTCTCATTATTGATTGTCAATAATTCCTTCTTAATTTCTATGGTTTGATTCCTGCATTTTGATCATAATATTATATTTCGATGATAATGAACATAATCTTTACCTCAAACCTTGGGATTTCTATATATTGATTCTGTGTGGAATTATATCCTTAAGGCTATCTTCATTACGATAACTTCAATATAAACTGACATTATTTAGCCTGTGAAAATATACCTGTAATAAGTATTAATTGCTATTTTACTTGATAAATTTTCAAAAGTTTTTACTCAAACAGTTTATAGCACTTGGAGATTAACTGTTTTATGAATGTGTGTAGATGATAAAGACTTTTAGAGGAGATAGAGCTTGGATGCTCAATTATTGATGAGAGAGGAGTATGTTGTCCAAAAGTCATAAATGTGAAGCTTCCTTAGGAAGAATTGAAGCTTGAGACTGACTCAAGAGTATTTTGTTGGAATATTCACCCCTTTCTTTCTTTTTTCTTTTTTCTTAGCTTTGTTGAATTCTGCTAAAGTAGTAAAAATGATATGATAATCTAGTAATAAAGACTTTTCCCTTTAGTGCAGAATCTAAGAATAAGTACTCCTCAATAATAGTGAGACAAAATAGCAAGAATTTCTAATTTATGGCATAAAATTATAACTAGACATGAAAAGCACATAAAACCTTCTACAATTTGGACAGGTTCGAGTTAATCCTGTTTAGATTGTGACTAAATCATCCATACGTTTTTCTAATAGCATGTTAGGAGAATTTTGAAGTTTTCTAAACCAGAGTTGAGTTTAATCATGCGTTTGCAAGTATTCTTTGCAATTTCTTTGTAACTTTCAATTTAGAGAATTGAATTTATTTATACCAAGTTATTTTAAAGGATTAATTGCAGATAGACAATTTGTACTATCGCTAGATTGAACGTATTACACTTGTAGTTCTATTATTGCAGATAGACCCCTTTTTTACCCTTCTCAAGGAATCTATTTGCAACAAATAGATTTTTACTCAAAGAGTTTATCCCAACAATAGAACTTTTTTGGACGATCTATATGCAACAATAGAACTAATAGGGTAGCAAGTGCAGTTTGGAGTTAGGAAAATCATTTTATAGAACTTGATTTTTCTAACACATTGCAAACTTATCTTTCAATGTCGTATTTTACAGAATTTTATACTCAGAAAGTAAGCATCTCTCTCTCCTTAACTTTTGGAGTTACTCTGCATATGTGCGCTTTAGGTTAAGAGGGTGGCTGATATTTAAATTTAGAGGAGAGTTTAAGGGTGTGTTTGACAACTCGCTAAAATTAGGCCACATTCCTTAAACTGGTAAGAAAGATCCGGTTCAGTTGTGGACTAACCCTCCCCACCCCCACCCAAAGTAAACAAGTTTTAGAGGCTATAAAATGAAGTAAAGTAAATTGGTTCACTTATGGATCGGTTTTTACTAATTAACAATATAGTCAAAAACTGCTAGGATCAAAGACTTAGTGGATACAAGAGACTTTGAAAAGCTGCTGTTACGTGAGGAATCATTTGAAGTTGATGCGGAGGTTGAAGACAACTTTTAACGCAAGTCGGCTTTCTTGCAAGTTTTAAAAGTTGTTTTTTTATCTGATTGTAACTATTTTGATCTCTTTTGGTTTGTTTTTCTTAGTTGTTGGTTTAAAGTTGTAAAACTGAGCTCCTGTGAGCTCGATAACGCCGGTTGTTTATAGCTTTTTTACACGTGTGTTTTTGTTAGGGGTAGTTTTTGTTGAAACATCTATAACTTTAGTAATAGGTGACGGCTATGGTCCTCTCCCTATTCTAAGTATGAACTGTTTCAATAGAAACCGCCTTTGACAAATTCATACTGGATCAAGCTATCTGTTTTGTTACAATATATAATACATATATGAATAGGGCAGCTCGCTCTATTTTTTCTGTCAAAAAAAAAAAACAAAACAAAAAACAAAAAACAAAACAGTCTAAAACTGGATTAGGTTCAAACCTGGCTTAGTTTTAGAGAGTTGTCAAACACATCCTAAGAAAGTCAATGAATCTTCACTCTAATTCTATTATTTTCCCATGTTTCGCATATAAATTTAAGAAAAGAAATTATAAACTAAAATTTCTAGATCTCATAGGATTCACATAGTACATAGGATAAGTATTAAAAAAGAGGTCCTCCGCAAGAGGAAAGTCAACAAATATTTACTATTCAATTATTTATGATTTCTCTAGTATTTATTAGTTTATCTTTAACTTGTCATGTGAGGAGAGAAAACTACTCCTACCTCATCACATAATTTCATTAATTTACTTTCAATATTATGTCACAAATATTTAAAAAATTATATGAATTTTAAACTGTCTAGACTTTTAGAGCATGTTTAGAAATTTTGAATTATATCATCCACAAATGGATTATAATCTAGAGTGTCTCGTAAATTTAGTGGATTATAATCCATTTTCAATAGCAAAGTGTTTGGCAAATAAGTGAATTATAATCCATTATTGTTGTCAAAATGACCAAAATGGCATGGGGTTGGTAGTGAATTATTAAATGAGACCTAGGATTTTATGAAATCATGATGATTTTATTGTCTTTTACTTGCTCAAATTCATACTTATAAGCCACCAAAACAAGCTAAAATATCATAGCTTATTTTTACCGGCTTATAAGCCAAAATAAGCCACTTGTCAAATATATCAAAGTGGCTTATATTGACCATTTGCTAAACATACTCAATAGAAATTTGAAAACATTACAGAACCTTATAGCAAACTTCTGTCCAAATTTCAAACTCCATGTGCCAATCAGATCCAAGGTTTGGTGACTTAGATCCTCAGTACTCATTTTGCTCATTCTATATTCATACCTACTTTCAATCCCTTTACAGTATTGGATTTGAACATTTCCATAACAAGCTAATAATATATTTACAAGTCAACCAATGAACAGTTGGACTAACCA
The DNA here is from genome assembly GCA_012295165.1 of Asparagus setaceus. Classification (NCBI taxonomy): domain Eukaryota; kingdom Viridiplantae; phylum Streptophyta; class Magnoliopsida; order Asparagales; family Asparagaceae; genus Asparagus; species Asparagus setaceus. The sequence goes on along the minus strand of CM022703.1, from coordinate 20,143,150 downwards.
AATTCCAGGCAAAAGAAAGATCAATTAAACAGAAAGGAAAATAACAAGGAAGCCATTTACCTATAACTTGTTTCCTTATCTAAATGGTTCAACAGCTAAACCCCTCAATCATTTATTAAACCATTAATTTCCTAATGGAGTTTGATTTTTATTCTAGATTGTAAACAATATATATATATATATATATATATATATATATATATATATATATATATATATATATATATATATATATATATATATATATATATATGATTAAGGAATATGAGCTAGACTCATTTAGTAAAGTGAGCTACCACTCACTTACACAATACCCCACACTCAATGGATGTGACAACTAGGTGGGCCTAAAGGCTATACCATTAGTGGATAGCTCATTTTACTAAATGGTAGTCACCTCATATTCCTTTTTCTATATATATATATATATATATATATATATATATATATATATATATATATATATATATATATATATATATATATATATATATATATATATATATATATATATATATATATGATTAAGGAATATGAGCTAGCACTATTTAGTAAAGTGAGCTACCACTCACTTACACAATACCCCACACTCAATGGATGTGACAACTAGGTGGGCCTAAAGGCTATACCATTAGTGGATAGCTCATTTTACTAAATGGTAGTCACCTCATATTCCTTTTTCTATATATATATATATATATATATATATATATATATATATATATATATATATATATATAATCCTTAAACTATCTTTTTCTTTATTTCCTCAATTCTCAAATACGTGAATTTCGAAGTGTAGAAGGCAAGCCTGACGTTTAGTCAAGTGCAGTGTCTACTCAGATGCCTGAAGAACAAAACTCCGTCGCAGACTTTTTTTATTTTTATTTTTAAACTTCGTCACAGACTTAACAGTAAGGTGAGGAGTTCCAATTTTTTTAATCTAGTCCTCTACAATATGTGACTAGCACATGTCCATAACAAGCCAAACATCTTTACAAGTCAACCAATGAACAGTTGGACTAACCAAATTCCAGGCAAAAGAAAGATCAATTAAACAGAAAGGAAAATAACAAGGAAGCCATTTACCTATAACTTGTTTCCTTATCTAAATGGTTCAACAGCTAAACCCCTCAATCATTTATTAAACCATTAATTTCCTAATGGAGTTTGATTTTTATTCTAGATTGTAAACAATATATATATATATATATATATATATATATATATATATATATATATATATATATATATATATATATATATATATATATATATATATATATATATATAATCCTTAAACTATCTTTTTCTTTATTTCCTCAATTCTCAAATACGTGAATTTCGAAGTGTAGAAGGCAAGCCTGACGTTTAGTCAAGTGCAGTGTCTACTCAGATGCCTGAAGAACAAAACTCCGTCGCAGACTTTTTTTATTTTTATTTTTAAACTTCGTCACAGACTTAACAGTAAGGTGAGGAGTTCCAATTTTTTAATCTAGTCCTCTACAATATGTGACTAGCACATGTCCATAACAAGCCAAACATCTTTACAAGTCAACCAATCAACCAAATCCAAAAATTTCAAAAGACCAAATTAAACACAGATAGTATCTTTTACCCGAACGGCCGAACCCCCTCTTAATTTCTTTGCCCATAAGTATTAGGATCAACATCTAGCCCACTAAACTGTCCATCGATTGGTCCAGCGTTTAAGGAGGCTTAGGTAAAGGCCGCTATCCGATAGTGACCCTTTAACTGGGCCGTCAAAATCGCGGCCCAACACTACCAGGTGTTACCCACCGACGCGTGGCGACGGCCCCGGGACGGCGTCGACACCGTTGTCGGAATTTGGAGGACGCGTGGATGGCGGAGAACTTGACGCGTCGTGATTCATATATATATATAGAGCAAGGCTCCTATGAACTTAAGTTCATAATGAATAGTGGTGCACCAACTTTTTATCCACTCATCTTGCCTTGATTTGTGATGCACAAATCTCAAAGTGGCCTTTATATCTTTCACGGATCCCAAAGCAAGATGAGTGGTTAGAAAAGTTGGTGCACTATTCATTATGAACAAATTCAGGCTTCTCCTCTATATATATATATATATATATATATATATATATATATATATATATATATATATATATATATATATATATATATATATATATATATATATATATATATATATATATATATATATATGAAACAATGCTCTAAAACTTAAGTTGATAGGGAATAGTCAACCACAAACTTTTCTAACCATTGATATTGCCTTAGGATCCGTGAAGATATGAAGCTCATCTTTGAAATTTGTGTCTCTTGATTTCACCTATCCCAAGACAAGATCAATGGATATAAAAGTTGGTGGATACTATCTCCTATCAACTTAAGTTTATAAGCTTATATATATATATATATATATATATATATATATATATATATATATATATATATATATATATATATATATATATATATATATATATATATATATATATATATATAATCCTTAAACTATCTTTTTCTTTATTTCCTCAATTCTCAAATACGTGAATTTCGAAGTGTAGAAGGCAAGCCTGACGTTTAGTCAAGTGCAGTGTCTACTCAGATGCCTGAAGAACAAAACTCCGTCGCAGACTTTTTTTTTATTTTTATTTTTAAACTTCGTCACAGACTTAACAGTAAGGTGAGGAGTTCCAATTTTTTTAATCTAGTCCTCTACAATATGTGACTAGCACATGTCCATAACAAGCCAAACATCTTTACAAGTCAACCAATCAACCAAATCCAAAAATTTCAAAAGACCAAATTAAACACAGATAGTATCTTTTACCCGAACGGCCGAACCCCCTCTTAATTTCTTTGCCCATAAGTATTAGGATCAACATCTAGCCCACTAAACTGTCCATCGATTGGTCCAGCGTTTAAGGAGGCTTAGGTAAAGGCCGCTATCCGATAGTGACCCTTTAACTGGGCCGTCAAAATCGCGGCCCAACACTACCAGGTGTTACCCACCGACGCGTGGCGACGGCCCCGGGACGGCGTCGACACCGTTGTCGGAATTTGGAGGACGCGTGGATGGCGGAGAACTTGACGCGTCGTGATGTCATGGGGACCACGGTTAAAAGTGCGCTAATGGACGCAAGTGTCGGAATCTAGGCTAGATTTTGTGCCGTTAACCTGCCATTTTCTCTGCGTTAAATGGGTCGGATTATTCGAAACCCGTTAAGATTAATTATTAATAGGATAATTGGTAAACATTTGGATGGTAGAAAATTTAGATATTTGCGCCTACTGTTGTATAAATGGGATGCAAAGTAAATTGTGTGTAAAGCGTTGCATAATATAACGGTGGATTTTCTGTTTGCACTTTCTTTTTCATATTTAAAAGGTTTTCTCCTTGTAGAATGCAATTTCTATTGAATTTCAATGAACTTCCTTTACTTTTCTAGAAAATAAGAGCCTACTTTAAGAACGGAGACCTACCCCACCCCCAAAAAAAACAAAACACATTAAATAAGAAATACAACTCATATGAACAAAAGAAAAAGAAAAAAAACTTACGTTTAGAGGTTTCAAATTTACTCATATAAAAACTGGCCTAAATATCAGAAAACACCCTTTAACCGGGACAATTGTCAGAAAACCCCTTAACTTTCAAAATATCAGAAAACCCCTTAAGTATTTGAATTATCACAAAACCCCTTTAACTTTTAGATTTTATCAAAACCCCTTTAACTTTTAGATTTTATCAAAACCCCTTTAACTTTTAGATTTTATCAAAACCCCTTTAACTTTTAGATTTTATCAAAACCCCTTTAACTTTTAGATTTTATCAAAACCCCTTTAACTTTTAGATTTTATCAAAACCCCTTTAACTTTTAGATTTTATCAAAACCCCTTTAACTTTTAGATTTTATCAAAACCCCTTTAACTTTTAGATTTTATCAAAACCCCTTTAACTTTTAGATTTTATCAAAACCCCTTTAACTTTTAGATTTTATCAAAACCCCTTTAACTTTTAGATTTTATCAAAACCCCTTTAACTTTTAGATTTTATCAAAACCCCTTTAACTTTTAGATTTTATCAAAACCCCTTTAACTTTTAGATTTTATCAAAACCCCTTTAACTTTTAGATTTTATCAAAACCCCTTTAACTTTTAGATTTTATCAAAACCCCTTTAACTTTTAGATTTTATCAAAACCCCTTTAACTTTTAGATTTTATCAAAACCCCTTTAACTTTTAGATTTTATCAAAACCCCTTTAACTTTTAGATTTTATCAAAACCCCTTTAACTTTTAGATTTTATCAAAACCCCTTTAACTTTTAGATTTTATCAAAACCCCTTTAACTTTTAGATTTTATCAAAACCCCTTTAACTTTTAGATTTTATCAAAACCCCTTTAACTTTTAGATTTTATCAAAACCCCTTTAACTTTTAGATTTTATCAAAACCCCTTTAACTTTTAGATTTTATCAAAACCCCTTTAACTTTTAGATTTTATCAAAACCCCTTTAACTTTTAGTTTATAAGCTTATATATATATATATATATATATATATATATATATATATATATATATATATATATATATATATATATATATATATATATATATATATATATATATATATATATAATCCTTAAACTATCTTTTTCTTTATTTCCTCAATTCTCAAATACGTGAATTTCGAAGTGTAGAAGGCAAGCCTGACGTTTAGTCAAGTGCAGTGTCTACTCAGATGCCTGAAGAACAAAACTCCGTCGCAGACTTTTTTTTTATTTTTATTTTTAAACTTCGTCACAGACTTAACAGTAAGGTGAGGAGTTCCAATTTTTTTTTTTTAATCTAGTCCTCTACAATATGTGACTAGCACATGTCCATAACAAGCCAAACATCTTTACAAGTCAACCAATCAACCAAATCCAAAAATTTCAAAAAAGACCAAATTAAACACAGATAGTATCTTTTACCCGAACGGCCGAACCCCCTCTTAATTTCTTTGCCCATAAGTATTAGGATCAACATCTAGCCCACTAAACTGTCCATCGATTGGTCCAGCGTTTAAGGAGGCTTAGGTAAAGGCCGCTATCCGATAGTGACCCTTTAACTGGGCCGTCAAAATCGCGGCCCAACACTACCAGGTGTTACCCACCGACGCGTGGCGACGGCCCCGGGACGGCGTCGACACCGTTGTCGGAATTTGGAGGACGCGTGGATGGCGGAGAACTTGACGCGTCGTGATGTCATGGGGACCACGGTTAAAAGTGCGCTAATGGACGCAAGTGTCGGAATCTAGGCTAGATTTTGTGCCGTTAACCTGCCATTTTCTCTGCGTTAAATGGGTCGGATTATTCGAAACCCGTTAAGATTAATTATTAATAGGATAATTGGTAAACATTTGGATGGTAGAAAATTTAGATATTTGCGCCTACTGTTGTATAAATGGGATGCAAAGTAAATTGTGTGTAAAGCGTTGCATAATATAACGGTGGATTTTCTGTTTGCACTTTCTTTTTTTCATATTTAAAAAGGTTTTTCTCCTTGTAGAATGCAATTTCTATTGAATTTCAATGAACTTCCTTTACTTTTCTAGAAAATAAGAGCCTACTTTAAGAACGGAGACCTACCCCCCCCCCCAAAAAAAAAACAAAAACACATTAAATAAGAAATACAACTCATATGAACAAAAGAAAAAAGAAAAAAAAAACTTACGTTTAGAGGTTTCAAATTTACTCATATAAAAAACTGGCCTAAATATCAGAAAACACCCTTTAACCGGGACAATTGTCAGAAAACCCCCCTTAACTTTCAAAATATCAGAAAACCCCCCTTAAGTATTTGAATTATCACAAAACCCCCTTTAACTTTTAGATTTTATCAAAAAACCCCCTTTAACTTTCAGTTTTTATTAGAAAACGCCCTTAATTTAGGGGGGTTTTCTGATAAAATCTCAAAATTAAGGGCGATTTTCTGATAACTCCTAAACTTGAGGGGGGGTTTCTGATATTTTCAAAGTTAAGGGGGGTTTTCTGGTTAATCATCCAAAGTTAAAGGGCAGTTTTATGATATTTAGCCAAAAAAACTAACACATGGAACTTGTTCTTTTACTTTTGTAGAGAATAGAGGACAAGAGTTTAACTTAGGTAAGCAGTCAAATACGTTTGAGTTTATTAAATTTTGCCTTTTAAAAAAAAACTTCATTATGCACGTTCACAAATCATCAAACACCCAATCCCAATAGGCCCCACTGTACACATACGTCTCTTCTCATGTGTTTAAAATTCAGGTGAACTTAACAGCAACATAAAAAAAACTTGGAAAAAGATTTAATGGCATGCGATTGACCAATCTTGAGAAAAAAACATCAGCAGATAATTACAAGAATAAATCACTTCAAATTTATCACTAACAAGTCACTTCATTTTCTCTCTTACCTTTTAACTTTTCTGAACAAATTAACATCCAAGTATATCCGTCTCGGACCAAAGCAAACAACATTCTTCTCATTTTTATCGAAAAGGTATAAAATGGGCATGATCAGTTGAATATGTGCAATTCAAAAGAGACTAGGGAGCAATACACTTATCAAATGACCCTCCTTCTACTGACACACCAATTCGATAATATCATATCACTTGTATATGAAATTAAATCAACGTGAATTACACCCGTAATAAACTAGTTTTATCTGACTCTATATATTTTAGATAACTCATCAACCTCCCTCTTTCCACATGGAATTTCAAAAGAATCTATTCCATATCTTACGTAATTCTAGGGTATACATAGTTCCCATCTTACGGGGAAATAAATCACTCAATTATATATATACAAGTGTGTTGATAAAATCTATACCCTTATTTTAGTAGCGCTTAACACCCTATTGACCGATAATTTTAGAAATATAAGTTACTGTTAATCCTCGTCTCTCACATGATTTATTTCAAGAATGTTAGTAAAATAGTTGAGGACGATTGTGCAATTTTCCCATTTATTGATAGCCGACAGCTTCGGTACTCCGAAAAATAATTTTCGGAGTACCACTGGCAGAAATAGTAAATAGTTACCGCAAAATCCGCTCTGTACATTCCCTCTTTTATCGGTGCGATATCTGTTAGGAGTTCCACGGTTAGTTTTGTAATTATTCATTTCTTCGGGGGTAGTTACAAAACGAGCATATCATCTTCCTTATACACCGCCCCTCACCAACTACCCAATCAAAGTTCACCCTAGCCTGCAACCAATCATAATTCATAGTCAAAAAATTCCAACACTTTATTTAACATTACTACCTTACCATTGTATGTATGATGTATATGCACTTGTTCGTTCAGTCAAATCCATCATCTGTAATACCCTTTTATTTCTTCGGTTTATTTTTTTATTTGTTCCATCTTTTCCATTTGTTTTCAATGTCTTCTTTTACCATGGTGATTTGTTAAAATAAATATTTTGATAAATAGATACGAAACTACGCTATGGGTTTTGAACTTTTGCTGGAAAGGGCATAATTAACTATTCACCAGATTTAGAACTGAAGCAATAGATTTAAATTAGAATATTTTGGAGAAAAATGTGTTCAGTGAAATCTTGATCAATTTGATCAAGCTCTCAATTGTAATTTAAATCGGGTAATAATCATCTGATATTCCAAAGTTGCAGTGAGGAAAGTATAGAAAGAAGCAGAGATTGAATCAATAGAGAAGGAAGTGGGAGCAAAAAAGTCAATATTACCCTTTTAATTAAAAATTAAATAAAACTCTATTTTTGGAGTACCGAAGCAAGTCTCTTATTGATATAGTTGATTCATTGTACACCAACAGTTAAGCAACCGCCATCTTACGAAACCACTCCTGATGGGCCCCACCCTATATGTGCATGATTCTTGGGTGCATTAAGCTTCAAGGGCAATTACGAAGAAAGTGTAAGGGAAAAAAAAAATCTGGTGACATGTGCTAAACCAAGACACGTACGCAGAGCACACTAAATGCTCTATTATTGGACATGTGGGCCCCACTCCACCATCCGACGGTCGCCATGACATCACGGTGGTGACTCATGCTCCCGTGGGCCCCATCGGGTCGCACCCGAATAGACGCATGTGGCCACCACGTGCTCCTCGGCCGTTCCACCCGATCTCAAGGGCGGTATCGTAGTTTCACATTTGAAGGAAAGGGGTTTTGCATGTACGCCCTCCACATCTGTCATATTATGTATATATCTATCTCCTAAATCTGGATATTTCTTAATCTGCCCTCAAACCTCCTACATTTTATTTTTCCTGCCCTCAATTTTAAAATTGACAATATACTCCAGATTAAAATAATTAATTATAACAATTTATGACTAGATAGATAATAGAGAGAGGATACTCATCGCCGCTGGAAAACCTCGTTTGCTATCTATCTAATCATAGACTTATATATACTGCTATTATTTAAATGAAACTAACTTTTTATTCATAAATTTTTGTTGCTTTTCTCTATATAAGTGACATGTCGTCACAATTTATATACTTTAAAATCAATAGGAGGAGCAATATTGGATAAATAAAACATCTCATGTTTAAGCATCCTATTTTATTCTTTCAGTAATCCTTAATGTTATAGTGTCATACAAGTATGGCATACATCGGAACACCCATGTTAATTAACTTAATCAATTATATATACCAGTGATAATAGAAAAAAAGACGAGGGCGTAGACAAAAAGCATCAGGGAAATTTGGGGGTAAATAAAAGCACATCCAGGGTAAATTTTTGAAGATGCGGAAGTTGTTGGGGGTATATATGCAAAAAGGTGGAAGTAGAAATGGCTTTTGACACCGGCAACTCTCAGGGCACATTTTCTCTTCGCTCTTTCGCTCTCTCAGCTTGAAGCTGCTGTTGCTGCTTCTCTCTCAAGAGAGAAGCAATTAAAGGCTTTCACGACTCTCCCATTCTCTTTGGAGTGGAGGTTGCTTTCTGCTTTCTTTTTGCTGTAACTCTTGTTCCTTTGTGAGCTGGGACCTATAAAAAATTTTGTCAAATTTTGAGACTTAGGGTTTGGGGGGCGAGAGAGAGAGAGAGAGAGAGAGAGAGAGAGAGAGAGTTGACACATGGGTTCCTTCAGATCCAGGGAACCCAGATGGGAAAAGGCCCAAAGGTGACATCTTTTGGATTTGGAGGAGGTTTTCCTGTGATCCACCCAGTTTCAACCTCAACCTCAACTTTCCTAGGTTCTTCCCCCTTCCCCCCCTCCTATTTCCTGTGTTTATTCATCATAAAGATTTAATCTTTTTGTGTGTGTGTATATGGTAGCTAGAGAGAAAGGGGCAACTGTTTTTTTTTTAGTTAAAGCTTTTTGGGCTGAGATTTGATTCATCAACCTACAAAGGAGTAGAGTTTGATTTGTGTATAAAGGATTAGATCTGTGTTAGTAAAAACCTGGAAACTGTTTGTGGAAATGGCTCTGAAGGAATGAAGAGGAGGAGAAAGAAATTAAACCATTTTTGAGCAATGAGGGGATATTTTGACTGTAAAGTCTTAGAAGGCTGCCACTATAACTGCTATTGTAGGATTAATTTGCGAAGGAACTCGGCGGGGATTAGATCGAAGAGGGAAATAGATGGAGATGTCTGTGAGTATTGTGACACCATTGTTTAAAGTAGCTACTTCCCTTTGTGACAACCCGGTGGAGTTTGCTCGAAAGAGATTGATGGCGGATGCTGCTACTTTGCTATCAGATCCTGCGACTGCTGATTTGGCTGCGGAGAGTGAAATTGTGGTGGCCGGTGATGATACTGAGGTTAAGTCAATACCCGGAAGTGATGATGAAGATGCAGCCTCTGTGGTTTCTGTCGATTCGGCAGTTGCAGAAGATCTACTAGCTGACATTGGAGCTCTTAGCTCAGTGAGTGAGGTGAAGAGCATTGTTACCAGCGTCGAGATTTCGGACCTAAGCTCAAGTTTGGTGACAGGTCAGAGTACTTCAACTATTTTTGATGGAATAAGGCCCAGTGTTTTGTTAAAAGAATATGTACCACTTTGGGGGTCAGTGTCGATATGTGGGAGGAGGCCAGAGATGGAAGATGCATTAGCTATAGTGCCTTGGTTTCACGAAATTCCGCTTGAAATGCTAATTGGCAATAGATTGATAGATGGGTCAATCACGAGCTTGAGCTCGTTGCCCGCACATTTTTTTGGTGTTTATGATGGCCATGGTGGTGCTCAGGTAACCACCCCCTTGTTTTTGTTTTCTTAAATTATTTGGTTGACTAAATTACAAAATTGGTATTTTAGTGGGATACACTTTCCTTTTTGGTATTTTTAGTTTTTCCGGCAATATTAAGGTATTAATACGGACTTTTCGCAACAATAAAACAACAAGTCGTAAAGTGTGTCCTACTAAAATACCAATCTGGTTATTTGACCATTGGGGAAATTCAATATTAATACCTTAATGTTGTCGGAGAAACTAAAAATACCAAATTGGAAAAATTATCCCACTAAACATAACAATCTGGTAATTTACCCTATTTCAGTATGTGGAAGGTTATGTAATTGGACTACGGTTTGTTTTAATTTCAGGTTGCTAACTACTGTCAAAACCGGGTACACTTAGCTCTGGTCGAGGAAATTAGAAATTTAAACAATGGCACGATAGGCACAAATGAAAGTGATTTAAAGAAACACTGGGAGAGAGCCTTTACCGATTGTTTTCAGAAGGTTGATGACGAGGTTGGAGGAAAGGCAAACAATGGTTCTGATGCGCCATCAGAGCCCATTGCCCCGGAAACTGTTGGATCTACTGCTGTTGTTGCTCTAATTTCATCGTCTCACATAGTTGTTGCAAATTGTGGGGATTCAAGGGCCGTTCTTTACCGTGGCAAACAATGTATTCCGCTTTCAGATGATCATAAAGTAAGATGTGGCATTTATGTTCGGTTATGGGTAATTTTCTAATCGATAGATATGTATTCAGGGCAATAAATCTTGTTTACTCTTATATTAACCACAGCCAAACAGAGATGACGAGTATGAAAGAATTGAAGCAGCTGGGGGTAAGGTTATCCAGTGGAATGGGTTCCGTGTATTTGGTGTTCTCGCAATGTCAAGGTCAATTGGTATGTACAATTCTCCTCTAGGATTTTTACCTATGGTGTTTGATAATCTGAAACAAGCATCATGATTGCATTTCCTTGTGATAAATGATTCCCTTAAACTACCATGTTTGTGTAAGTGCTTTGTGTTAAATGTTCATTCTGACTTTTACAGTTGAAGTAAAGGTGTACTTGCTATAGGATTGTGCTGACCAATAGGTTTCATTGTTAGAAATTTAGAGTTTTGCCATTTCGATGATCTGTGATCTGTAGTTTGTTGTTTTAGAAAAGAAATTTGATGTAGACGTGTAGTTTGACTCTGATTTTGCTCTATTGTTTTAGAAAATAAATTTGATTTAGACGTGTACTTTGACTCTGATTTTACTTTAGGCTCTTATACTAAGTGAACTCTTGATGATTCCGTTTAATCTGTTTATTTTTGCTTTAGCCCTCTCTGCTCTCTTAAAGACCAAAATGCCATTGCCCCCTCTGTCCTCTTTAGTAAACTATGTAACCCTTGATATTTTTGAAGTTTTTATTGACTAGCTTCATATGTTTTATGTAGGATCACTGGATAATTCACTACATAATCTACAAACGTATACATAGATATGATGTAGCTTTCTCCCACAATCATCTAAATTGTGTCATTTAACTAAATCGTAGAACCTTGTATTCTCACCTGTAGTCGTTTAGGTAGTTCATCTGGGAAACTATGAGATCTTATGTTCCTATGCATCCTATCTAGTCGTTTAGGTAGTTCATCTGGGAAACTATGAGATCTTATGTTCCTATGCATCCTATGGCTGTCTGATCTAAGGAGAAGCTTCGTTCATTGTACCGGTTATTGCATTGTGGAATCACAACTGAATGTGAGAGCATTGATTATAGTGCTTTTTAAACAAAGCATCAATTCATATCACATTGTTTATATCAATTCGGAGGTTATAAGTTACATTTTCTCATTTCCAACTTTGCACACGCCTTTTCCAAGAGTCAAGTGCTTACAAGATTGCAGAAGTATCTTTGGACTACTATGTATTCTTCATATATTTTAATGGTTATCTCCTGTCTCTTTATTTTTTCCTTTGCTCCATTGGAGGTAATTTATTTAATTCTAGATCTTTATCACTAAATATACCCTTGGTCATTTAGGCCTTAAAGGTTCATATTGTTGTTCTATAAGAAAATCTTGTTGTGGGTTGTGGAGTCTATACTTAGCCACACTTTAATCTCGGTTTGCTTGGTCGAACATGTTATCCATAAGCCAAGCAGACTTGTCCTCAATTTCACAATTATGATTTCTGTTTCTATAGAGCTGGAGGGCGGGTGATGATTGTTGCGAAGTAGCAATGGGATAAGTAAAAAAATTTCAATGTTGATGTTGATCACCTATCCTTTTAAAACAGAAAATAACATACCTCATTTAAATAATCTGGTAGAGAAGATCAATTACATAGCTGATCCAAGTTTTCACTGAAATGTATTTTCATCAAAAACATTTACTACATTTTTCAGAATGGACTTTTGCAGCTCAAAAAAATTCAATATTGATGTTTAGTTTGTCTTTTTGATGAAACAAGTATTGTTTGAAGCCATGTCTTCATTTGGCTGTGTTTCTTTGTGTTTTTGTGGGGGTGGGGGTAATTTCTAAAACATCCGTTGACACGTCTGATATTGTCTGAAATGCCATTTTTTATGTTTAGATTTCAGTTGGAACACCTATGATGTGTATATACATTATCCAATAAGACACTTGAATATTTACTAAATATTCCCTGTATATCCACAATATCGCAATCCGATATTGAGTTTTTAGTCTTACATGATCCCATATTCGATATTTAGAACACTGGGGAGGGGAGGGGAGGGGGACTCATTAGAACAAAGATTTGTCAATTACAGTATGGATATTGCTAGGAGGTTGTTGAATCTAGGTCAAGCGGTCAGGAAGTATTGCTAATCATAAATCTTTAACAAAGATTACACATGCTAGAACTGAATGTTTCCTGGCTGATTTTACTAATTGGCATGTCCACAAAATTCAAAGAAGATCGTTTAAATAAATCAGATTGTTCTTATAAGTTAATAATCAAACACTAAGCCAAACTTGTAGTTTGTAGCAAGGAGGTTGCGTATTGAATCAGCTAACTAGTGGAGTCAGTTTTCTGATCTAGTTTACTGAAGAAGGTTATTGAGCTTAAATAACGAAGAGTTTGTCTTAAAAGGGAAAGTGAAGCATGTGGAAGTAAAATAATGTGGAGTTGGTAGTTTAAAATCTGAAACTTTGGGTGAATTCTAAGTTACCTTTAATTTGTAAAATATAGACTATAATAGATAACCTTGACATTTTATAAGATAACTTCAAAAGTGCCGAAATTATGGATGGAATTTTATTAGGAGAATAGTAAAAAGAATGATTCATCCATGATAACATGGAGTAGTTGAAGAGAAAAATTACGGGAAAATTGCTTCAGGCCCTCTACTTTTAGAGATCTAAGCTTCCCCTTTTGACAATTTTCTCAAGCCTCCACTCCCTTGACGCAAAGATTCATTCATCCATCCCCTTGGTATCATACGCATTTTTGAATATCCCTAAAGTGCCCTCATCAGGTCGTCATCCCCAACCTCTCAGCTTCCCATCTCTCATGAACCCTCACTCCTTCAACCACTCCTTTGCTGCCAACCTCTCTTCCTCTGTGACTGCCTTTTATCAACGCTTCACTCCGTCGCCCTCATTCGTCTCCTTTTGCCCCCGATGGTGGCGGGGCCTGAAGGGAGGTGACATCAAAAGAGGCAGCGGGCGACGACAGAGGACAGATTGGCAGCGAAACGGTGAACCTCGCTAAAGGTGGCAAAACATAGGTAGTGTGAAAAGTCCAAAACAAATTAGACACATAAGGTAACAATTAATAGCTAAAGGTGACGATATTTCATATAAAGGTAATAAACAATAGCTAAAAATGACAAAAGTATGCTAAAAGTAACAAGTAAGACACAAAAGTACCAATTCATAGCTAAAGGTGAAAAAGCTCAAAACAAGTTAGACACAAATGATTAATAGTTAACGGTGACAAAATTATGCTAAAAATAACAAGTTAGACACAAAGTTAACAATTAATAACTAAATATGTGACAAGCCACCGCTTTTGCCCTCTGCCTCATCGCCAACCTATCCTCTGCGTCCCTTCCCCTCCGCCTTCTTTCAAGCCCTACCACCGCCTTCCTCTGGCCGGCCTGAAGGGAGGGGAGGCGAACAGAAGGCAGCCAAGGGCATCTTATGCAAAGTGAAGCAGCGGTGGAGGGATGTGGCTGCTGCGGGGGAGAGGTCGGCGGTTAAGCGGAAGAGATGGTGGTTGAGAAAGGAGGAGAGGGTTCGTGGGTTCACGAGAGATAAGAGGTTGAGGGTGATGGCGTGACAGATGGTATCTTAGAGATATTCAAAATTGCATGCAAGGTCAAGGGGTTAGATACATGAATCTGTGGGTGAAGGGGGTGGAGGTGTGAGAAAGATGTCAACGAGGGAAGCTTAGATCTCTAGATGTAGGGGAGATGTAGGGGAAATGTAGGGGGGGCCTCGAGCAGTTTTCCCAAAAATTAATAATCTCACCTGAGGATAATAGATGTTGACTGAAAACATATTATTGTGCTTATTCATTGATGATGTTGGAGAACGGTGATGGAGAAGAGAAGACTTTGTTGCATTGTCTCCTCAGTTGAATATTAGTCCAGGAACTCATAGTAAAATTGACGAACCGATTTTCTTGTTGCAAGTTATATGCAATTGGTTGTTTTGACATATCCATAGTGGGTATGTATCTGATTCTTGGATATATTTTATACTTGACAGATATTTGTTAGGAAAATGTTTCTTACAATGATTGAATACATGATATAGATGTATTCTGGACCTTGAGGTTAAAAATGTAATATTTCAATAATGGGTTCAGATTCTTTATTTGTAGATATGCTGTCTTTATATAAATTTTCATATTTATAACAAGGAATATGATTCTTCACATAATTACTTTACATAGATTGCTATAATTGTTTTATGATGTTTGAGATATTTTGTGCTTTTAAATGTTTGCTCAAATAATGGAAACATACTATAAAGCTATATTTGTACTATATCAGGTCATCTGATTAGTAAGTCGATCTGGGCTGATATCAGATTCTGATATTCGTGATCATAACGGATAGTCAAGAAAACTGTTTTTTTTCGTACTCTGGATTATCTTTCTATTTTCTTCCTTGATTTCTTTGCCAGTGATAATTTTTTTTTGTTTTCTTATTTTCTGCATTTAGTATATTTATTTGTTATTAGCTTTTTAACACTCATGGCATGTTCTGCCGCTAAAGTACATGAATCCTAAGCCCTCTCTTGCCGCTTTGTTATATCTTCTGGTTTCTGCAATATTCGCACCTACAATTGGCAAAATACAGAATCTTTGTGCTAACAAAGATTTCTGTATGTACATGGTCTGTGCCTGAGTACATACATGATTGCAGGTGCATGTTAGCATGTATGTGTACATATGTGCAAGTGTGCATATTATGATCAGTACAATGTGTCTCATCAAGCATATGCCTGCTAATGTGCCGTGAGTTGTGCATGCTCTTGAGTTTCAAGTGTACGCCATCAAAGTACCACTAATGGTCAAAGTGCAACCAGTTAGTATGCATATTTTTGGGCGGCATATAGAACTTAGTTGGAAGCAATTAATAAGGATAGTATAATGATTAACCTAGTGGAGAGGATAACTCTCAGAATAATTGAATGGAAGAGTAGGATTAATATAACTGACTAGAAAAGTTTTGGATGAAACGTTTCACTGTTATATTGATTTCTACTGAATATAAAAAATTTTAATCTATTACAAAGTTGATAATAAGGGATCATTAGGATTGTTAATATTACCTTCCATACCTGTGAGCACCAGAAATACTCAGTTCTCTGCTAAATACAGGGGACAGGTACCTGAAACCATGGATTATTCCAGAACCAGAAGTCACAATAATTCCTCGAGCAAGAGAAGACGAATGTCTCGTCCTAGCTAGCGATGGATTATGGGATGTCATGTCAAATGAAGAAGTATGCGATGTTGCTCGAAAGAGAATTCTTTTATGGCACAAAAAAAATGGAACAACGACAACATCGGCCTCTTCATCAACTCAAAGAGGAGAAACCGCTGATCCTGCTGCTCAATTCGCAGCAGATTATCTCTCGAGGCTTGCTATTCAAAAGGGAAGCAAAGACAACATAACAATTATTGTTGTTGATCTCAAAGCTCAGAGGAAGTTCAAGAGCAAGGCTAACTCTGGGAGCTAAAACACTCAGTTCAAAATCTGTCTGTATCAAAGCCAGAAGATTTGTATTTTTATTATTCTAATGTCAGTTCCGTATAATCTTGTGAGGTTTTCTTTTGAACATAGGCTGAGAGTACTGGCTTTGTAAATTTGAGGTGTGCTGGAGGTTAAAATTGGTTGTAATTAATCAGCTGTAACACCTTCTAACACTGTAGCCTACCTAATTGTATTTAGTTTTTACTGCCTCCGAGTTTAGTGCTCTGAGAGGTATCTGGCTGGGTTAAATACTACCATTTATCATTCTTCACCATTGCAAACATTATTGATGGAATCCATTTACTAGTTGATTTCTCTAAAAGTACCTCTGACCTATGTATGCAAGAGGGTTGTCCTGTATTGGACGCAAAATCTATGACTAGTTGGTGATTGCTTGTGTACGATTATTTTTTTATCAAGCTGCACAGGTTATTGATACTCGCAAGAACATAGAAATACGTGTTAATGATTGAAGGCTCGTGACACAATCGCTGAACATAGAAATACATGTCAATGATTGAAGTCTCATGACACAATCACTGGATCTCCTCGCTTTGGTCAGCGTAAACAGATTCAAAAGTGTATGCTGATAATAGTTGAACTTTTTAGCTTTCGACATGTACAAGATATTCTTCACCTGCTGCTTCCATCTGATACCACAATATTTCACCATTCACATTTATACAAGAAAATTTCCTTCTTGTTTTTTAAAAGTTGGAATGGCTCGACTCATATCCATGATTTATAATTATTGTTGTTAGTTAGGATAAATGAAGCAGATGGCACAATCTTAAATACAAATTCCATCAGAATATTCCCCAGATGGAAGGCGTTATGATGCCGATCCATTTGGGGGCTTAAATCCCAGCACTTCACCTATCTGTGGCATTGCTCTCGAAGCAGACATACCGAAAACAACACAGATTCTAATTTTGTTAATCCTGCATAATTTATTTATAAATTATTCCTTGTGGTTCAACAGAGCTCCAAATCTAACACTACAGCTTCAAGTTCAGTCCATTGGAGAACACATGCAGGTGAAGTTACAGTTTACACTAGCTCCTCGCATAAAACCTTATTAACTGCCTCACAAACTTCTCTTTAGTACTTTCTATATGCCAACTCCTTCACCACCTCTCCAAGAGGTTCCTCTTTCCTAATACTCTGTACCCACTTTGTATTGATTCCAACGCGCTCAATGCTCTGCTTCAGTGTTCTAACAATTGAAGGTGTGGATCGGGTAGCAAAGAATTCTTCTGCTTCCTTTGCTTTCTCATCAGAGCAGAACTGTAATCATATAATCAAGCTACGTCAGAAAAATTGTTTTTTTTCCTTGCTCATGAACTGAAAAGGTTTGAGATAGATAATGACCGGAGAGACAATGTAAGTAACAAATCTGCCAATTAGATATCCAGATCCCCATGTTTTCTTAATGTGCTCCCAGTTATCCTGTACACCGATCAAGGAAAAAATAATAATTAATTAGATATCTTTCCACATGAATAGAAGTCAACTCTGCAAATATTGTACTCTACAACATATTTAATAGAGGATGAAAAGTGAGCAACACAAAATAACTTGAATCAGAAAGACTAGAACTTCGAAGAAATGCGTCATGGGAAATTATCAGAACAAGGGCATGCAAGAAATATAAAAGGTGGGGAAAGTTAGAAAAAGAAGTCAATCGGTTGCTATTGCATTTGAAGTAAGCCGTGTTTGTTCTTACAACCCCAGCTTACAGGCTTTATTTCCAAAATAAAAACAGTTAGAAAAAGATAGTCAAACATTAATAGCCACCAATCGACTTCTTTCTCTAAGGATCTTTTATTTGTTTGAAAAGAAGTGATTTTCTTAATCAAAAGAATAATGAAAGAAAACCATAGCACTTTTTCCAGGTATGACATTGAGATGAATTACTTCTTTCTAGTTCTATTCAGGCAGTTGATTAAATCAGGGATGCAGCTGTTTAGTAGCTCAGAAAATAATACCTTCAACCATGTCCATGCAACATCACGCCCCTCCCTACTAACACCTGCAAGTCCAAATATAGCATCTTGATTCCGAACCTAGAAAAAAAGTCAAACTTAAGTTGAGCAACTATCACAAAATAATACCAATGAAGGTCATCACACAAAAAATGAAAAATTAAATGGAGTTAAAGTAAACTGTATAAACCTCTGGAGACAACAAAAAGTTAAGAACATCTCGAACAACTTCTGGATCTGGGCAAGATGCCAGAGAACCTTGCAGAACCACAAGAAAAAAATTTCAGCATCAAACTATAATAATATAATTTTTCGTTCATATAATGTGGAGAAAATTCAACATACTGAGAATACGGGTTTTTTCCTGGCTTAAGTCAGTCTCCCTGTAAACTTTCAGAAGGTTTTCATATCCAGACTTGTCCATACTATTAACAGCCTGCATTACCGCAACATATGCAGCCTACAAAAGAATTTAATAACAACGTCAATGAGTATATGTGCATGGGGCATCAGAAAAGTATGCATGTACTTGTTATATAGTTAACCTTTCTTGTATCAGGAGGAAGGAGAGATGTATTTCTATCATCTAAATATACACCAAAGCGCCTTAATGCTTCACGTTGAGTAACATCATGTCCGAGTTCAGCAAGAGCAACCAAAAGTTCTCCCCTTAACATCATATCCAAGTGGCCTTCTCCTTCCTTTGCATCCCAACCTAGCCTCCTGGAGAAGAGAAAGAAAGATCGAGTTGAACTCAAAAGACGTTACACCACTGCTGGTAACCAAGTGCTTGTTCATAAAAGTGATATTACACCACTGATAGTAACCAAGTGTTTGTCCATAAGAGCGAAAAAGGATTTCTTTCAAAGAAACAATTACATAGAAGAATAGAATGATAGAATAGCCAGTGTTTTAGACATCGCATTTTTGACATAACATGCAACTATAATTGACAAAGGCCACTTTTGACTGAATCTATCTAGAATAAAAACGAAATAGCAATGCAAACTTTGGTCGGTCATACAACCCCACGAATGCAGTAGATTAACTGCAAGGGGGTGTTATTCATTTAAGATTGTTTGGTAGGACTAGGATTGTTGTCCAAGAATCCTACATTTTAGGATTTGGATTAGGACTAGATTTTTTTGTTAAGAGTCCTCGACTTTTTGGGAGGAATTTTAAACTTTTGGATGGATTCTTAGACTAAATGTTTATAACTATTAACAAACATAACTATTATGTTATCAAAAAATATAATTATTATTTAATCAGTAATTTTATATAAATTACAGTTTAAGATTAAACTTTTACTGCTAATTTGTGTATTTCATTATGTAAACATTAAATATAATAGAAACATTTTATATCAAACATCAATATAAAATATAAATTTCTAATATTGACCATTTTATTATTCAATATATGAAAAATTAATTATATTTAATATACTTATTTGCTATATTCATTATCTAATATTTAATAAATATTAAATATATAAAAATTAATATATGATTATATAATATTAATATATATTCAATATCTAATTTTCTATATATTAAAAATTTGGTAAATAATGAATATATTTAACATCAATAAATATTAAAGATACAAATGATTAAATAATATTATATATTAAATAATATATTAAATATAAACATGATTAAATAATGTTAAGTATCAAATATATATTCTATTTCAAATGTATCATATATATTTAAAGAATTAGATTAAAAGAAATTAAAATGAAATATATTTAATATTTTATTAAATAACTAAATAATATACAAACTAGTATTAATATTAACTAGAAGTGCTACGTAAATATTAGTTAGGAATGTTAGTTTTTTAAAAATGTGTAGTCATAAAAGAAGGGAGAGAATCCTAGGAGTAGGATCACAATTCACCAGATTTAACTAGGACTATTTCTTGAAGTTTTTCACTAGAATGTATAGAGTAGGATTGGGATTTAGATTTTAAAATCCAAGTCCTAATCAAAATCCTAGACAACCAATAACACTTAAAATCCGAATCCTAGTCCTAAACCAATAACACTTAAAAGTTAAAATCCAAATCCTACTCCTAAACAAATAACACTCTACATACAAATCCCAAAAATGTCCTAATCCTAATCAACAATCCTTAACCAATAACACCCCACCCCCACCCAAAAAAAAAAAGAAAAATTTCTAATATTGACCATTTTATTATTCAATATATGAAAAATTAATTATATTTAATATACTTATTTGCTATATTCATTATCTAATATTTAATAAATATTAAATATATAAAAATTAATATATGATTATATAATATTAATATATATTCAATATCTAATTTTCTATATATTAAAAATTTGGTAAATAATGAATATATTTAACATCAATAAATATTAAAGATACAAATGATTAAATAATATTATATATTAAATAATATATTAAATATAAACATGATTAAATAATGTTAAGTATCAAATATATATTCTATTTCAAATGTATCATATATATTTAAAGAATTAGATTAAAAGAAATTAAAATGAAATATATTTAATATTTTATTAAATAACTAAATAATATACAAACTAGTATTAATATTAACTAGAAGTGCTACGTAAATATTAGTTAGGAATGTTAGTTTTTTAAAAATGTGTAGTCATAAAAGAAGGGAGAGAATCCTAGGAGTAGGATCACAATTCACCAGATTTAACTAGGACTATTTCTTGAAGTTTTTTCACTAGAATGTATAGAGTAGGATTGGGATTTAGATTTTAAAATCCAAGTCCTAATCAAAATCCTAGACAACCAATAACACTTAAAATCCGAATCCTAGTCCTAAACCAATAACACTTAAAAGTTAAAATCCAAATCCTACTCCTAAACAAATAACACTCTACATACAAATCCCAAAAAATGTCCTAATCCTAATCAACAATCCTTAACCAATAACACCCCACCCCCACCCAAAAAAAAAAAAAAGAAAGAATTTCCCCTGCCTGCGATGGAGTTTCCAGGTTTACGGAAAATCATTCTCTTATTTTCCTTGGCCAGGAATCTGACTCTGATTTAAAGACAGTTGATACTAGGCTTCCTCAATTTAAATTCTTGACTAGTTTTTTCCCCATGTAATGCACAGAATTAAATATTATCATGTTATTAAACCTTTGAAGACAATTATAAGTGAACAATTTAAAGATAGTAAATTTTAAAATTCACATTTATTTTAGATGGAGAAAATATAGAGAAGAAAAATGAACACCTAGATAAAAAGAAAAGGATAATTAATGATAAAGAATATGAAAAGTAACATAGCTAGTTTTTTTGCCGAGTGTCCAAATTTGCAACCAAAGGCTACTATTTTATTAGTATAGTGTAGATAGTATGGACATATATTCACAGTTTAGTGGAAAACCAAAACTTTGTAGCATTTTGTTATCCCAGGACACCTATACATTTCAAACTGATGTTCTGAAAATTGAATAAGCAAGTGCATACATCAGGATGCAAAAGGAATGAACATTGATAAACATTTTTATCTATCTAGAGAAAAGTAAAAGAAGCAAAGCCATGAGGAGTTACTCTGCAGGAAACTGGAGAAGGTTGATAAAAAATTGTTTGATGTTGTTTGATAATTCTGGAACTGCATCAGCTGCCACATTAACAATCTTGCAACTTATCTGTTAAGGCAAAGCACAATATTTATCTTTCAAGGCACAATCACGAAACAATAAAGGTTCAAAGATCTACAGAAGCACATACTGTGATTATGAGTGACAGCACAGTATAATCAACTTCTTCCCTGTATGCAGCCATCAAAGAGAGTAAGGATGACAATGTTTGCTTGCCAGCCATGCATAGGGCATATGCATCATCCAAAATGCCTAAATTTGAAATATTAGGCAAACATTTTAGTTATGATGTAACAGAGAAACACAATCACCACGTATAATCATATTACCAAATCTATCCATTGCAGACAGTTGTTTCGACTCTATTGCATGCCTAAGCCCAGCAGCAAGCTCATCATTATATTTCACCCTATAGAAACCTGTTTGATCAACATTGCATTTGATCCAACAGTGTCTTTCGCTCTGTTGATTTCCTGTCCCCACCAGGTTTGAGTCCGCATTTGAAGAATTTATAAATTCTGTCAAATCTAACTTTCCGTGTTTTGCATTCAATAGGAACTTTTTCTGAGATGAATATGAACCACAACATAATGTTACAGGAACTATCCATTGTCCATCGCCTGTGGATCCACTAGACAAAAACTGAGACTGCAACAGAACAATACATAGTGAACATGTCATAGAATGCAATAAGTCAAAGAAAAATATGAAGTAACTGAACAATATTACATAACTATTAATTTACAATCTACTTTTACGTAGAATACATTGCACCAAACACTCAAGTAAGATTTTACATGAGAAACATTAATATGGGGATACATGCCGGTGTCTTTGGATTAGTTTGCGAGGGAAAGCGAAACATGCTATGTATATAAACAACAACATATATAAATCCTCAATACATCCAAAATAACAAAAGATGATTCCTAGAGACAAGTTACGAGTATCTTTCTCATGTCCCTGATATTGGGGACACGGCAATGGTCCCAAATCCAGATAAGAACACAACTGTTTATGTATTTTAATTCTAAGTATATGTGTATATTTAACTCATGTAAGTTACGTCGGGCTGTTAACCACATTAAAAGAATCTAAAACGAATGGTTTTCATTAACCATTTGCTTGCATTAAAGTTTAGAAAAATTTCAATTCACAAAGGAGAACAAAATAGGAACATATAATTGTTATTAGTTTACTTGGAATTATTTTTGACTAAGATTTCTTTCTTCTCTAGGCACATTGCAAAAAGGGAGTATGAACAATTTTGGATTAGTTTTACGAAATACTTTGTTGGGACACATTAACTTCTAAATTAATTTGTTGAGACACATAACTCACGTAGTCTAGTTAGCATTACTAAATATAAAATTATGATCCCAATGCGACTAGCTAATTTACGGCCCTTGCTGCAAGATCAAAATTATTTTCTTTTCTTTAGTGCGCAATGAATGCTTCACTGATATGTATAGAGTTTATTCCCCCTTTTGCCTCAGATTTATAATAATCGATCTAGGAGATTACATGTTGCTTCAGAAACTGTAAAATTTTCACTGGTGATACTAAAAGAACTGGTACATTTGCTTTTGTGGCAATAAACTTTCTCATATTAACTACTACCCAAAATGAAAAAAAGGTTTTCACCTTAGAAGTTAAATAGATACAACTAATTTCAGTTTGAAATTAACTACAAATCACTTTGGATTCTGATTCTTTTAACAGATTTCATTAACATTAGTAATAATCTCTTCATTGTAGGTAAGAAAGAGAACTCAAGATCATGAAGTTTCAGACGCTTTCTTTAATCTTGATTATTTCCGTTACTGTGATATTCAGTTAATATCTTTACATTGTATAAGTTACTTATTTTCTAATATTTTGGACCAGAGTATAGAGACATTTCAATGTTACATGTGATGATACACTAATTTTCATTACCATTAAATTTGACCCTAGCAAGTATGAAGCCTGCCTCAAAAGGGCAGATAGCTTGTAAATGGTACCCAATAAACCAATAACCCAATCCCCATTCCTTGTTCGTTTTTGGCTTCCAATGTAAAAAAAAGGAACCCAAGTTTTTTTGGGTTAAATTTGGATAAAATAGTGCAATTTGATTAATTTGCAATCAGATTTGGATTTTAAATATTTCAAACCTGATAGCTTTTGGATAGCTTTTTTTAAGAGGGGAGGGGAGCAGTTGGGGGGTTACAATGCAAACCATCCTAAAATTGTGTTTGTTTACATTTTTTAGTAAGTGAGGGGAAGGATTGGGAGGGTTAAAGAGAAGCAAATTTCCTCACTTTTTTTAACCCTCCTAAAGTGGACGGATTGGGAGGGGAAGGGTTGGATTTTAAGTGAATTGCTCCCTTGTCTTCCTATTTTCTACTCTAAACAAACACAAATTAGTTCCAGCACTCTCCCTCCCTCTCTATTCCCTAATTGTCTATCCAAACACAATTAATTACATCACATTCCACTCCTCTCCTTTCCCTCCCCTTGGGTTTAGTTCAATCATCCCCCTCCCCTACCCTCTTCTCTATCCAAACCGACCATAGCCTTTAATATGTTTTGCTATGCAGTCCTCGGTATTCATTGTACAGCCTTTAGCAAAAGAACATTATACAAACATAATGGAGCATAATGGAACGAGCTCAGGGCCATAAAGGGCGGTGATCATAATGCAAACAGTGTCTAAGTTAACAGTTAACAACCACAAATTCCAGCTAACTTATGAACTCCCTCCATCATATGCAAAGATCAAAATGACTGCCTATAAAACTGAAAAGTCTCTTCCTATTCACAGTAAAAAACCAGAGAATGCCTCTCTTGAAAACGTCTCTTTGAAAATACATGATATGATAATCCTAATCTGGTTAGAGATTAAATTTCTAATCAGATTTAAGTCCTCATTGAGATCTCACTCAGGTTACTGAATTCTGATTCAGATTCTTGTCCGCCTTAAATTCATAGGGTCAAATTGGGGTCTAACATGGATCCTACCAACCAGTTTACACTCCAAACAGACATTAGTCAGAAAAAAAGTGGAAGAGGAAAGACAGTTCAATTCATTGTACTAGGGAATAAAAAAGAAAAACAAATTCAACAAACCTGCTCAAACTCAAGTACTCCTTCTCTGACATTCACATGAACTACAGGGTAACCTTTCTGCTTAGTCCATGAATCCATCAATGTCTTCACAGGTTCACCTGATTCTTCTTCAAGTACAGTCCACAAGTCTTCAGTCTTTGCATTCGAGCATGCAAATCTTTTTATATAAGAAGCCAGGGATCTCTGCAAATAAATGCATATATTACTCTGCCTAAAATGATTGTACGAAGTTGCAAAAATTTTACCTAAACTTAGAAGAAGCATCAGAAAATTTTTACAAGTTGAGTATTCCATCTAATACAAAGTGGTACAAGTAGTTCTTACTGAAAGATTCAATAGAATACTCACAGGAAGCAAGTATCAGAATGGACAACCCCGCTCATAATAAGTAAACTCTTTTTGCACCACTCACATAAATTTGAGCAATAATCAAGTAGTTCAAAAACAAAACGGAAACATATAAAACATATGCTGAACTGAAACATATTATCAACATATAGATAATATTGCAAGAGAACAGTCACAAGCAAAAACATAGTGCAAAACTTGCAAGTTGCAACCCATCTACTAACCTGGAAACATGCAGCACCAAGGTAGTTTTGCAACATACGAATGATAGATGCTCCTTTTTTGTAGCTTATCGCATCAAAGATTTCATCAATCTCACTTGCATGGTTTATATCAACCTAAAAAAGATGCACCGTGCTTAATATACAAATTATTATAATTTCATTCTTATTAACTAAGGGCAACCATGTAGGCATTGTCATGAAGCTGATTGCTAACGAACTTAAAGTGCAGGCAATCATTAATAATGATAGACCCTTGCTGTAAAAAAAAAAAACTCATGACAGCCAACCGAAGACATGAAATTAGAATCACAAATAATGTGAGCATTCGAGTTTCTAGGAATAAGTTTTTATTATAGACGAGCCTTTAGTTTCCCAGTAAAAAAACCAATTAATTCTTTCTCAAAATTAACTACTGTTCTGCAATTATCAGTTAGAATTTATTAGAAATTAGAAAAACAGGGGTTGAGGTGCCTAAGCAATGTGAACTCATTTGCTTAATGAATTAAGGAACATGTACGAAATTACAGAGACAAAGATAAAGAAAGTGCCTAATGGAGAAAGAACACTTGGATTTGCATGACCAAAAGACATACAATCTTATACAAACTATCATAGGATGAAACCAGTATTAATGGTCATATTGTTGTTAATACGCAGTATTTAACATGACAATCATTAAAGGAGATATATATTGTTGCCTACTACTGTAGGCTTACATTTGACACAAGCTCCTCAACTCTTGAAATAGTCATCAATTAACTTACTAGACACACTTAAAGGAGGTCACATGTCCTATGCAGTTCTCCGCAAAAGGAAAAGAATTTAACTTTTCTTTTGCTTCTTTGCAGAGGATCATTAAAGGAGATATACAATGTTGCCTACTACTGTAGGGTTACATTTGACACAAGCTCTTCAACTTTGCAATAGTAATCAATTAACTTGCTAGGCATAGAGGTCAGACTTACATGTCCTGTGCAGACTGCAAAAAGGAAAGAAAAAGAATATAACTTTTCTTTTACTTGCTGAGACAGCATTTTTTTTATTTACCTCGATAGGATGTGACTCAGCAAGTGCATCCAGCCTTAGGCCTGTAGTATAATCATCTAGAAATTGTGTCCATATTTTCCACTCAGGGAATAAGGAATCTGCTGCCAGATAACTCACCTGTAGACATATGATTAAGAAAAGAAAAATATTGTATATGAGAACAATTTGGGATACTCCGATAAATGATAATAACATATCAGCATGATTACCCATGTTGCAAAACCCTCATTAAGCCATAAATGTGTCCACCATTCCATTGTCACAAGATTGCCAAACCATTGGTGTGCTAATTCATGTGCTACAACAATTGCCACCTATAAGCACATACTTATCTAATTTTAGGCACATAGCTATATCTGATGATATATTAGACAAAACCAAAACACAATTGCTGAATATGGAAAACATCTCTCAAAACTTAAGCACTAGTAGAAATGTTCGGATTATAGAATAATAGAAGACTACAGATTACTAGTGACAAAAGGCAAATAGCAATTTAACATGCATAGTAATCAAAATCCAAACCAAGCATTCAGAGATCATCAACACAGATGAAAATCACCCTTTGTTTATTTGCTGCAGCTGAATGCCGATCATCATAGAGCAAAGCCGTTTCTCGATATGTGACCAAACCATAGTTCTCCATAGCACCAGCAGCAAAATCAGGAATAGCAACCATATCCAATTTCGGAAGTGAGTAAGGCACAGCAAAGTATCTAAATCACAATGAATAATAACATGAGACCTTCATAATGAACCAATAACATGAAACCTTCATAATTAACCCCTGATCCCCAAATGAAATAATAACAAATAATAATAACTGCCAACTAATGAAATACATGACAATTTCAATTATTCAGAATGAAACAAATTGAATAATTTATAGTCATAGAAGTTGGAGATTATATTTAGTCGGTGCTTCAACAAAAAGCAAACTAATTAAAAGCATTAGTATAGAAATAAATTAGAAATTACTTTTTATATATGTCCAGTGTCTTCACAGCAACATCTAAAGCAAACTTTCCTTGGTTAGCCTTACCAACTTGACAATATACGCGAACTTTGATCCCTACATAATGCCAATAAGTTATGCTAATGAGAAAGATGCAAACATTGAAAAGTTAGAGGTTTTACATAACTGCCGTACCATCAGGTGAAATTGCTTCTACATAATCAAATAAACCAACAACAACTGCCACCAAGTATGTTGACATAATTGGGGATTCCTGGAAAATGAAAGTCTTGACAATTCCATCAAACTTCTCTTCCACAACTGGCATGTTTGACAATGCTACAAGCTCAGATGGTACTTCCAATGTAATCTTGAAAGTTGACTGAATTAAAATAACAATTAATATTAATATCCTATTGATGAAGATAAACAGATCATAATGTCTGAATTTACTTAAAATAAAAGAGAAATAAATATTACATGCAATAATCTATTATCTATACTCCGTAATCAGTCGATAAGTAGCTATGTTATCAGTAAATAATTAGATATTTAATCATTTTACCAATATGTATATGGTCATGTCTAAGACAAAAACAGTCATGTCTAGCTGGCTAACTAGACTCTGAAACATGGTGGATGGGTTGGGATATCAGCCAATTGGGTACATTTTCAAGGAATTCCTATTCAAGTTCAGTATTTTTTTTATTTTATCACCAGCATCTTATATTCCTGGAAAAATCTGCATTTTTAAGGTTTCACTCCAAATGGACAAGGACAGACTAGAATTACAAATCATGTTTCTTACCATGTCCGCAAGTTTTTACTTCCTTCTTGCAGCAATGTCATTCTGTTGTTGTTGTGGCGTGCTAGGCATTGTATATTGCCTTGTAATGTCTTCCATTGCAAGGAACTTAGCAAATAGATCAGGTATCTTCTCTTATTCTGTGCACCTACCGTAATATTCACCTCCCTTGTCTGATCTTACAATTTTTGTTCCGCCATAGTGGTCCACTAGTTAAGGAGTTATGGAGTTATAGTGTAGTTATAACTTCCTGGTGGTGGGAAGTTATCCCGAAATTAAGGAAGTTATAATACGTAAATTCACATGCATTTCTCTTCATGGGTGACACATTACATAACAAAATATATGGACTAAAAAAACCACTCTCATTTCTTTGATCTTATCTAACTACATGATATGAGATTCCGGTAGATGAAAAGGAATCGGTAGTCCAGGAGGTAACGCTTAAGTTTTGTGTTTACCTATAAACACTATCATGTTCATCAGACTTTAATTTGTGTTTACTTATAAACAATGAGAAGGAAAAAAATCAAGAAAAGGGGAAATTCCACATTTTTATCTGTAGAAAGTGTATTGGATTGAAAACTTTTACCAGGACTATACATATTTTGAACTAAATAGTACTAATGTATTTATTTTCAAGTATAAAATTAACATTTCGTAAGATTTTAAACATTTCAATTATAAGCAAATCAAAAGTTAAAACATACATATTGTTAACAAAGGTACATGAAATAGTACTAATGTATTTATTGTCAAGTATAAAATTAATATTTTGTAAGATTTTGAACATTTCAATTACAAGCAAATCAAAAGTTAAAACATATATATTGCTAACAAAAGTCATTGATTTAATCAATCTTCAAACTAAATACAATAGACTATATCCAAGATGAGAATCTTAATATTCAGAAAAAAAGCGTGTAATAAAATATAAAGAAAAAGCCTTTATTCCAAGCATGCATATGATAAAAAGGTAGAAATGCATGCAAGAATCCATCAGTTTTTTAGGGGGCATTCTGCAAAGCCAAAGTACCAACTTTATGATCAACGGTCCATAATAATTCATGTGTCACTTACACGCCAGCTGCTCTGTAGTTTCATAGAACCACGTCACTCCTCTACAATTTCTAGAAACCGTCCAAAATGAGCGGTGCTTCCCGTAAATTATCATAAACTTTGGGGGCTTTTCTATAAAACAGAAATCCTCTTACAAAACGACACGTGTCCATAGAGCTAAGCATTCTCTAGGTTATTTATAGTTCCTCTTCCAAAATTAAAAAAAAAAGATTATCTCATTTCATCTAGCAGTAAAATGAACATATTGGAATCATTTCGCAAGCTAATCTGCGGTGGAAGTTCTTCATGTGTAAATATTTCGTAACCGCGGATTCATTTTTATTTTTTCGGTGATGTTACGAATTAAAAATGCATTCTTTGTTATATTTCAGCTTCTCAAGGCGATGATCGAGTTTCAAGACGCCACTAGGATAATGAGCCTCCTATCCCGAAGAGCAAAGAAGTCCCTCCAGGTTACTACTCTCGGTCTCTATCTGGATTGTTTCAGTTTTCAATTATCTTACAAAAGATTATATATTTTCTTATATATGTTTGTTAGTAAAGATTGTAATTGTGGTTATGTTTCAGGCTCTAGAGGTCGTGATGGAGTTCGGCAACCGCCGGGTGGGCAGCCTGTCACCACTGAGGTCCCTCCATGTTAGATACTCTCATCCCTCTCTATGATCTCTATGGTTATAATATTTTTAAATTATATATCTTACTAAAGATTATATATTTTTTAATATATGTTTGTTACTAAAGATAGTAACTTTGGTTATGTTTTAGGCTCTGGAGGTTGTGATGGAGTTCAGCATCCGCCGAGTGAGCAGCCTATGATAGTAAGTTTGGTTATATTTTACTAAAGATTATTTATTTTCTTATATATGTTTGTTACTAAAGATTGTAACTTTGGTTATGTTTCAGGCTCTGGAGACAATGATGGAGTTCAGCAGCAGCCAACTAAGCAGCCTGTGACCACTGAGGTACCTCTAGTTAGATACTCTCATCTCTTTCTATGATCTCTATGGCTTCAATATTTTTGAATTATATATTTTATTAAAGATTATATCTTTTCTTATAGGGTTTTTTTTTTATAGAAATCACATTTAAAATAGGGTCTAATTACAGGAACCACCTACTTCTTTCAATTAATATAGGAACCACTTTAAAACATTATTTAGGTTTCAATCAACCACCTAGGCCCAAATTCAGTTCACTTTTTGTCTGACATGTGATAAATACTCTTATCATCATCATCATCACAATCTATGGGCAACAATAGAGACTTTTTCAGGCAATTAGAGGTCAGTGAAGGAGATGACAAAAGAGAAAGAACCCATTTGGATGCAACAAGAGGAGATCTAAAGAGATGAGTTTTGAGGCAAAGTGATGAAGAGAGTGATCTGGACTGAGAAATTTTGAATCTCATGGGTATTTCATCATATCATATGGGTAATGGGCAAAAGGGGCAAATGAAGAGAAATGACGACGGGTTATGGAGATTGAGAGAGTTGTATCACTGCCGAGATGGACATCGCCAGATGAGAACAAAAGGGGGAAGTTTTCATCTCTTTCTCCTTCCCCCGTCCCCCTCTTCTCTCAGCAGCGAAATTACATAAAATCCAAGCTTTACCTACCTGAGATTGGAGAAAGAGAGAGAAGGGGATTTGGGTTTTTCTAGCTCTAGCTCTTTTTACCTTCTCTCCTTCTAGTTTTGTTTGCTAAGGGTTTTATGATGATGATGAGGATGATGAGGATATTTATGGCATTTCAGATAAAAAGTGAACTGAATTTGGCCGTAGGTGGTTGATTGAAACCTAAATAATGTTTTAAGGTGGTTCCTGTATTAATTGAAAGAAGTAGATGGT
Source organism: Asparagus setaceus (assembly GCA_012295165.1). Classification (NCBI taxonomy): domain Eukaryota; kingdom Viridiplantae; phylum Streptophyta; class Magnoliopsida; order Asparagales; family Asparagaceae; genus Asparagus; species Asparagus setaceus. The sequence goes on along the minus strand of CM022703.1, from coordinate 20,111,684 downwards.
TCTGGTAATTGAACCCTATTTTAAAGGTGGTTTCTATGAAAAAAACCCCTTTCTTATATATGTTTGTTACTAAAAATTATAACTTTAATTATGTTTCAAGCTCTCTGGAGGTCATGATGAACTTCAACAGCCGCCGGGTGAGTAGCCTGTGACCACTGAGGTCCCTCCAGATTAGATACTCTCATTCCTCTCTATGATCTCTATGGTTATAATATTTTTCAATTATATATCTTACTAAAGATTATATCTTTTCTTGTTTATGTTTGTTACTAAAGATTGTAACTTCGGTTATGTTTCAAGCTCTGGTGGTCGTGATGAGTTTAGCAACCACCGGGTGAGCAGCTTGTGATCAGTGAGGTCCTTATAGGTTAGATACTCTCATCCCTCTTTATAACCTCTATGGTTTTAATATTTTTGAATTATATATCTTACTAAAGATTATATCCTTTCTAATATATGTTTGTTACTAAATATTGTACCTTTGGTTATGTTTCAAGCTCTGGAGGTCGTGATAGAGTTCAGCAGCCGCCGAGTGAGCAACTTGTGATCAGTGAGGTCTCTACATGTTAGATACTCTCATCCCTCTCTATGATCTCTATGGTTTTAATATTTTTGAATTATATATCTCACTAAAGATTATATATTTTCTTATATATGTTTGTTACTAAAGATTATAACTTCAGTTATGTTTCAGGCTCTGGAGGTCGTGATGGAGTTTAGCAGCCGCCAGAGATATTTCAGACTCTGGAGGTCGTGATGGAGTTCAGCAGCCGCCGGGACAACTTAGTGGCAAATTGAGATATCGTCCTAACTTAACACTTCATATAGGAACAGAGTCACCGAAAAGTGTGACAACATGAGCACCCACGAGAGCCGTGACCCGTATTGGACCAAGTTATAATAGGACCAAATTTAATGCCACGTACACGCGACCTTGAGCTCTAACCTATGCTAACAAAGTCTCAAAACAAACAGAAGATCCAACCAAAGGCCCATTGAACCAAAAACTCTGAAACTAACTTTAAGCATGACAGGGTTTAAATATAAACACAAGCCTAAAGTTTTATAAACATGATAGTGTTTAGAGACAATAAAAAAACTAATGTGTTACCTCCTGCCATTGGGACTACTGAATTCTTCACAACTACCAGAATCTCATCTTATGTAATTGGAAAATATCAAAGAAGTAGGGGTAGTTCTTTTAGTACATAAACTTTTTTAGATGTTTTGCCGATGGAGAGAAACACAGACAAAATTATAGATTTCAACAACCTTAATTTCTAGTGACTTTCTACCATCAAAAAAAGTATAACTACATCATGACACCGTAACTTCCCAAGTAGTGCACTGCTAAGGTAAGGATAACTATATTATAGTTATCAATTACTTCTAACTACTACTTGACTGCCAATATATATATTATACACTCATTACTTTTCACAACTAGTTAAATTCAGGTCCCATCCCATGTATTTGATTTTGTTCAACTAATTTCAAATCTTTTAGATTTCGAGAGGTCTTCCCTAATCTCGCCAACTAATCAGTAAATAACACAAAGCATGAGAATTCATCTCGAATATGAAAATCCGGTCAATAAATAAGAAGTTAGAGGAAAATATCTAAGATCATGAAAGAACTACTTTGATTGATCTTCTGAATTGCCTAACCTTATTAGAAAATAAACAAATCCTACTCCCAGTCTGTATTCACCAAATCACAAAAACGCAAAGATCAGTGAAGAACAAAAAATAAAATAAAATATATTAACCTTAAAAGCCGGTTCATCCCAACACGGAAAGCATCGTCTAGCATCCGTAGGCTCGAATTGAGTAACGGCCATGTTCTTCTTTTCTCCATTGTGCTCATAAACACTGTAATCAAATACTAATATAAGAACTCCAAGTAAACAACAAGCAACTGATTAAAAAAATAAAAAAATACCTCCTATAAAACCCCTTCATCTGATCATTTAGGGTTCCATCAAA
>CM022703.1:19992199-20104699 GCA_012295165.1 Asparagus setaceus | reverse complement strand
AATTTCAAAATTACGCTACCTCATCAAAAATTTCAAAACTACAATTAGGTTCCTGAAAAATACAAAAATTACAAATAATACCTTTAAAGATTTGAAAATTACAAACAATGAGCCAAAAATTTAAATATTAAAATAGCTCCTGCAAAAATTGAATATCGTATATATAAAGTCTTGAGTTTTCATACTGTTTGTATAAAAGTCAAAGAGAATCTCACACGTATCTTAGATCTCAATGCCAATTGTAATACTTATATATGGGTGTTGGTTAAAATAAATTTCATGTATGAGTTTAACTTATATGATCCTACTTTAACCGGATTAGATATTTTAATATTTTTTCTTTACACCCAAAGTCTTCCGCATAACCAAAAGAGAGTAGCAATGCTATAGCTATATATATCCACATGACCATAGATATCTTGAAAATGAACGAAGAAAACCACACAAACAAAAACCATATTAATTACCCACACACACCCACTGTTTTCAGAACCACCCTTCTCCATCTCCATCTATAATATATCCACATCTAAACCCAAATTAAGCTGCTGGACTCTCCCCCTCACCAACTACACCATTGATCAACCCTCCTTTTTCCTTTGTACTTAAATTGTATAACGTTCATTGTGATGAGGACTCACTTGGGTCCTCTGCCTGCCTTGAACACCCAATAAAAATAATAATGTACAAGGCCTTGTAGTTAGTTAATAATGAGATCCTGTCATTATAAACAAATTAAGTAAAGATTAATAATTCTTAAGAATGTACTACATTCCCCTAGCTTACACTGCAAACTTGTTAGTTGTTTATTCCTGGCCCCAAGAGATTTTCAAAATTAATCTTGAGGGTTGCTTGCATTAAAAAAGTTATGTTAGAGGGCCCATACAGTGTGTTTTATAGTTTAAGATTGTCAACACATTTTGTCTTTGATGCATATCAATTATGAGTAATAATATAATTTTGTTGATCCAAGTATATGCTAATATATTTTTGGACTCTTGTCTTGTCTTTTGCTCTTTATTATGTACAAACCCAGCAATTCTTATTCAATTCCTTCTTCTTTCTTTTTCGTCTCTTGACATTGTCTTTTGTTCTTCATTATGTACAAACCCATTTCATGGATTAGAGTTATGGTTTTCGAGGGGGGAGCAGAAGACAAATGGGTTGATTTTGGTGTTGGACTTCATTATTTGAAGGGGTTAATTTCATGAAAACCCCCCTCAACTTTGGGGGTGTTGCACATAACCCTCCTGAACTTTATTTATGTCACTTAACCCCGCTGAACTATGGGGTGTCTCACAACCCCCCCTAAACTTTACCTTATCTCACATAGCTTCCCTGCATATAATTTTGCAAAAAACTAAAATTTTCTTGAGAGCAAAACTTTAAAATTTTGGGGGAGGGAGTATGTTGCGTGTAAACGACAAGTGACGAAGTTTGAGATTTTTTTCACTCAAAAAAATTTTAGTTATTTATAAATTACATGAAGGTGGGTTATGTGAGATAAGATAAAGTTCAGCGGGGTTTTGCGAGACACCCCATAGTTTAGGGCGTTTATGTGAGATAAACATAGTTTAATGGGGTTATATGCAACAACCCCCAAAGTTCAATGGGGTTTGTGAAATTAACCCTTATTTATAGATAGAAAATAGGCCTGGGTTGTATCTGGGCTCTAATAGAAAAGCCCAAGGCTGTTTCTTGGGCTTCCAATTAGGATACCACACAAATAAAAATCATTTACCCACCCACACACCCGCTGTTTCAAAAACCATCATCTATTATCTCCACAACTCAAAACATCCAAATTCAGCTGCTGGAGTCACCCCTCACCAACTAAACCAGAGAGTGAAGGCCCCTTTACTTAAATTGGGCCTGCGGGCTTTTACAATATTGATTGATTGTAATGTTGAGGCCAGGTACATTCAGTGTGTGGTGCACCTTGAGTTTCGAAGGAGAAAAAAAATGAAGAACAAGAATATATTGCTATTTTGTTTTATTTGATCCTAAATGGTCATCTCATGCTTGCCAAGCTGTTCAAGAAGCAAAAGGACTCACATGCGTTCCGTATACTTTTGGCTTGATCACACAAAAAGACAAAATATAGTTGCCTTGTAGTTTTTTAAACTATGAGGTTCTGTCCTTTTAAACAAATTAAATAAGATTAGTCTTTACAAATAGATTACGTTCCCCTAACTTCCAACACAAACATTTTTATTACATTACATAAGATAGTAGCCCCACTATATTCTCGAATCTCGAATATTGTATTAAAATTAGATGTTTAGGGGAATATGCGCTATTTTTCCTTAAGTTTAAAGATTAATCTATTACCAGAAAATTTATCTCTAATGTATCTCAAATATAATTGATTTGATTGGTCCAAGTATGTATTATATTAGTATACTATTATTCTATCCTTCAGTATTTGGCCCTTGTCGTTTTTCTTCCTTTTTTTAAATTTCTTTGTGGACAAACAATATATCAACCATTATTCTATCCTTCAGCATTATCCCTATTTTATGTTACAACAGAGATGATTTAGTACACAGTTCTAGATATTATAGTTATTGTTTGTCTAATAAATATTATACAAAATCCTATCTCACGGAAAATCAAGACAATCCGCAAAATCAGCGCACATAGAAAAATTGTAGTTTGTTATAGAAGACCTCATTGTTGCACATGCATAGAATACAAGTTATAGCAGAATAAAGGAAATAATACAAAGACCAAATGGCTATCTAATTTGAAACCAATTAACTGAATTTAAAAATATCATGCACTGGTACACTATCTAGAACTACTCCTAAAGGCACATAACAATGCCATCTAAGCGCACAAAATAATGCCATATGTCATATCTCTATTTCTATATTTACCTAAGAATTCTCATGAGATTAAATACATTCATAATTAGAAATTCTAATCGTAATCAAATATTTGGTGATACTAATCAAAACATGACTATCCATTATTAAAAATTCTAATATTTTATAAAGATCCTCCTATCAACCGTGCCTTTGTGTGCGCAGAATTCATAAGTGCATTTTGCACAAAACTTGCCAAATCTTCCATATTTTCCAAATGAACCCCTCTAGCATATATGTCTACATATATAATTAAGTTCTCAATCTTATACAATACTCTCAATCACTCAAAGACCCTACCCATACTCCGCTCATGCACCGCCCAAACTTACAAGTGCAGTTTTGCAGTTAAGCCCCTCATATTTCCAGTTTTGCATGATACCTCCTATTGACTTCCTAAATGGACCAAGGCCCATATTATCTATATATCACCTTAAAAAAAGAAATTCTAATTGTAATCAAATATTTGATAATCCTAATAAAAACATAATTATCCCTATTAAAAAGTCAAATAATAATATTCTTAATTCTCTTTTCTCTTTTCTATAAAAAAACAACCCTCAAATCTCACGGTTTTCTTGAATGTAGAGATTGTTGAATATTGTGCAGCAATACTTTTTGATATAATTTTCTTATGGTTTTATTTTCTAATACTTATTTGTTTACCTGTAGGATAATACCATCTCAATTCCAATTTCGTACTCAAGATTTATTCCATAATACAGTATCATGTTAGTAAAGAACATCAATAATTTTATGTTTCAATTGTGATAATGATTGTAGTTGGTCGTTTACTATTGAATTTTTATGAAAATATACCCTACTTTGTCTAACTATCTGCATTGCTCATATGTGTTTATAAATTAATGGTAATATGACATATGATTTTCCTTTGTAGAAATTTATTATCGGTTTTGGATTACATAACCACTATACAACACTTTCTAGCATAAAGGACCTTACTCAAAATGGCTTCAAGCCAAAGTTTGCATTGAACTAAATAATAAATTATTATTATACACACACACACACACACACACACACACACACACACACACACACATATATATATATATATATATATATATATATATATATATATATATATATATATATATATATATATATACCATTTAAAGAGTTACTTCTTTGCAGTTTGAAGAAAGTTATTACTTTACGCCTCTTTAGAATATAGAGATCTTTCATCTTCTTCTGAATTTATTCTAGAAAGAATGTACTTATTTTCTTTCTTTAGAAGTTTTACTTCCTCTTTTAAACCTTTAATCTCTTTATTTAAAAGGATAGAGATAATGGTTGAGAGGTAGAAGCATTATGTTGTCTTCTATTCATAACCTCGACATTTTATAAACATTATCAATGTTTGGTTTTCTCTACTTTCTTTTGTAAAAGTAAAGCTTCAATTATTTTACTCTTTAAATCGGAAGCTATGTCTTCAGTCAATATTTTATCAATAAATTCTTATTTTTCCGTTATTACGTTTATTGATAATCCATTCATTTGGACTATAGCTTTCCAATATTTTGCATCCTGCTCTGTCCTTTCCTGGTATCAGAGCCATGAGTGGCTAAGTTAATTTCTTGCTGTCTATTATGTTTGCCTATTAGAAGTAGAAAATAAATGTTAGATAGATTCATTTCTTTACTTTGATTAAGATGTTATGTTGTTAGGCGTGGCGTGGAAATCGCGTATGTAAAAGAACTGTGTTGGTAGGGATATGTTACGTAAGGGTTGTGTAAGTCGCTGATGACGCGTGATATTTACTTAATTTGTTAGTTAAAGTAAAAGAATGAAAAATCTAAGCTTTATTTCCTACTTATTAATATGGTAGCGAGCGAACGATGAAAATATGACGAAGCCGCTGACTCATCAAATCTTACCCGTTATACGGGAAAAAGGGTCAAAAATGCGCAATTAGCAGAATTTCCTACGGAAATTGAATCTCTGAATAAATGGTCTATACCAAAGATCCCTAATAGGGATATCTATCAAATTGGGTTTTGGGATTATAAATCCGTTATTGCCATAAAAACCCTAGAACGTACTGTTACTGTTGATAATACAGAACAGACGATAAAATTATTGAGTCTAAAAGACATTGAACCATATATGGAAAAGTATAAATACATCCATATAGGCCTAATACAGGTCGCCTTTAAACCCTTGACATTACAAGGACTAAATACTTCCATGTTAACGTGTCTGAGGGATGGACGCTGTTTAAATTGGACCCAATCCCTAATAGGGATAATGGAAACGAGCCTATGTAATGGCCCAGTATACTTTAATGTATACCCGAATCTAAGTCTGTCATTAACAGACCCAAATATTTTGGAATCAATAAATCTGAATATCAGAACTCATGGATATGATTTTTTACCTGAGTCAGAAACTATTGCGATAATATATCGTATTCATTATAAAGCCTTGACTACTTTAGCCCCTAAGGCTAAAAATCATACGAAGCCAGGCAAAACTGTCTTAATAGAAACAAATTTATTATCCTCCAATATTGCTACCAATAGACAATTAAATTGGAATGAGGTAAATTTTCCTGAAAGCTGGGTAATACCCCAAGCAATTTTACCAAAACCTATAATAAATAGTGAGGTAGATCAAATCATAGAAACCAATGATGGAGAGGTTGAGATATTATTCAACCCCTTAAGGACAATTAAATTGTCCCCATCAGAAAATTCTTCTTCAAGAAGATCAGTATCAAGATCGGATTCTGATGGGCAAAAACGAGTGTTTACCTTTTATAGTCGCAAGTGCACAACCATTGTCAAGTTATAGTATTTAAGATTGTCGATCCCACGAGGAACGGAAAATAGGAAGTGTTTGATTCAAGTTCGGTTCTCAAATTATGCGTGACAATTAGGGTTTTATTCAAGATAGTATGAAAGCATGATGAAGTGATGAGAGAGTGGATTTGGATTGTGTGTGAAAGGAATCACAATTAAAAGATGAGAATTCAATAAGAGATGAAGGAATCTAGAATTGAATCCACTAGCTAACTCAAATTATAATCTACGAAAAATTCTCTTTTACCACATCTCATATTAGATTTATTAAGCATAAGATATCAAACCACTTAAGGAAAGCATAACTTATCAAATTATCACCTAATTGAAATTCAAACTCATGAAGAGAGTAATAACAAGATAATAATCCTAGAATTCATAAGCATAGCCTATCAAACCACTTAAGGAAAGCATAAACTATCAAATTCTTCTTCTATCGATTAGTTCTCTAGTTGATTAACCTAAACATGATCTTTTAAGCATAAGAGAGATGATTCATAAATACAAAAGAGATTAGACTAGTTTCATGCAACCTAGATCCCCACAAGAGTTTAGTTCAACATCTTGGGAAATTCAAACAAATAGAAAAAGAAAGAAAATAAAAAGAAAAGAAGAATTCTAAACTAATCTAACTACAAAGCAATTAAATCTAAACTACAAAAGCTATTAAATCTAAACTACAAAGCAAATAAATCTAAACTACAAAAGCTATTAAATCTAAACTACAAAGCAAATAAATAACAAGAAAGAAAAAGAAATAATAAAGAGAAATAAAGAGAAACACGCAACTCATCATCATCAACTCATCCTCCTTTTGGTCCTTGAACAAGAAGAAGAAGATGGGATTGAAGGGGAGAAAATATTTATTTATTGAGGAAAAATTATTACAATGAAAGGTACTCTAAAACAAGAGCAACCCTCTCTCTCAAAATGAGTTTTACAAAATATTTCACACCTCTAAACCCTCGGATACTACCCTATTTATACCCCAACGGAGTTGATGTGAACCATTGGATCAAACTTGGCCAAAAGGAAGAGAAATCTTTCCTAAATTGAATCTGCTGACCAATCGGTTGGCGATCGGTTAGCCAACCGGTTAGCCAACCGGTTAGCCAACCGGTTGGTCAACCGATTGGTTCAACGGATTTTGTCTTTTCTTGATATTTTTGCACGAATTCTTCTTGGATTCCTTGGTATCTTGGGCCTTCGTTTGTCTTCAGATTTGGGCTTCAACAATTGGTAGAAATTCAGAGAATTTGAGTCATTTGAGCTTTTATTCATTAATACTCCATTATTTTGCAAAATAAGATAAAACATATTATTAGTAACATATTTATTGATATAAAATAGATAATGAGGTTATTAAAATGTCATTAAAATGTGATTATCAAATACCCCCACACCTAAACTTTTGCTAGTCCTCTAGCAAGGAAGAAAAATGAAAAAGAAAGAAAGAAAAATCCTAACTCACTTTCAGAATCGCGGTTGTATTTAAGCATACAACAAGCCTTTAAACCCCTAGGTTACCCTAGTGGACGAGTTGTAGTCTCGTGAGGGTTTGCAGTGAATATACCCACAAAATTCAGTCAACTTGCCAATTTAAAGAAGCTAATTGAATAATTCAAAAATTCCACAAGTCGGTTAATACTCAAGAAAACGTTTTTATCATGATTCCAAAGTAAACTTCTTAAGAAAAATCCTTCCATTGTAGTGATACAAAACCAAGTTTTTCTCAAAGATTTAATTCAAAAGTTTTGAAGGAAACATGCTAACTCTTTGTTTCAAACAATGTTCAAGTCTCTTAACCCATTTTGAAAAATCAAGAACATATACCATTATTTCCATATATATAAAAACATGGTTAGTTTTTTTTTTTTTTTCTTTCTTGGTAGTCTTGTTCTTTTAATCGGCTTTCTAAGTGACCATCTAGCGAGTTTTGGGCCAATGAATCCCAACCCAATTGGGCTTAGGTCATTAAGCATAAAATACTCCTCGGGCTTAATTACTCACCAACTTAGGCTTAGTAGCAAAGAACTACCGATGATTTTAAGAGAAATTTATTTGGTGCCCATTTTCGCACTCTTTTGTTAAGTTAGTATAATATATATATGTGTATATGTATATATGTTCTGAAAAATATTTGGATTAATGCAACTTAAAAGAATCATTTTCAACTCTAAGTTAAACGCATAAAATTTCATCACTCGATTAAACATCCAAGTTAAACTTTAGTAAAGTATACCACTTTGAAAATCATTCTTTAAATTTATTTAAAATTATCATAAAAGGTAAACTTGAGTGTATAACTAACTCAGGATTAGAGGACTATTAATCAACTCTATTAAGTTGGCAAGTGACAAATTTTTTTTTAAGAAAAAGAAAATGAAAAATGAATAAGAAAAAGAAAATGAAAAATGAAAAATGAAAAATGACTAAACTACAAAGAAATTTGACTAAGTCCCACCCCACACCTAAAATTTACATTGTCCTCAATGTAAATGCAGAAAGTAATATGGAGAAGAGTGGAAGCACTTACAAATGTTCGGATGACACGGAACAGAAAAAAATTTGAAAACTGCATTTACCTGTGTACGAGGGGGAGACGAAACCAATTGTTGTTGTGTTTTTTTTTTTTTCTTTCTTGGTAGTCTTGTTCTTTTAATCGGCTTTCTAAGTGACCATCTAGCGAGTTTTGGGCCAATGAATCCCAACCCAATTGGGCTTAGGTCATTAAGCATAAAATACTCCTCGGGCTTAATTACTCAGTCAACTTAGGCTTAGTAGCAAAGAACTACCGATGATTTTAAGAGAAATTTATTTGGTGCCCATTTTCGCACTCTTTTGTTAAGTTAGTATAATATATATATGTGTATATGTATATATGTTCTGAAAAATATTTGGATTAATGCAACTTAAAAGAATCATTTTCAACTCTAAGTTAAACGCATAAAATTTCATCACTCGATTAAACATCCAAGTTAAACTTTAGTAAAGTATACCACTTTGAAAATCATTCTTTCGGAATTTATTTAAAATTATCATAAAAGGTAAACTTGAGTGTATAACTAACTCGGGATTAGAGGACTATTAATCAACTCTATTAAGTTGGCAAGTGACAAATTTTTTTTTAAGAAAAAGAAAATGAAAAATGAATAAGAAAAAGAAAATGAAAAATGAAAAATGAAAAATGACTAAACTACAAAGAAATTTGACTAAGTCCCACCCCACACCTAAAATTTACATTGTCCTCAATGTAAATGCAGAAATAATATGGAGAAGAGTGGAAGCACTTACAAATGTTCGGATGACACGGAACAGAAAAAAAATTGAAAAGCTGCATTTACATTGTATGGGGAGGCGAAACCAATTGTTGTTGTGTTTTTTTTTAGTATTATGCAGTGATTTACAATTTTTTTTTTTTTAAAGAACAAGAAACTCTCACATGAGAGAAGAATAAATTCTTTTATTATTATTGTGGGACAAAAACAAAAATGTAGAATAAAAGATGAAACATGAGAAGCTCACATTCTACATTAACTCCTACCTTATTGCTGAAAATTCTACCCGAAATTTAAAGAATTTCAAAATGATATAATTCTTGATGTGCTTAAATTCCAAAATTTCGGGATTTTTAGTGATGTGTGCAGACAATGGAAGGTAGGTATTAATGGTTGTATGCTTTTGAACTTAGATTCATTATTAACAAAATTTCATCAAAAATGAAATCTTGTTGTTTTCTATTTTCTCCAAACCTAGGTTCATGAACAAAGGGTTCTTCAAATGTTGGCATCAGGATGCATGTATTCAACATAATTCTCTCGTTCTGAAGGACTTGATTATTAACCTGGTTACCTGACTGTTGTGAATGGATTGCATTCACTTGATCTTGAAAAGTTGAACCTGAGTTCCTTGGATTGGTCACGGGTTGACTCGGAAATGTTCCTTTCTCTCTTTCACTCACGGCGTTTGCTAGCTGCCCTAGTTGGGTTTCTATCCTGGCGATGGCTTGAGTGTTCGAGTTGATCGCTTGGTTGGTTGTTTGCATGAAGGAATTTAGAGTGTTGGATGATTGAGTCAACAGGTTGGTGGTGGTTTTGATCATGGCTTCTAAACCCTTTTCTATGACACCAAGGCGTTTTCGGATCGGGTTAGAAAGATTCGTGGGTTGATGAGGAGGGAAATCGAAAAGGTAGATTTGAGTGATGGAAATTGTTTGGTGGATTGAGCGGAATCGTGTTTCCCCTAGGAATTTGTTGGTTTGAGGTGGGATTGACGTTTTGATTTGGGGTAACTTCCTTGGTTCCACGCAAAGTTGGGATGATTCCGCCACGGATTGTAGGTTGGGGCAAAGGATCATTTCTAGGAGGCCGGCGTTAACGACCTAGTGGTGATCGGATCCTAAAGAGGGCATTCATCGGCAACATGAGATGGGGACGACAATTGTGACAACTGGCGAGATTTGATTGACTTGGCGAGGCGCGTTCTTTGATTTGAGAGCTTCTAGCCTACGCATGATCGTCGCCATCTTTGCTTCACGGCTATATTCGTTCCTGGAAGGACCACTAGATTTGGCTTGAGGAACCGATGCACCACGGTCATCACGGTGTTCCCATTGCATGGTTTTTCGACGGACTCTCTAAGAAATCCCATGCTTCATCGGCATTTTTCTTCATAAAAGGTAAACTTGAGTGTATAACTAACTCAGGATTAGAGGACTATTAATCAACTCTATTAAGTTGGCAAGTGACAAATTTTTTTTTAAGAAAAAGAAAATGAAAAATGAAAAATGAAAAATGAAAAATGAAAAATGAAAAATGAAAAATGACTAAACTACAAAGAAATTTGACTAAGTCCCACCCACACCTAAAATTTACATTGTCCTCAATGTAAATGCGAGAAAATAATATGGAGAAGAGTGGAAGCACTTACAAATGTTAGGATGACTGGAACAGAAAAAAAAATTTGAAAACTGCATTTACTGCGGTAACGAGGGGAGACGAAACCAATTGTTGTTGTGTTTTTTTTTTTTCTTTCTTGGTAGTCTTGTTCTTTTAATCGGGCTTTCTAAGTGACCATCTAGCGAGTTTTGGGCCAATGAATCCCAACCCAATTGGGCTTAGGTCATTAAGCATAAAAATACTCCTCGGGCTTAATTACTCAGTCAACTTAGGCTTAGTAGCAAAGAACTACCGATGATTTTAAGAGAAATTTATTTGGTGCCCATTTTTCGCACTCTTTTTGTTAAGTTAGTATAATATATATATGTGTATATGTATATATGTTCTGAAAAATATTTGGATTAATGCAACTTAAAAGAATCATTTTCAACTCTAAGTTAAGCACGCAAAAATTTCATCACTCGATTAAACATCCAAGTTAAACTTTAGTAAAGTATACCACTTTGAAAATCATTCTTTCGGAATTTATTTAAAATTATCATAAAAGGTAAACTTGAGTGTATAACTAACTCGGGATTAGAGGACTATTAATCAACTCTATTAAGTTGGCAAGTGACAAATTTTTTTTTAAGAAAAAGAAAATGAAAAATGAATAAGAAAAAGAAAATGAAAAATGAAAAATGAAAAATGACTAAACTACAAAGAAATTTGACTAAGTCCCACCCCACACCTAAAATTTACATTGTCCTCAATGTAAATGCGAGAAAATAATATGGAGAAGAGTGGAAGCACTTACAAATGTTAGGATGACTGGAACAGAAAAAAAAATTTGAAAACTGCATTTACTGCGGTAACGAGGGGAGACGAAACCAATTGTTGTTGTGTTTTTTTTTTTTTTTCTTTCTTGGTAGTCTTGTTCTTTTAATCGGGCTTTCTAAGTGACCATCTAGCGAGTTTTGGGCCAATGAATCCCAACCCAATTGGGCTTAGGTCATTAAGCATAAAAATACTCCTCGGGCTTAATTACTCAGTCAACTTAGGCTTAGTAGCAAAGAACTACCGATGATTTTAAGAGAAATTTATTTGGTGCCCATTTTTCGCACTCTTTTGTTAAGTTAGTATAATATATATATGTGTATATGTATATATGTTCAAAAAATATTTGGATTAATGCAACTTAAAAGAATCATTTTCAACTCTAAGTTAAGCAAAAATTTCATCACTCGATTAAACATCCAAGTTAAACTTTAGTAAAGTATACCACTTTGAAAATCATTCTTTCGGAATTTATTTAAAATTATCATAAAAGGTAAACTTGAGTGTATAACTAACTCAGGATTAGAGGACTATTAATCAACTCTATTAAGTTGGCAAGTGACAAATTTTTTTTTAAGAAAAAGAAAATGAAAAATGAATAAGAAAAAGAAAATGAAAAATGAAAAATGAAAAATGACTAAACTACAAAGAAATTTGACTAAGTCCCACCCCACCTAAAATTTACATTGTCCTCAATGTAAATGCGAGAAAATAATATGGAGAAGAGTGGAAGCACTTACAAATGTTAGGATGACTGGAACAGAAAAAAAAATTTGAAAACTGCATTTACATTATGCGAGGGAGGCGAAACCAATTGTTGTTGTGTTTTTTTTTATTATGCTGATGATTTACAATTTTTTTTTTTTTAAAGAACAAGAAACTCTCACATGAGAGAAGAATAAATTCTTTTATTATTATTGTGGGACAAAAACAAAAATGTAGAATAAAAGATGAAACATGAGAAGCTCACATTCTACATTAACTCCTACCTTATTCTTTGAAAATTCTACCCGAAATTTAAAGAATTTCAAAATGATATAATTCTTGATGTGCTTAAATTCCAAAAATTTCGGGATTTTTAGTGATGTGTGCGACAATGGAAGGTAGGTATTAATGGTTGTATGCTTTTGAACTTAGATTCATTATTAACAAAATTTCATCAAAAATGAAATCTTGTTGTTTTCTATTTTCTCCAAACCTAGGTTCATGAACAAAGGGTTCTTCAAATGTTGGCATCGGGATGCATGTATTCAACATAATTCTCTCGCTCAAGGACTTGATTATTAACCCGTTACTCGATTGTGAATGGATTGCATTCACTTGATCTTGAAAAGTTGAACTGAGTTCCTTGGATTGGTCACGGGTTGACTTCGGAAATGTTCCTTTCTCTCTTTCACTCACGGCGTTTGCTAGTTGCCCTAGTTGGGTTTCTATCTGGCGATGGCTTGAGTGTTCGAGTTGATCGCTTGGTTGGTTGTTTGCATGAAGGAATTTAGAGTGTTGGATGATTGAGTCAACAGGTTGGTGGTGGTTTTGATCATGGCTTCTAAACCCTTTTCTATGACACCAAGGCGTTTTCGGATCTGGGTTAGAAAGATTCGTCGGTTGATGAGGAGGAAATTGAAAAAGGTAGATTTGAGTGATGGAAATTGTTTGGTGGATTGAACGAATCGTGTTTCCCTAGGAATTTGTTGGTTTGAGGTGGGATTGGCGTTTTGATTTGGGGTAACTTCCTTGGTTCCACAAAGTTGGGATGATTCCGCCAACGGATTGTAGGTTGGGGCAAAGGATCATTTCTAGGAGGTGGAATCTGGCGTTAACGACCTAGTGGCTGATCGGATCCTAAAAGAGGGCATTCATCGGCAACATGAGATGGGGCCCGACAATTGTGACAACTGAGGCGAGATTTGATTGACTTGGCGAGGGCTGCGTTCTTTGATTTCGAGCTTCTAGCCTACGCATGATCGTCGCCATCTTTGCTTCGTGGCTATATTCGTTCCTACGGAAGGACCACTA
This sequence comes from Asparagus setaceus, assembly GCA_012295165.1. Taxonomy (NCBI): domain Eukaryota; kingdom Viridiplantae; phylum Streptophyta; class Magnoliopsida; order Asparagales; family Asparagaceae; genus Asparagus; species Asparagus setaceus. Next base: position 20,091,280 of record CM022703.1, on the reverse strand, counting down.
GATTTGGCTTGAGGAACCGATGCACCACGGTCATCACGGTGTTCCCATTGCATGGTTTTTCGACGGACTCTCTAAGAAATCCCATGCTTCATCGGCATTTTTCTTCATAAAATCCCTTGACACATAGACTCTAAGGAAGTTTTGCGGGATAGTCCAATCCTTCGTAAATGATTTGGCACAATCGCCATTTTTCCGGACCATGGTGAGGACATTGGATGAGGAGATCCTTAAACCTATCGAAATACTTCGGAATGGCTCACGGGACAATCCTAAAATTTTGAATGTCAAGCTCGAGCTTGACCGTTTTGTGAATTGGGAAGAATTTTTTAGAAAAACTTTTACAAAATCATCCAGGTTGAAATCGAATCGTGGGTAAGTCAGACAACCATTTTTGCTTTGTCCTTAAGAGTGAAGGGAATAAATCGAAGCTTAATTGCATCCTCAGTTAGGTCTTTCATTTTAATCATGAGGAGACTTCTACAAATTGAGAGATGAAAATATATCGTCTTGACTCGTTCCTAAAATTTTGGAAGCATGTTGATGAAATGTGGTCGGAGTTCGAAATTAGTTCTATTTGCTTGGAAGCTTAATGCATGAAGGGATAGCATTCCTAGTTGGGTAGAGATATCTTGAAGAACGGGAGGATTGGCCATTTCGTTTGGTTGAGAAGTTGAATCGAGCGAACTAAGCGATTGGTATTATTCCTAACCCAAGTTTGCATGAACCAAAATCAAGAGATTTTTTTTTTTTATTAAAAAAATGAGAAAGTTAGTGAGATGGTGAAAAGAGAAGAAGAGGGAAGAAGAAAAGAAAAATTAACAAATCAAGGCAATCACTTTTAATCACCCTAACTCTAGGGTTAAGCCTAAACTTCAGCTAGACCGGCTCCTAACCAAAACTCCCTAAGTGAAAAAATCCGGTTCGTGGGTAATTAGCCGTAAGGATAGTACTAGAGGGAGATCAAAGATCAATTAAGTACCTCGTTCCTTGCGGTAGCTTACGCAACCCCTAAACCTTGCCTTAGACACCAATTAATCCAAATAAACTTAGACCAGTTCACTCAAGAATTTCTTGTTCCTTATTGAGCTCGAATCCTTAGGGGCCAACGCCTAATTCTTTTAGGAGGCTTGGGTTTGTGTAGTGAGGAATCGTGATTCTTGGCTGAAGGAAAGGGTGATGAAATCCCTCACCTTATCTTGATTAATGGGTTTTGCCCTTAAAAATATTTTCAAGTGAGTGTCAATTCAAAATGCTCAAATCACTTTGGTGAATTCCTACTATTATATGCAATGCGACCCTAGAAATTAAAAGCAACTAAAAGGATGAGAAAGAATTTTTTTTTTTTTTAATTATGGTCGACAAGAAAGAAAGTCAGTTTTTTTATTTTAATATTAACCTAATTGTCTCTAATGTGATGAACTACCTATAGGGTGGAATTAAAAATACTAGAGAGAAGAGTTACCTGCGCAAAAGCAATGCAAAGCCTCGTTGGAGGCAACCTTCAATCTCGAATCTTCAACTCCTTGCCTTCAAGCTCCTTTTGTCATTCACAATAGACAAACACACAAGTTGAAGAACTAAAAAATTCCTACTTAACACCGTTCCCGGCAGTAAAAACTTGATGGGCAAAAGCAGTGTTTACCTTTTATAGTCGCAAGTGCACAACCATTGTCAAGTTATAGTATTTAAGATTGTCGATCCCACGAGGAGCGGAAAATAGGAAGTGTTTGATTCAAGTTCGGTTCTCAAATTATGCGTGACAATTAGGGTTTTATTCAAGATAGTATGAAAGCATGATGAAGTGATGAGAGAGTGGATTTGGATTGTGTGTGAAAGGAATCACAATTAAAAGATGAGAATTCAATAAGAGAGATGAAGAAATCTAGAATTGAATCCACTAGCTAACTCAAATTATAATCTCTGAAAAATTCTCTTTTACCACATCTCATATTAGATTTATTAAGCATAAGATATCAAACCACTTAAGGAAAGCATAACTTATCAAATTATCACCTAATTGAAATTCAAACTCATGAAGAGAGTAATAACAAGATAATAATCCTAGAATTCATAAGCATAGCCTATCAAACCACTTAAGGAAAGCATAAACTATCAAATTCTTCTTCTATCGATTAGTTCTCTAGTTGATTAACCTAAACATGATCTTTTAAGCATAAGAGAGATGATTCATAAATACAAAAGAGATTAGACTAGTTTCATGCAACCTAGATCCCCACAAGAGTTTAGTTCAACATCTTGGGAAATTCAAACAAATAGAAAAAGAAAGAAAATAAAAAGAAAAGAAGAATTCTAAACTAATCTAACTACAAAGCAATTAAATCTAAACTACAAAAGCTATTAAATCTAAACTACAAAGCAAATAAATCTAAACTACAAAAGCTATTAAATCTAAACTACAAAGCAAATAAATAACAAGAAAGAAAAAGAAATAATAAAGAGAAATAAAGAGAAACCTGCAACTCATCATCATCAACTCATCCTCCTTTTGGTCCTTGAACAAGAAGAAGAAGATGAGATTGAAGGAGAAAATATTTATTTATTGAGGAAAAATTATTACAATGAAAGGTACTCTAAAACAAGAGCAACCCTCTCTCTCAAAAGGAGTTTTACAAAATATTTCACACCTCTAAACCCTCGGATACTACCCTATTTATACCCCAACGGAGTTGATGTGAACCATTGGATCAAACTTGGCCAAAAGGAAGAGAAATCTTTCCTAAATTGAATCTGCTGCCGACCAATCGGTTGGCCGATCGGTTAGCCAACCGGTTAGCCAACGGTTGGTCAACCGATGGTTCCCAACGGATTTTGTCTTTTCTTGATATTTTTGCACGAATTCTTCTTGGATTCCTTGGTATCTTGGGCCCGTTTGTCTTGATTTGGGCTTCAACAATTGGTAGAAATTGAGAGAATTTGAGTCATTTGAGCTTTTATTCATTAATACTCCATTATTCGCAAAATAAGATAAAACATATTATTAGTAACATATTTATTGATATAAAATAGATAATGAGGTTATTAAAATGTCATTAAAATGTGATTATCGATTCTTATAGAATCTCGAGGTTAGAGGAATAAATATATCCTCTAATAATATTCCCCATGCACAATATAAAGAGGAAGACAAATCTTCCCCTACAAGATCTGAAGTAAGTTTTAGACTTTAATGGATTTGTCCAAAGGGAGTAATTTGAGAAAATTTTTAAATGAAGAATTCCAAAGGGAGCATAACTCCAAATTTAGAAAATGGTTTTAAAACCTTTTCCAAAAAGACCATCATCTTGGAGAGATGAATATTATAAAAGACCGAGAGAGAAAACAAGATTTAGAATATTTTGTTCCGTGGTTTTAAAGAATTATATTCCTCAAAGAGAATTACAAATTGGAGTACTAGAAGAATATTATAAGCAATGGAAAACTAGTACTAATGCGATTGTAAGGTCGGTTTATCCACCTCTGAGATCCTTAAAATTATCCGGAGTTTCTACTCATAATTTAGAAACTAACGCTTTATAAAGCCCAATAATTCTAATAATGAAACTCTTAAAGAGATAAATGATATTATTAAAGAATAATTATACTAATGTTCATCTTCAAATTGTGGGACAACAACTTATTGAATTGAAGATGCCATTGAAAAATTAACAGCAAAATTAAGTGAAGATATTCCTTCACTAGAAAAGCAAAAAATACCACTCAATTATATTGAGCAGGCTACAATTAAACCTCCAATAGAGGTTTCCGGGTTTAAAAGAGACCCTGAAATTACTACAGAGATAGTTGAAGTTATAACACAAAAAATGAAAGAAGCTAAGCTTCTTACTCTACAGTCATCTTCAACTCCTCAAATTGAAAGTTCTTCTAATATAGAAGAAGAAGAAGAAGCAAATTCTTCAGAGGGAGATCTATCTCCTAACCAGCTTTTAGTCGTAGAAGATCAATTTGTTAATAAAATAAAAAATCCGGCTAAAAGACTAGAAAGGTACTATTATAAAAGACCTACTCCAGCCGACGTATTGTTCGAAGAAAATGATACGTATTTACAAGCTGATTATAACGGTAGAAATATCTACGAATGGAATATAGATGGGTTATCAGATACCCAAATAAATTCTACTATACATCGTATGCTTATGTACGGTACGGTATGTAGACAGAACGGTAATACCGATAAAATGATAGCAAGTTATATTACTTGTGGATTTACTGGCATCCTTAAAGGATGGTGGGATAATTATTTATCTCCAGAAGCTAGAGGAGAAATTCTCAATGCTACCAAAACAGAAAATAATATACAACGAGAAGATGCAGTTTATACTCTCATGTTAACAATAGTGCATCATTTTACTGGTGCATACCTCGATGAAGGAGAAAGAATAAGGACCTTATTACAAAATTTTAGATGTCCTTCTTTAACCCATTTTAGATGGTATAAAGACACTTATTTAAATAGAGTAATGTCTCTTACGGATGCTAATAGCAATCACTGGAAAGCCAAGTTTATAGATGGCTTACCTAATCTATTTGCCAAAAAAGTAAGGAATAAAATTCGAAGTGAATATGGGGGATATATCCCATTATGACACCTTTAGATGCGACTATTTAATAAATGCCTGTATCAAAGAGGGTTTAGCTCTCTGTAATGATTTAAAATTAAAAAATCAATTGAAGTCTCAAAGACTTACTAAAAGAAAAGAATTAGGAGAATTTTGCGAACAATTGGCCTATGATAAGCCTTATAAGGCGGAGACAAAGAAAGTAAAAGAGATGTTAAAAGACAAAAGCCTTTAAAAAGAAGAAATTCTTCAAGAAAAATAAAGAGAAAAAGGAAAAAGATAAAAAACATCTTGATGAAATTAAATGTTTCAAATGTGGACGAATAGGCCACTATGCAAACAAATGTTATACAAAAAGAAGTTAAATGAAATAAGCGATGAAGGTCTTAAAAGAACTTTATACAAAGTTTTGATCAACGGTGATCTTGAATCGGAAGAAATATCTTCGAATCCTCTTATGAGTCTTATGAGTCTTCGATCAAGAAGAAACAAAAATTATGCTTGTCCAATACAGATGCGTAATATTGGAAAGCTATAGTCCAAATGAATGGATTATCAATAAACGTAATAACGGAAAAACAAGAATTTATTGATAAAATATTGTGGAAGACATAGCTCCGATTTAAAGAGTAAAATAATTGAAGCTTTACTTTTACAAAAGAAAGTAGAAAAACCAAACATTGATAATGTTTATAAAATATCGAGAGGTTATGAATAGAAGACAACATAATGCTTCTACCTCTCAACCATTATCTCTATCCTTTTAAATAAAGAGATTAAAGGTTTAAAAGAGGAAGTAAAACTTCTAAAGAAAGAAAATAAGTACATTCTTTCTAGAATAAATTCAGAAGAAGATGAAAGATCTCTATATTCTGAAGAGGCAGAAAGTAATAACTTTCTTCAGCTGGTACAGCAAGTGACTTCGCAGAAATGGTATATTAAAATAACCTTAGCCATTGCTGAACAGATATTTATACCAGATGTTATAGCTCTGGTAGATAGTGGTGCAGATCTAAACTGTATCAATGAAGGAATTGTCCCTTCTAAATATTTTGAAAAAACTACCCAGACCCTGAGCGGAGCTAGTGGTCATAAATTAGAGGTCAAATATAAACTACCTCAAGCACATATTTGTGATAATGGGATTTGTATCCCTATTCCTTGTATTCTGGTTAAAACCCTATCGCAACAAGTTATACTTGGAACCCCATATTTACATTCGGTTATGCCAATCTTAAAGATTGACACGAAAGGCTTTCAAGCCACTTATAAAAATAAGGAGATTAGTTTTGAGTTTATAACTGATCCTCAAACGAGGAGATTGAACGAAATAAAACAAATTCTGCTCAAAGAACAGCAGATTAATTTTTTTAAAGAAGAAGTGTCCTTTGTTCAAATAAAAAAACAAATTCGAAATAATCAAGAGTTAATAACTCAAGTTGAAAATAAATTTAAGGTCACTGTATGCAGTGATTTACCCACAGCATTTTGGGATAGAAAGAAACACATTGTTTCTCTTCCATATATAGATGGATTTGATGAAAAAACTATTCCGACAAAGGCGAGGCCTTATCAAATGAATAAGGAATATTTAGAATATTGCAAGAAAGAAATCAATTCTCTTATAGAGAAAAAGCTTATAGTCAACTCATATTCTCCATGGAGTTGCACAGCTTTCTATGTTAATAATCATGCTGAACAAGAAAGAGGACTACCTCGATTAGTAATAAACTACAAACCTTTAAATAATGCTCTTAAATGGATAAGATATCCAATTCCAAATAAAAGAGACTTATTAAATCGCATTAATAATGCGAAAATATTCTCTAAATTTGATTTAAAATCGGGATATTATCAAATCCAAATAAAAGCAGAAGATAGGTATAAGACTGCTTTTATAGTGCCTTTTGACCATTATGAGTGGAATGTTATGCCTTTTGGCCTAAAAAATGCTCATTCTGAATTTCAGAACATTATGAATAATATTCTCATACCTTATACGGATTTCACATTATCTTATATAGATGATGTTTTGATATTTTCAAATACCTTTGAACAACATGTTAAACATCTAGAGATTTTGAAATCTTATCATCAAAAATGAGCTAGCTATATCTGCTCCGAAAATGAAATTGTTTCAAACCCAAATTAGATTCTTGGGTCATAATATTGACCAAGGAACTATAATTCCTATTGATAGAAGTATAGAATTTGCATCCAAATTCGGGATGAAATGCGATTATAGCGATTCTGAGAGATTTTAGGATCTCTTAATTATGTAGCGATTATTATAAAAATCTAGCTCAAGATACCGCTATTTTATACAATAGATTGAAAAAGAATCCGAAACCATGGACTGCCCAACATACTCAGGCAGTTAAACGTATCAAGGAACATGTAAAATGTCTCCCTTGTACCAATTTAGCTAATAGCACCTGGTTCAAAACCATAGAAACAGATGCCTCTAATATTGGTTATGGAGAAATTCTTAAACAAGTGGATCCTGCTACTGATAAAGAGCAGCTGATTCGTTATACTTCAGGCAAATGGAATAATTCTCAACTAAATTATTCCACCATTAAGAAAGAAATGCTTGCTATTATTAAATGTTTAGCTAAATTTTGAGATGATATTCTCAACCAAGAATTCTTGCTTAGAGTTGATTGTAGCTCTGCGAAAAGTGTTATTGAAAAAGATGTTAAGAATCTTGTGTCAAAGCAAATATTTGCTCGATGGCAAGCCGAATTGGCTATGTATCAGTTTCAAATTACTCATATTAAGGGAATTTCTAATTCTCTGCCTGACTTTCTCACTCGTGAATTCTTACAGGGTTCCCATGAGGTCCAGTAAACCTCCTTTTGGAGGAGGGAGGGAGGCAAGATATATATATATATATATATATATATATATATATATATATATATATATATATATATATATATATATATATATATATATATATATATATATATATATATATATATATATATATATATATATATATATATATAATCTCATTATTAGAAAAACCAAATATGCTCAGGTTGAGTGATGAGCAGACGAAAGCTTACATTTAGAGAAGTGTGGATAATAAGAAAAAACGCGGCAAAGTAATGACTATGTTGGTAACACTACTAATAGCAAACGACAACATAAAGTTAACCTATTTTGTGGAGCCCTACTACTGGCCTATGAGCATCAAGGTTGGTGTAGATATACTTTATAATTTATTAAAAGGGTCATATAACATTATATATTGGTTTATTAAATATTAATATCTGTGCTAGGGCAAATTCTTCATGAACCGGTATGTTCTTTACTATATAAGCTACGCACTCCAAAGTCTTGTGTCTATTATGGAGCCAAAAGTTTGAACACGAGCCTCCAACATTTTGTTGTCACAACGGTGAAATCCACCTAGGAGATGTGAATATTCCAAATGAATTATATGCCCTTTATACAATGCAATCACCAGAGGCAATTGAGTTTCGAAGCCACACCAGAATGTACAATAGTATTTTCTCATTCACATCGTTTGGGGCAAGATTTGATAGGGAGCTTGCATCAAATAGAATTTTTTTTTACATTTAGAGCACAAGGCCAAATATCATAATCTCCTTGCTCTAATTCTAAAAGAAAATAAGCCTTCATACTTTCAGCTTTACTTCTATGATACAGAGAATGAGTTGCAAAATCGAATGGGGATATTAGATAATGCAAATATGAGTGAAACCACAAATAAGAGCTTGATGGATATATTGCAAGGAAACCCATATGCAAAGTTCCTTCGCAAATTGAGTGATTATCAATCTTTTGAAGACTCTAAGATACTAATAAATAGAGACGTTGCACTAGATCAATGTGTTTTCAACTCACCAACAACAAATCAGGTGGCTGCAATCTGAGTTGGAGGAAATAATGACAATGCTCCATTTTGAGAGAGAGAGAGAGAGAGAGAGAGAGAGAGAGAGAGAGAGAGAGAGAGAGAGAGAGAGAGAGAGAGATAGCCGTCCATGAACACTCAGGAGAAAGACATCAAGCGAAATACTATTTTGGCTGTTATGATCCGCTACAGTATCCCTTATTCTTTCCAAGCGGAGAGGTTGGATGACATCAAAATATTAAAAGAAGAGATAAAAGGGATATCAGAGCTTACAATCAACAAAGAACTACAATACCGATTTCAGTAGCCCCACCAACATTTACATCTGCAGAAGACATATTTAACCGAGAAAGTGAAGGTAACTTTAAATTCACAATTCTTAGTAATATTATTATATATGAACATAGCTTAACACTCAAACTTACAGGTGTCAAGGCACCAAAGCCGGGAAAAGTTTCATGCCGAGATTATTATTGTCATAAGCTACGATAAAATACTCTTGACAGTTTATTTTACTTACATTACAAATAAAGAAATTATTTTATATTATTTTATTAAGATATTTAAATTTAACTTCCAATTTAAGATTTTACTAGACCTTTTCAATATTTTAAAATAATCTAAGTTAATCTTTGGTAAAAAAATAACATATTAGATTAAAACATCCCTTTAAGATATAAAATTAAAAATTATATTAATAGATTAAATTAGGGTGACTATATAAATTAAAATAACGTAATATAATTTCATTCATAATTTTAAGTGGTAAAATACATAAGTAGCATTAGTTAATAGAGGACTATACCTATGGTTAGGTTCATATTTTGATATTAACCCCTCAAATAGCCATGATGTGTTGATATGAGCCCCTCATATTAACACATCATAGCAACTTGAGGGGCTAATATCAAAATATGGAGATTTAAGGGCTATTATCAAATTACGTTCAATTTAAGGGGCTTATATAATATATATATATATATATATATATATATATATATATATATATATATATATATATATATATATATATATATATATATATATATATATATATATATATATATGAGAAAAATGTAGGAAATTGATACCAAGCATAAATTTTATGCTTGATAGTGAGGTGTCTCATTCCCATCCACTCTCCAACCCAAGTGAATGTGGTCCCCCATTTGAATGAGTGGATAGGAATGAACCACCTCACTACTAAGCACAAAAACTTGTGCTTGGTTCGACATACCTTGAGCTTCCCTAAGCACGCCATTGAAACTCTCAGAGCAGTCAATTGGCATCATACAATATCGGTTCTCACCATCTTCACATAAGGCTCACCTCTCGATATTATTTGGAGTCAAACTAGTCTCGATACAATTATGCACATCTTGCGAATTAGACCTACTTTCCTCCTGTAGTTGCTCATACACCAATTTCTCTGTTGCACATCCAGCTTGCCAAAATAGATTTTGTAGATGTGTTTCTCCATGTTTCTTCTTGAACGCATCCCTGATATGTCTTAAGCAATATCCATGGTGATGAGGTGAGTAAAATCCACTTTCCAATGCACCTGTAACTCATTTCATTCTATTTGATATGAATATAATATTCCACATTCGAATACTAAGAATAAGCAACCAAATACATGGAAAAAAAACTAGTGCCAGTTCTCTTTGTTCTTAGCTTCAATAACTACAAAAGCTAAAGGAATGAACTATCATATGCATCTATTCCAGTAGCAACATGCAATACACCTTTATATTTATCATACAAATGTGTGTCGTCGATGCTAAAAATAGGACAATAAAATTTGAAGCCCTCGATCAAAGGAAAAAATGCCCAAAATATTCCCGTGAACCGACTATCTCCGCCGTCAACCACATCTGATGTAATTTTATACACAGTCCTAGGATTTCTTATTTTGATTGCATCAAGATAGTGTGGTAGTATCTCACTCATAAAACTTGTCCTAGTCTCTAAATATTTTTGTCATCGGCTTCCTCCGAGTATTCCAATATTTGATGTACGATACCTCTAAGTGGGTCGCTTTACGTACTCTAGTCTGTATCTCCATTGTAGTTAGATTGAACTCCTCCCTTATTTTTAGCATAATCAATTAGCATATTAAAGAGGCATATGCATGTCTATGATTCGCTTCTAAATGAGGATTACTACATGTATGAACTCTATTAAGGTGGGTTATTTTAATTTATTTGTGACTTCTTATCCCAGCGTGTGATTTATGATTCTAAAGACACTGTGTGTTTCCATCGTGATGAGCACCCACATTTTGTTGACCATCCTTTTCATTATAGTAACAAACTACATCTTAACATGATCCATTGCTTTTTGTCTGCTTGAACTTGATATTTTTCTTGATGGATCATAAACAGATAGCATGAACCAACTTCTCCTTGCTCTCAAATAAACCATCCTCCTTGTAATGTGAAGTCATCACCTTGTATGTCATCGCTTGAATTTAGACCAATAGGAATATTTTTCATTGTGTAATCATCAATCCATTCCTCTCTGTGAAACTTATTAGGTGGGGGATCCTTGAACACGACATATTCGTTGTTAGCATAAGATCGGTCAATCCATCGCGGATCCTCCTTGTGCGCGTCGACCACATATTGCATGCTAGTAATTTGTGAGCCGTCTTCTTCGTAATCCTTGGAGCCATCACTTACACTACCGTCGAAGGTCTTATATCTTGATGGAGATCGTCATTGTTCAAGGCATTTGATGTACGCCCAACCAAAGGCCTGCTCAAGTGTTGTGATTGGGTTCAATTCGTATCCCGTTAAGGAGACATAAAACTGGTGGATTCAACTTCAAGGTCCATCATGCGTGAGTGCTCTGCATCATGATTCAACATTTCACTCAAATTCCTCTGAATCTTCTCAAGAAACAATTCCATTGAATGTTGCTTCTTACTCAATTAGAACATGAATTTCATGTCATTGACATTTGAGATTTGAACAGCGGTGGTTTTGCTCTCAGTTATGGGCCTATTGCAAAATACTTTGATTTGATACTCATGAGGTTTGATCAATATAAGTTGGTGTAATTCATTAATCAATCCATTGAAAGTACACGATTTGTTAATCACCAACGGTTTCCTCACCCCTCCTTCATATATGGGCATGTTTTTCTAGACATAACTAATTTTTCCATCATACGAATAGACAATAAAGACTGGATCGTTCATAATTACCTCTGAAGAGTAAAAAATCTCAACACCATCATCAACCAGTATTTCATGAATATACTAAGAAAAAAGACAAAATTTTTATGTTTGCATGACCCACTTCCAAGTTCATAACATAAATTTTCAATAATTTTACATCTTTTCCGTAATTTTTCCTTTTAAATTTCATATAATTTTCCTAAAATACCCACAAATTAATCAAAATTTCAAATAAAATTCTCATACTCAATTTCACAATATAAAATTTCAACACTTTTTTTTTTACATATTTTCCTCAAATTATATATGTAAATTTTAAGGAAAAATTGTGTCAAGGCCCCAATATGAAGAACCCCATGTGAGTAGCCCCTTCAACCTTTCCCCATTGTAGATCAGCCCTAAAAAAAATCCAATTAATGTATTCGGGCCCCTCCACATCAGCCATATTAAGGAAAGCTATGATATTTTTTCATAAACCCTAAAATGCCCTTCTCCTTCCCGATGACGCAACGCCTCATCAACGCACAGACATAGCGGATGTCAGATCCCATTAATGGCGATCTGATGGTGAAATTGGAGGGAAATTTCCCTCCATTTTTCTCTATCATGAGCAATAACTCTTTATGTAATATTTTAGGATTTTTGCTCTTCAACTATCAATACTCCTCTTGTCCTAAAATTCTCTCCATTACTCCTTCTACCTTCCCTTCATTAATGGCTGAGAAGGCTATCATCTGTATAGTCTCCTCATGTGAGAAAGCAGTTTTCTCAATGATTAACTCTTCACCCACCATTATGGAACTGAAGTTTAATGTGTCAAAGCGGTTAAAACTTCCATACGATTCTTTATCGTTGGCATAAAAAGATGAAACAAACAACAACTTACGTTTTGTGATTGAGAACGAAGATGATTGGTCGTGTATGATGGAGCATAGCCGCAATATTGGGTGTAAAGAGATTCATGTGAAAGCTTTTTAAAAGTAGAGGTTTCAACTTCCCATAACACCCAGCAAGCTCCATTAGACCTGTAAGTTATTAGTTTTTTTAAAAAGAAATTTGTGATTTCTGTTTGAAAATCGTGGAATCATGAAAATTTAAAGAAATACTTGTTAAGTGTTGTTTACGCAGAGAATGGTTTTCTTCGTAGTTTCCATTTCCAAAATGTTTCAGGAATAAAAACAAATGAAAGATTACACGTGTAACTCTCTCGAATACAAAGAAAACAATTGTCTCACTCTCTTACAAACACGAACAGAATTCACTACGTAGCGAACTCCTGCTTGTGCGGGATCTTTGCCTGTGCCAGGGACGCGTGATCCGTGGACCACTGAGTAACGATCGTCGAATTGACAGAGTCGAGTTTATGTTTCGCAAAGGAAATAAGAACTTAAGCAAATATCTTAGCTAAGTAAGATATTTACTCTTCCCAAGTTTTAAGGCAAAGCTTAAACTCGAGGAATCTCCACGTGGAAATGTTCTTGAAATCTCCTTTGTTGCTTTAAAGTCTGAAATCTCCTTCTCTCTCTGTAGATCTCTAAAAGTCAGATCTTACTCTCCAAAAATTCGATGCCAAAGTCAGATTGTCCGATCCCCCCAATGGTGGATGTAGGAAGCTATTTATAGCCTTCAGGAGGTGTAACTGGCGAAAAGCGTGTAGAAGATGTATAGGGGCGAGGCGGTTGTTGGTGTCACCAAAGCGCTTCTGCGCCATTGGCGCTGACAGTTTGGCTGTCGCCAACAAGCTGTCGCGTTGGCGAAGCGGTTTGGTTTGTCTCGCCAAAACTGTCTCGCGCAGAGGCTGTTATAACCGTTCCTCCCACGATTTAAGGCACGTTTAATGCCCCTTTTTCGTGCTTAGTGGGTGTTTTTTTAAGGATGTAAGTGCCCACTAACGTAACTGAACATCCCCACGTCTTGAAAGAGTCCAATGGGTCCCACAAATAGTGATAAAACATCTAGAAAGTGTTTCAGACACTTTTGGTGTCTCGACAATGGCCGAGACACAATGAGTGTCTCGGACATGGCCGAGACACAATTGGTGTCCTGCACGCGCCAGTTTCACCCTGTGGTCGACTTCCTTAGATTTTGATGATGTCGTTCTTCAATCTTCTCATGATTAAATCACACTTGGGGTTCCTCAGTAATTTTTGATGCCTACAGATACCCCCTCTAAAGTTTTCAGACTCCGCTGTATTTTATCGAGGAGTCTAGAATACTTTGGATAAGATAAACCTTGCCTCTGTCCAACGTTGAACTTTATAGAAGAGGCCTACATTTTGCTCCGGCTTTCGAACCCTGGCTATGTGACGTCGCTGACCATATTCTGGGGTCAATAGCTGTTTCATTTGCATTTGAACTGATTGAAATGACGAAGTCGATTTTGAACTGATCATCTTCATCTTGAAGGTTACCACCTGGGTTGTAGTTGAGTTCATCGAGAACCATGTTATCTCATTACAGTGGGAGATGGCTGCTCGTCATTACCGTTATGAAGGAGATGGCATATGATTCTTCTTCAATAATGAGGATTTAGGGAAGAAGCACCGTCTAGCTCTCTGAACACCCGGAATCAAATTATCCATTGTAGGGATAAACTATGTAGAATTTAGAGGAGGCTTCCGAATGTAGTCCGGGGTTGAACTTCCAAGGGCAATTTCAGAATGAGAATCTACCTGAGCATGCTTGAGCTTCTAGAGGTGATGTAATGGCACATTTGCACTGGCAATGAGCTACAAAGTGCATTAAAATCACAGTGGGAGACAGTGCTTAACCCCGACTGGAGGAGTGAACCCGCTGTCGCAAGTTATTGCTTGTACAATAGATATAGGATTTTTGGCAAACCCTCAGCCATCAACGGATTTGATGAGCCTTTACCAACTACCGTTTGAGTTGGGCTAGCATGTAATTTGTCTAAGTCCGTTCTACATGTTACGTTGTGATAAAAGAACGAACTCTCTTAGACTTTGTGCTACGATATTGAATACGTAGGCTTTGTCATCTTTACGTGAATTGACTACCCTACAAAGATGTGTTAGATGCAGACTTATCTCTGGTAAGGGACAGAGATAACATCCTTATGCATGAAGGCATAGTTTAGGTGTCATTAGGTAATGACATCTATACTATGATATCGAATACGTAGGCTCGTTCAACTATCACGGGAATGGACTACCCTGCAACATGTGTTAGATGTAGACTTATCTCTGGGTAAGGGATAGAGATAACATCCCTATGCATGAGGGCATAGTTTAGGTGTCATTAGGTAATGACATCTATGCTATGATATCGAATACGTAGGCTCGGTCAACTATCACGGGAATTGACTACCCGGCAGCATGTGTTAGATGCTGACTTATTCCTGATTTAAGGACAAGAATAACACCTACTACGCATAAATAGGCGTAGATTTAACAAATCATTAGGTCAGTAATGAGACTGACTATGTATTAAATACATAGACTTTATTTACTACGATACTGACTACGTAGACTCGGTCAATTATCACGGAAATTGGCTACCCGTGACATGTGTTAGATCGACTTATTCCTAGTTTAAGGATAGGAATAACACCTACTACGATAAATAGGCATAGATTTAACAACTTATTAGGTCAAGAATGAGACCGCTATGTATTGAATACATAGACTTTATTTGCTACGATCTTGAATCGTGGGCTCGATCAATTATCACGAAATTGACTACCCTACAAAGATGTGTTAGACGCTGACTTATTCCTAATTTAAGGACAGGAATAACACCTACTACGCATAAATAGGCATAGATTTAACAACTCATTAGGTCAGTAATGAGACTGGCTATGTATTGAATACATAGACTTTATTTGCTACGACACTGAATACGTAAACTTGGTCAATTATCACGAGAACTGACTACCCGGCGGTGTGTGTTAGACACTGACTTATTCCTGGTTTAAGGATAGGAATAACACCTACTACGCATAAATAAGCGTAGATTTAACAACTCATTAGGTCAGTAATAAGACTGGCTATGTATTGAATACATAGACTTCATTTGCTACGATACTGAATACGTAGACTTGGTCAATTATCACAGAAATTGACTACCCGGCGGCGTGTGTTAGACGCTGACTTATTCCTAGTTTAAGGATAGGAATAACACCTACTACGCATAAATAGACATAGATTTAACAAATCATTACGCTTTTGAAATTGTTGTCTTCTCTTGGGGTAAGGACGAACCCGCTGTGTCTTCTCTTGGGGTGAAAACAAACCCGCTGTGTCTTCTCTTGGGGTGAAGACGAACCCGTTGTGTTGAAGAAGAAGAAGGTATTTTCTTATCTCCTGCTTCAATTGAGAACTCCTTGTTCACGTGAACTGAGAGTCAAAAGATTCTTGACGCACGTGCGTCAGGGAATCTATAAAGAAACTCAAAGTGAGATTTCCACTTCGAGAATCAAATTGGAGTCGGGCCACGTGACTTTGACTCAGAGAAAAAAAGGGACTTTTAACTCACGTGAGTAAAAGGTGAAATTTAGAGAAACCTAATTATTCAAAAGGTTTGGTTGTTCAAATTTGTCTCTTCTTGGGGCAGAGACGAACTCGATACTGTTTAAAGGTTTGGTCGTGCTGGACCTAATGGGAGTGAAAATTTAAAATGACCCTAACTATTCAAAGGTTTGGTCATACTGGACCCAATGGGAGTGAAAATTTAAAATGACCCTAACTGTTCAAAGGTTTGGTCAAACGAAAAATGAATGACGATCCTAACTGTTCAAAGGTTTGGTCGTACTGGACCCAATGGGAGTGAAAATTTAAAATGATCCTAACTGTTCAAAGGTTTGGTCAAATGAAAAATGAATGACGACCCTAACTGTTCAAAGGTTTGGTCGTACTGGACCCAATGAGAGTGAAAATTTAAAATAACCCTAACTGTTCAAAGGCTTGGTCAAATGAAAAATGAATGACGACCCTAACTGTTCAAAGGTTTGATCGTACTGGACACAATGGGAGTTTAAGTTTATTAAACTAAGTGGGAGGGAAAGAATTAACTATCAGAGGTAATAGTTAACATGATAGTTCTTTTCTTTGTGGTCCTGCCATCCTATTGAAGAGGATTGGTGGGAGATTTTAGTGGAGTTATTAGAGATAACTTTTTATGGACCTACCATCCTGTTGAATAGTATTGGTAGGGGATTTTGGAAGAGTTGGCAGAAGGTGAAGGAAAGAATGTATTTACTTATCTTTCGCTTCACAGTGAGAACTCTGGTTATAGGTTATCCTGAATATACTAAGGACAATATCTCTTCAGGAACTTCCTATTAATCGACATCGTTGTCTTGCAACCATCTTTGGTGAGCAAGCGGGATCTACCTCGTACCCATGGGGTTGCTCTTGTAAGTGTCCGGGCCATAGTATGATAGGCCTGAAGAGCTTTACCAAGTTTGTCATTTTGATATTATGATCCCAGCGTCAATTAGAGCCTGGATACTATCTTTAAGGACAAAATAACTTTTAGTAAGATGATGGATCCTCCTGTGATACGCACAGTATTTAGGGTCCGAAGTCTTGTCAGCCTCCTCCTGATTTGTAATAGGTGGCAACTTGATTTTGTTACTGTCAAGGAGGTGCTTAAAAATGATCAGAACTTCTTTGTCCCTGAAAGAGTATGTCCCGTGGAATTCTGATTTAGAAGCTTTTTGTTGCTCTCGAGATTGTTGGCGCGGTCGTAGTTGTGACGTTTGACTTACGTCAACAGCAGTCACAGGTGCCTTTCCTCTATTGCGAGAGGCAAAATTTACTTCCGAGGGGTCAGCCATCATTTTGCCTCTTTCAGTTTTCTTCCTTCTGAGGAAATGTTCGGCTTGTTCTCCTTGTATCTTTAGATCTTTCCATGTAATTGGTGGGACAACCCCCATGACCTCCAACAGATTAATGGAGAGATTATTGTGGCACGTCTGTAATATGAACTCCTCGGTGATTGGATCTTTGCAATTTATGGCCTTATTGCGGAAGCGTTTGACGAAATAGTCAATTGACTCTCCACTTCTTTGTTTTTCATCCAGAAGGGTTCCAATCGAGACTTCGGTATCATCGTTGAAGAAGTTGCTGAGGAACAAGCTTTCCATGTCATTCCAGCAGTTGACGCTACCTGGCTTGAGTCTTCGATACCAATCGAAGGCAGCCCCGCGAAGGGTACCTACGAATGATCGAACCATCAAAGGCTCATTTCCCGAGATCACACCCAGATGAGATTTGAAGTAGATCAAATGTTGCGTGGGTGAGCCTCTTCCATCAAATGGTGTGAAATTAATCAAGTTGAACTTCGGTGGGCATGGAATTGAGTCCCAATCTCTCGGGTATGGACACGGAATACCGGTCTTCTTGACTTCTTGAACGGATATTAGAGCATTGATCTTGCCTTCAAGCTCCTTTATTTTTCCGCCTTCACCCTCACCTTGCTTCGGATGATTAATTAGATTACTCCCAGTAGGAGGGGTTGGGCCATCTCCACTTTGAGCGCCTGATGTAGTTTTCTTTGGAGGTTGATCGGCAAGGATGTGTTCATCCACTTCCGTGTCGCTGTCTTCTATATCATGGGCAACACGGTGACTGGATCCACCTTGTTAACTGGATTCGGGTAGTGCAGTTTTCTGACTTTGCAATTTTCTCATCTGCTGCATGGCTAACTCCATCTCCGTTTTCATCTTGGCCTTAAGCTCTTCTCTCTGTTTAGCTAAGGCTTCTTGCAACATTTGAGCCAGCGTTTTAGGAGTGATGGTATAAGCTTCTCTAACTTGACCTACACTTGACATCGTGTCATCGGACGCCACCGCTGAGCAAGCGTCGGAGGTCTCATCTTTAGATGAATCCCCTTCATGCATCCTTCTATAGTCTCTGTGTCTTATAGCCCGCAGTTGTAACCGAGACATTCTCTGGGAAATTCAGACGCGAACTTTTCCTCCAGGGGTGAAGTCAGGATCCGTGTCCGTTGGTGCCTCTCCTTTTCCCTTACTTACCATGTTAATGGTAACTTCGGGAAATTCGTCTCGTGGGATAGCGGATCTTCTTCTTCTTCGGAAGCATCTTGGCTTTGACTCTTCCACTGCCGGTAGGGAAAGCCTTTCAAACACCGAAGCTCTTTGCGGATGAGTCTTCGAGTCAGAGCAACCACATCCTGATAGTAATGTCTCGATCAGCTGTGTACACGAGCAAGAACAATCTATTTCATCAATTGTCCTCTTTCGTGTATTGTCACCTCCAGCCCGATCATGCGGTCTCTTGGTGTAACAATTAGGGCGCCGTATTGCTTGCTGTTGCGGTTCACCATGGACTGCAGTCCCACCCCCAAGTGTAACGTTATCTTTAATTTGAAGACACGTCTTCTTTTGAAGGTATTGATCATTCGATCTAGCACACTCCTTGGGAGGTACTTTTGATCGTTCAGCCTTTGCATGAACCACAAGTGTCTGGTCATCTTTTGTGACTTTGCGAGTCACACGCCTCAATTTCTTCCTTTTAGCAGGCTCGCGGACCCCCTGCGGGATGCTCAAATGAGATGCGATAGGAATTCTTAGGGCCTGAGATGTCCCACCTTGCTCGAGACACTTTTGATCATCAGTTTGAGTCCGGACACGACCCCCAGTCTATCGACCTAAATGTTCCTTCACTGGTGCCTTGTCTTTGCTTCCAAGCTGTGGACCGAGGCGATTAAACACCGAAGTTGATGGATTTGTTATTGATACATCAGCAGGAGAGGCGGATGGACAAGGCGGAGAAGTACCCCCTTGGCCGAGACAGTTGGAAGTGTCTCGGCTAAAGGCTCTTTGGCGAGACACTTTGGGTGTCTCGGCTAAAGGCTCTTTGGCGAGACACTTTGGGTGTCTCGGCTAAAGGCTCTTTGGCAGAGACAGTTGGAAGTGTCTCGGCCAAAGGCAGAGCCTTGGGCCAGCTTTTGTGCAGATTTTGGGATCCAAACTTTGTGACTTTGAGTTGATCCCTTGTTCGATTTCAGCTCTTGAGCCTTGCGTACAACAGCACGCGCACGAGCGGCACGTGCACGATGCTTTTGAGCGCGCTCCTTTTTTGTCAAACGGGTCCTCTTGACGAGAATCCATTCCTCCTTGGCAGGAGTGCTGACAGATTGAGATTGAGGCGCTGTGGTTTCCTGACGCCTCTGATCACGTGAGTTCATATGATAATCAACTTCGTCCATCGACTCCATGGCCTTAGCAAATTGACGGGCCATCTTCTGACGTTGCCTCTGACGAGCCCTCTTCGTCAGAGTTGCAGAGACCTTGTAAGATGACTCTTTCTTCTGAATAGAGCCACCATGAGCAGAGCTCCCGGCTTTGCAATTTGCCGGGATATTGTTGCAAGGGGAAACCTCCGTCGCGAGTGGGCGAGATTCATCATGCACTACGACAGATCGGACCTCCCTCCTTGGAGACGAGACCCTCCGATGCTTGTGAGATGAGGAGGATTTCGATAAAGAGGAGGAGAGATACTCTTCGAACTTGGCTTGATCGAAGACATAATCCAACCCATCGACCATGAGGTCGGCTTGATCGTTATTTGGCTGCGACACAATAGCCTCAACGTTGAGACTATTGGCTCCCACTGTGGTCCCCATCGTGTTTACGCAGAGAATGGCTTTCTTCGCAGTTTCCATTTCCAAAACATTTCAGGAATGAAAACAAATAAAAGATTACACGTGTAACTCTCTCGAAAACAAAGAAAAAAATTGTCTCACTCTCTTACAAACACGAACAGAAGTCACTACGTAGCGAACTCCTGCTTGCGCGGGATCTTTGCCTGTGCCGGGGACGCGTGATCCGTGGACCACCGAGCAACGATCGTCGAATTGATAGAGTCTAGTTTATGTTTTGCAAAGGAAATAAGAACTTAAGCAAATATCTTAGCTAAGTAAGATATCTACTCTTCCCAAGTTTTAAGGCAAAGCTTAAACTCGAGGAATCTCCACGTGGAAATGTTCTTGAAATCTCCTTTGTTGCTTTGAAGTCTGAAATCTCCTTCTCTCTCTGTAGATCTCTAAAAGTCAGATCTTACTCTCCAAAAATCTGATGCTAAAGCCAGATTGTCCGATCCCCCTAATGGTGAATGTAGGAAGCTATTTATCGCCTTCAGGAGGTGTAACTGCTGAAAAGGCGTGTAGAAGATGTATAGGGGCCGAGCCAGTTATTGGTGTCTCGGCCCAAAACTGTCTCGCCATTGGCGTGATAGTTTGGCCTGTCTCGCCAACAACTGTCGCGCTGTTGGAGAGACAGTTTGGTCTGTCTCGCCAAAACTGTCTCGCGCAGAGGCTGTTGTAACCGTTCCTCCCACGATTTAAGGCACGTTTAATGCCCCTTTTTCATGCTTAGTGGACGTTTTTTTAAGGATGTAAGCGTCCACTAACGTAACTGAACATCCCCACGTGTTGAAAGAGTCCAATGGGTCCCACAAATAGTGATAAAACATCTGGAAAGTGTTTCAGACACTTTTGGTGTCTCGACAATGGCCGAGACACAATGAGTGTCTCGGTCATGGCCGAGACACAATTGGTGTCCTGCACGCGCCAGTTTCACCCTGTGGTCGACTTCCTTAGATTTTGATGATGTCGTTCTTCAATCTTCTCGTGATTAAATCACACTTGGGGTTCCTCAGCAATTTTCGATGCCTACAATTGTGACTAGTAATATGTTAAGTATAATAAGTGTACATATGTTAAGTTTATGTGGTTGGATGTTAAGTTTAATAGTTTTGATGTTAAGTTCAATAGGTATGGTGTTAAGTCTAATGGGTTGAATGTTAAGTATAAGGGGTTGTATGTTAAGTCTAATGGGTTGAATATTAAGTCTAATGGAAGAATGTTAAGTCTAATGAGAAGAATGTTAAGTCTAATCGATTGAATGTTAAGTCTAATGAGAAGAATGTTAAGTCTAATCTGTTGAATGTTAAGTCTAATGGGAACATTGTCAAGTCTAATGGGTTGAATGTTAAGTCTCGTTTGTTAACTCTAATTGGTTCGTATAGGCGTTGAAAATTGCCTATAAGTCCCCAAGCCTAGCTCGTGATAAGGGGTTGACAATCGACGAGTCGTCCAACGACGTAACGACGAGTGACCACGACGCAAACGCATAAAGCGAGTCGACGAAACGCATGAAGTGAGTCGACGAGGCATCCGAGTCAACGAAGCGAGTCGACGAAACACATAAAGTAAGTCGGCGAAGCGTCCAAATCAGCGAAGCGGCGAATCGCATGTGAACGACGGAATAAACCCAATCGCGAAGCTCCAAATCAACAAAACCGACAACTCCGAACCAAATCAGACTCGGATCAATGGAATCAAACTCAGAAAACACCGAAAAATTAAAAAATCAGACTCGGAACCGCCCTCAGGGGCTCAGTAAAACCAAGCCACCTGAGGGTGGCTCGGTGGCCGAGCCACCCTATGGGGTGGCCGACCCACTTCCAAGTGGCTCGGCGATGCCTAGCCACTTGGAAGTGGCTAGGCGGGCCTCGAGCATAGTTCTGATCTGCGACCGCTTTGTGAGGCTATAAATAAGAGGGAGGGGGTTCATTTGTGAGGGATCTGAATTTTTAGAGAAGCCAAAGCTCTGCCGAATTGAATTCTAACTTCAGATCTAAACTTGGGAGAAAGGGAGGCTCTTCGACGATCATCTTCTTCAACAACCAGATCTAGATCTCGGCGAACCCTTCGGGCTATTATCATCCTTCGTGAGATAATCCCCTTAGCAAGTTCGAGAGATCGGATCTTAGATCTACATGTATTTCCTCCGGATAAAAACTTTGCTTTTGATCCCGAGAAGAGCTTTGATTTCGCTTGGTCGATTTCATTCGCTTGGGCTATTATTTCCTTCGTGAAATAACCCCTTTTTACCGTGTAGATCTTTCATTGGATCGGATCACGCATGGCGGTCCACGGATAAACCCCGGCACCGGCAAAGAACTCACGCAAGCGAGGATTCGATAAACGGATCCCGCATTTGTTTAAGGTGAAAAAGTTAAAATTTTTATTCTTTTTTCATTGTAAGCAGCCTTATAAAAAGGTAAATTTTCTTTGAGTTCATTTATAAAACCATAAAGGTATAATGAGTTCAGCAATGAAAAAGATCCCGACTTTCACCGCGAACAAGATGGCGACCACAGTGGGAGCCAACGGTCTCAGATCTGAGATCGTCGTGTCGCAACCGCGGATCCAGATCC
Organism: Asparagus setaceus; assembly: GCA_012295165.1. Taxonomy (NCBI): domain Eukaryota; kingdom Viridiplantae; phylum Streptophyta; class Magnoliopsida; order Asparagales; family Asparagaceae; genus Asparagus; species Asparagus setaceus. Next base: position 20,068,432 of record CM022703.1, on the reverse strand, counting down.
CGGTCGAAGAAGAGGTCAAATACGAGTTCGACCAGCAGAAGTTCGAGGAATACCTTTCATCCTTGTCCAGATCGTCCTCCCCCCGCAAATCCCGAAAGATCTCCGCTGCAAGGAGGATCCGTTGGTCGTCGGGTCTCGAATCCCAAGGCGAGGATTTCTATCCGTCATTTGTCGAAATCCTGACAAGCGGCGTCCCTCGGCATCAAAATGGCCAGGAGATGAAGATCTGAACTCCTCAGATGCGAGGAGTTGACCACCGACGGCGCCGCCTTCCTTCAAGAGCCCGCCAACGACGACGCCAAAATTTGGCACGCCAATTCACCAAGGCTATGGAGTCGGTGGACGGGATCCGCTACGAGGCGGATCTCAAATCCAGAAGAGGCGGAAAGCCTCAAAAATAGGTGGCTAGCGGCTCCTCTAAGTCATCAGCAAGCGAATGGGTCCGAGTCAAACGGAATCATTCAACACTCCAGGAGCGCATCCGGAAGCGCCGCACATTACTTGCGCACGCGCGGGCTCTAGTTCAGGAGGCCCAGATGCTGAAGGAAGAAGTGGCCAAGAAGCCGCCAAGGGCACGCCAAGTGTGGAGGCCGAAACCCAGAATAACGGTTCAGGCTAAGGCCGAAACATCAACTAAGGATCAGCCACCCCAAGCTAATTCTACAAAGGCTCAGCCACCCCAGGATGGTCTCTGTCAAGGGAAGTCCGCCTCATCACCAATTCCACTTTCGGTGATCACATTCAAATCGTCGTCCACCTCAATTCCCACTTCGGTGGAGCCCACTGGGGCTTCCCGAAGCAAGAAAATGGCTTTGGAGCGCCTCGGCCCATTGCATGATGATCAAGGCAAAATTCCGATCAAGGAACATTTAGGCCCGTTGAGGAAGCCCCGGGTCACTCCCAGTACAGGGGGCCGCACCCACCTCAACCATAATAGAAAGACTCCTATAGCTGCTCGCACTGGACTGCGCACTGAAGTTCAAGAGCCCGTCGAAACTTCGCGCCCGCAAAGGCAAACGTTGAGATGAGTGACTCTTGGAACTCCTGATAATGTAGCTCGCCCTCGGCGAGACGCTGCCCGATGATGATAACGTTATACCTGAGAAGTCGTACCAACACACGATGGGTTGCTCCGGCATTCATGCCGATGAGTTGTACTATCGCGCTGGGGGTACGAGTAAATCTCGAAAGAGAAGTTCCCCAGAATCGAACACGCATTGTCCGTGTTTCAAACTAATCAGGACGGTGCTGTCGGAATGCAAATGCGCTAAGCCAACCCCGAAGAAGGCATCGGTCTTTGATAGGCTTGGCACCGAAGTGCCAAAACCCAGGTCGAGGTGTTTTCGCAGAAGAAGACCAGTGTCTCAAGGCGGTGAATTGCCAAGAGTCACCATCAACATGACTAGCAGAGGGGCGTCGTCACGTGCCATTCCTAGGGTATCGTAACGAATGACTCGATTGCGGTCCGGGACTGTCAGACGACCCAATTATCACAAGATGCAGAGGGGATTACCCTCAAATGATGAAGCATCGGACGCTGGTTCTGCAGTTGCTTCCGATAACACGGTTTCCAGCGAGGGACAACCCCGTGAAATGTTCATGATCAGTGCAGAACAAGTATCCAAAATGCTTGAAGAAGCTCTGACCAAACAGAAGGACAATTTCAAGCTCGAGATGGAGATGGCCATGCAACAAATGAGAACAATGCATGACCAACAAATCCAGGCGTTGATGAATCGCCAGGGAGAATCAAGTCGTCGCAACAATGTTCACCTAACGGACAACGACACGGACCGGGACGAAGACCGAAACATCGAGAATTCCCATGATAAACAGAACGCCAGTGATAATACTGTCGTTCCTCCTCAAAATCACCCGAACGGAGACATGGGTGAGAATGAGAAGATAAAGGACCTTGAGAGCAAGATCAACACTTTGATTTCTGCTCAAGAGGTAAAGAAGACGGGTATACCGTGTCCGTACCCAAGGGAGTGGGAATCGATCCCATATCCGGCAAAGTTCAATTTGATAAACTTTACGCCGTTCGACGGGAAGGGCTCACCTACTCAGCACTTGATCTACTTCAAGTCCCACCTGGGGGTTATCTCCGGCAATGAGCCCTTGATGGTTCGATCGTTCGTTGGCACCCTTCGAGGAGTCGCCGATTGGTACCGCCGCCTAAAGCCGTGGAGCTGCTAATACCGGGATGACATGGAGACCATGTTCCTCGCCAATTTCTTTGATGACGATACTGAGATATCCATCGGGACGTTGTTGGATGAAAAATAGAAGAACGGAGAAACTGTGGATAGCTTCGTCAAACGGTTTCGAAACAAGGCAATGAATTGCCGGGACCCGATAACTGAGGAACTCATCCTCCAGACTTGCCACAACAACCTTTCATTGGACGGCCGAAGCAATGGGAACAAATACCGCCCAAAACATGGAAGGACTTGAAGGTGCGCGGGGAGCAAGCCAGCGATTCCTTAAGTGAAAAAGGCAGAAAGAGGACAGCGAACGGCAAATGCTCACCAAACATTCCAGCTACAGCCTCAACAACAACTGCAACAGCGAGCGCCACAATAATCGCAGCCCCGATGGTAGCAGCGACCTCAAAATCAGAAGTCGTCGGAACCAAGGTTCTCCAAAGTCTACTCCTTCAAGGAAGACGAGGTTCCCGGTATTTTCAAATACCTCCTGGAGAATAATAAAATCCAGTTGCCACCAATCGTGAATCAATAGGAGGCAAAGAAGGTTACAGATCCGGCATCGCTGCCCACTGTATGTTCACCACCCGACAAAATCGTGTTACCATCTCAAGGATAAGATCCAGGCCTTGATCAATGTAGGGGTCATTACCCCAATGTCATCCAAAGAAAAAGGGCAAGTTTGAACCCAAATGGGAAGGACCGTTTGTGATAAACACAGCCTATTCAAACGGTCCATATCGTCTAAATGGCGATAGGCAATTAATGCTGATAAATAAAAAATTCCTGAAAAAATACTATCATTAGTATATTCGGGATAACCCATTTTTGACGGGAAGTTACTCGTGGAATATTTCACCCATTGTCCTTGAGGATAACCCTAAATCTGTCCTCCACCACAAAATCCCTCACTGATCAAATTCATTGACGGTGAGTCCACTAAAAAAGTATTTCTGGTCCAATCCACCAGCAAAATACCCTCTTGATTCCTTCCATGAACAAGAGGTCCACTTTCAAAGCTGGGATTCCTTTTGATAAACAAGAGGGCTCCACTTCTTTCACTTCGGTCACGCCTTTCCACGGTTAGGGCTGAAATTGAAATTCCGTCTCGATAAATGAGAAAGTTATTTCCAGATCAGATAGTGGATCCTATAAAAGTGAAATGCTATCTGAATCTTTTTGATCATCCTCTTCGCTCACGCCTTCCCACGGCTTGGGCTGAAATTGGAATTTCCTCTCGATAAACAAGAAAATTCATTCCCAGATCAGGTAACTAATCCTATAAAAGTGAAAGTTACCTGAATCTCTTCGATTCTCGGAGTGGAGATCCCACTCTTAGTTTCACCTCCTATGATTCTCGAAGTGGAGATCTCACTCTTAGTTTTACCTCCTACGATTCTCGAAGTGGAGATCCCACTCTTAGTTTCACCTCCTATGATTCTCGAAGTGGAGATCTCACTCTTAGTTTTACCTCCTACGATTCTCGAAGTGGAGATCCCACTTTTAGTTTTCGTTTTTCACTGGAGATAGAATATAAATTCTTTCTCTCCAAGAGCAAGAGATAGGATATAAAATCCTTCCTCTCCTGTTTCGGGTTCGTCTTTACCCTAAAGAGAAGACCTGGAGACAGGATATAAAATCCTTCCTCTCCACCGTCGGGAAACAGAATATAAAATTCTTCCTTTCCCACATCAATTCCATCTTTCGATTGCCAGTTTAGTCTTTTAACCGATTGAAAAAGACACCAAGATTCATCTTGGAGAATTTTATCCCGAAACCTAAGTAGGGATAAGCCAACGCCTAACATGCGTTGCTGGTTTAGTCTTTTCTCCGATTGAAGAAGACACCAAGTCTCATCTTGGGGAATTTTATCCCGAAGCCTAAAAAGGGATAAAGCCAGCTGTAGGCGTTGAAAAATACTTACAAGATCCCCGAAACCAACTCGTGACGGGGAGTCGGCGAATGATAACCCATCGAATGATACGGACGTCGAATCGTTAAAGCGAACCCGACGGTAAACTCCGGCGTCACAAACGCGGTTCAAACCGGACTTGAGCGGACGATCGGTTCGGGGCCGTTGAGCGGAGCGAACCAGAATTAGTCGGAATCAAATCTGAGCGGAACCTAAGTCAGGGAAAGCCAAGAGTCGAGAAAAATGGCGAAGCGGCGGAAAAAGCGGCGGCGCACCTCGGCCAACTTGGCGAGTTACCTCGGCCACCTTGGCAGGTGCCTGGCAGTGGTAGGCCCGTACCCTCCCCATGCTATAAATAGGGGGTTCTCCTCACTGGGAGGAATTGGACGAGGGACTTCGGGCCGAATTCTTAGGGATTTTCGAGGCTTGGACTTGAGGCTGGATTTTGGGATTTTCGAAGAATTCTTGCGAGATCCACGGCGATCGGCCTTGCGGTTCGAGAGCCGTGACACAAGTTCGATCGACATGATTTCTCCTAGTAGATCTCACCGCTCGTGATCCTCTCCTTCGTGAGTCGCGATCCCGAAGCGATCCTCTCGCCGTGAGTGTGATCCCCTTAGGCGTTTCGTTTCCTTCGTGAAGCGAGCCCTGCGTCTGTAGTTCGAGCAGGGTCTCTACGGATCGAATTGCGGTGGTCCACGGACACAAAAGTCCCGACACGGGCAAAGAACCCATGGCGAGGACCTCGATATAGCAGAGATCCTGCGTGTTTGTTCACCCAGAAAAGTTGTAATCTTTTTGATTTTCATTGTAAGCCTTCTAAAAGGCGATATCTTTCTTTGAATTTGTTTCAGCGCATTGAAGTTTGTAGCAGTTCAAATCAATGACAATCAAACTGACTTTTACATGAACAAGTGGCGACCACGATGGGAGACACCGGCCTCAAATCGGAGGTCGTCGTGCATATCGCGGATCCCTATCCGGTGGAGGAAGAGGTCGAAGTTCGAAGTTCGACCAGCCAGTCTGAGGTATCTTTCCTCGTCCTCGAGATCAGTTCCCCGCCGCTCCAAGAAGGACTCGCTACAAGGAGAACCCGATGGGCCTCGATGTAGAGCCCGGAGACGGCGAGTCCAACTCATGCCCTGGTGTGAAAATCTACCGGCCCGAAGTCGGATGGCGCCGAGATGAGCGCCTATGATGCTTTGCACTCTCCAGCGAGCCCGCCAAAGGCGATGACAAAGCATGGCGCAAACATGCCAAGGCCATGCAATCAGTGGATGGGGTCGCTTCTGAAGTGGATCTAAGATCGGACTTGTGAGCTTAGCCGACCTCAAGTGATCGGCAGTCTATCAAGCCGTCAACCAGCGAGTGGGTCGTGTCAAGCGGAACGCTCCACACTCGGAGGCGCATCCGGGCGCGCGCTCGCTTGCGAGCCGAGCTTTATGCAGCGGGCTCGTGAGTTGAAGAAGGAAGTGGAAAAGAAGCCACCAGCGTACCACGGGTTTGGAGACCCAAGCCGAAGGCTATAGAAGCGTTACAAACTCAGCTAAAGCCAAGTCGAGAAAAATGGCGAAGCGGCGGAAAAAGCGGCGCACCTCGGCCAACTTGGCGAGTTACCTCGGCCACCTTGGCGAGTGCCTCCGGCAAGTGGCGGCGTGCATGCTATAAATAGGGGGTTCTCCTCACTTTGGGAGGGAATCTGACAGGACTCTGAGGCGAATTCTTAGGGATTTTCGAGGCTTGGACTTGAGGCGATTTTGGGATTTTGAAGAATTCTTGCGAGATCCACGAGCAGTCGACGCACGGTTCGAGCACCGGCGAGCACAAGTTCAGTCGACATGATTTCTCCTAGTAGATCTCACCCGCTCCGGCGATCCTCTCCTTCGTGAGTGCGATCCCCGAAGGCGATCCTCTCCTTCGTGAGTGTGATCCCCTTAGGCGTTTCGTTTCCTTCGTGAAGCGAGCCCTGCGTCTGTAGTTCGAGCAGGGTCTCTACGGATCGAATTGCGGTGGTCCACGGACACAAAAGTCCCGACACGGGCAAAGAACCCGCATGGCGAGGACCTCGATATAACAGAGATCCTCGTGTTTGTTCACCCAGGAAAAAGTTGTAATCTTTTTTGATTTTCATTGTAAGCCTTCTAAAAAGGCGATATCTTTCTTTGAATTTGTTTCAGGCGATTGAAGTTTGTAACAGTTCAAATCAATGACAATCAAACTGACTTTTACCGCGAACAAGCCGGCAATTACAAAGGGGAGACACCGCCTCAAATCGAGGTCGCCGTACGCAATCGCGATCCCTATCCGGTGGAGGAAGAGGTCGAGTTCGAGTTCGACCAGCAGAAGTACGAGGAGTATCTTTCCTCGTCCTCCAGATCCAGTTCCCCCCGCCGCTCCAAGAAGGACTCCGCTACAAGGAGAACCCGATGGGCCTCCGATGTAGAGCCCCGTGACGCTGAAGTCCAACCTCCGCCGCCAGCAGGCGGAAATCCCTTCGGCGCTCAAGTCCGGGATGGCTCGAGATGAACGCCTATGATGCTTTGCACTCTCCAGCGAGCCCGCCAAAGGCGATGACAAAGCATGGCGCAAACATGCCAAGGCCATGCAATCCGTGGATGGGGTCCTTCTGAAGTGGATCTAAGATCGGACTTACATGAAGGCTTGACCTCAAGTGATCGACGGTCTATCAAGCCGTCAACCAGCGAGTGGGTCGTGTCAAGCGGAACGCTCCACACCGAGGCGCATCCAGGAGCGCCCGCGCCTCCTAGCGCTTGAGCACGGCTTTAGTCACGGCGAGCTCGTGAGTTGAAGAAGGAAGTGGAAAAGAAGCCACCAACGTACCACCAGGTTTGGAGACCCAAGCCGAAGGCTATAGGCGTTGCAAACTCAACGCTAAAGTCCAAGTCCGACAGCGCCTCAAGGTCAAAGGTGCCTGCACCTGAACCGGTGGTGAAGCCAACTCCCGTTACCACCACCAAACTAACTATCAAGGACCGCTTGGGTCCTCTGAAGGGTGTTCGCGGTAAAAGTTGGGATGATTGTCATTGATTTGAACTTGCTTACAGCTTCTTTGGCCTACAACAAAATTCAAAAGAAATGCCTTTTATTTCAAGGCGTACAATGAAAACCAAAAAATTACAACTTTCTCCTTAGTGAACAAACACGAGGATCTCTGTTATATCGGATCCCCGCTTGCGTGGGTTCTTTACTGTCTTAGGGGACTTTTGTGTCCGTGGACCACAGCGCAATTCAATCGGTAGGGGCAGGGTTGCGGAACTACAGATGTAAAGGGGCTCGTTTCCGCGAAGGAAGCGAAGCGCTGAGGATCACACTCACGAAGGAGAGGATCGCCGCGGGGATCACACTCACGAAGGAGAGGATCGCCGAGCGGGTGAGATCTACTAGGAGAAATCACAACTTATCCCCGAGGTTAAGACGGCTTAACCTAGAGGGTATCCCAGTTCAACCAATTCCGCTCCTCCGCTAGATCGACGCCGATCGACTTGTGCTCGCCTGCTCGAACGGTAAGGCCGACGGCTCGTGGATCTCGTGAGAACTCTTTAGAAAATCCTCAAAATCCCCGCCAAGCCCAAAAGCCAAATCCTCCAAATTCTCTCCAAGAAGCCCAAGTCCCAAGTCCAAAAACCGACCTCTTCAACAAGACCCCCTATTTATACAAGGGGAATGTGCGCCGCCACCTCGGTGGCTCCGCCACTTGGCTTCGAGGCACTCCTACCAAGCCGAGGTGGCTCGCCATGGTGGCTGCCACCCGCCACTTGGCCGAGGCACCTCTACCAAAGTGGCCGAGCCTCCCACACTTGTCGGAGCCTCCTCTGCCAGTCAGCCGAGGTGGCTGGCCAGTGGCCGAGCCACCTTGGCCATTTGGCCGAGGTGTCGCCTCACGCCGCTTTTTCGCTGCCATCTCTCGGCTCGGTTCCGCTCAGACTTGATTCCGGACTAACTCTTGGTTCGCTCCGCTCAACGGTCCGAACTGATCGTCCGCTCAAGTCCGCTTAAGCCGCTTGGACGCCATGGGTTTGCTGCCGTTCGCTGCCTCAACCATTCGACGCCCCAGATTCGATGGGTTGTCATTCACGACTCGCCACGAAGTTGGTTTCGGGATCTTGTAAGTATTTTCAATGCCTACGGATACCCCCTCCAAAGCGTCTCAGTCTCAATTCTTAATGAGTCTGGGATGCTTTGGACATGATGGTTCCCGGCCTTCAGTCGGCTGAGGGTCCCAAAAGATAGCTTCAAGTCTTCGATTCTTTCAGATCATCCAGTTCTTTGTAGGATTCCTGATAAGATCACGGTGCTGCATTTATTGTCTGACCGTTTGTTGAAATCTTGATTCGAAGCTGGTGGGTGAGTTTTGCTTGTAACTCGTGTCGGTTGGTTGTTGTTTGACTAACCATCGGACTTTTGGACTGATCCGTATGTCGGCGAACTCCTTGTTAGCTTACACGCTGGTTGTGCCGATACATGGAATTTCATACCCTTTAATCGGTTAATTCTTCCATCATCACATGTGTTGTTGGTTTAACCATAGCGGGAGGACTGATCTTTTCATGGAGATATCCTCCAAGGATTCCTTGTTGAAACAGGAGACCATTTGGTTTTCAACCATCGTCTTAGCCTTTAGGCGGCAAATGCGACGCTTTGACCGTTGTTGAGATGTGATTATCCACGGTGGGTGAAGTTTCTTCGATCGACATATTGTCCTGTCGCCGCGGACTTTCACGCCGCCGATTATTCTCTTGGATATTATGGTGGAGGAAATTAAGGGTTATCGAAGTTATCCTTAAGAATATGGATTTATTCTCCGTGAACTCCTCGTCGAAAATTTGGAAACAGCTTTATACCGTAATCCTAGTTGAGTAGGATTGGGCAACGCTGATTGGCCGCAGATCCGCGACGGTCGAAGTTATCCCTAAGAATATTTCTGTGAGAATATTCTCTGAACTTCTCGACAAATTGGGAAACAGCTTTATACTGTAATCCTAGTTGAGTAGGATTGGGCGACGCTGATCGGGCCGATGCAATCCGCGACGATCGAAGTTATCCCTAAGAATATTTCTTATGAGAATATTCTCCTGAACTTCGACAAATTGGGAAACAGCTTTATACTGTAATCCTAGTTGGAGTAGGATTGGGCGACGCTGATCGGGCCGATGCAATCCGCATCGATCAAGTTATCCCTAAGAATATTTCTTGTGAGAATATCCTCGGGAACTTCTCGACAAATTGGAAACAGCTTTATACTGTAATCCTAGTTGAGTAGGATTGGGCGACGCGTTGATCGGCGTCGATGGGGGCCTTCACAAGGTGTTATCCTCCGGATAAGGTTTCAATTAGGACTCCTAATTAGGGACTGATTTGATTCCTTTTTGGCTATCCAATTGGGCTCCAATTAGAATTCCTACTTGTTGCCAAATAGGACTCCTTATTCAAAGAGGATTGGGTCCATATGGGGTTGTTATAAATGCCCATAAATCCTCCTTTTCTTTGACCTAGGCCGGCCCCCTCTTATTTTTTTTCTTGTTTTCATCTCGCTCATACTGCCTCGCCTCCTTCGATCAACGAGGTATGTGCACGCGGGTTTTGTAAATTCTTTTTCTTCTCTTCTTCCCTTTTTTTGTTTGTCTATTCCAGCTACTGCATAAGGCACGCTTTGGTTCAGCCGCTATTGTGTTATGCGACGCCGATCAGGTCGTCTGTTTCCGCTCTCGGCTCGGGCTAATGAACCACGACCGACCAAACGGGATTTTTGCCGTTGTATTTACCGATATTTAGCCATGTATTTGACTTTTTGTTGTATTTTTGCAGCCTTCGATGTCGTCGCGAAGATCTCATGTTCCTGTGGGTCGATCAACTCAAGACGCTGGGTGAATGCCTTCCTTCTTGGTGCGCCACTATCATATTCTCGTGATATATACATCGTTGTATCCCCGCTGGCCTCCTTTGTGAGGCGATTGGGAAGAGCCGAATCCTCCTTTGTGGGGACCGACGCCAGATTATGCACACCCATTATGACCCCGCTTCGCTCTCCTTTGTGAGGCGATTGGGAAGAGCCGAATCCTCCTTTATGGGACCGATGCTTCACGATTGGTTTTGCTTGGTCATCACCCGCCTCGATATCTTTAACGGAGCGATTTCATACCGCACTTTGCTCTATAGAACGGAATATATTGCCGCTTTGTTTACGCTGACTATATTTATCGCTCTCCCGTACTGATACGGATGAAATCGCCATACCCGCTATAAGGTCGTGACTCAATCTATGTAAGATGAATTCAACGCTTTTACTAACTGAATATTTTCGATTTGATTGATTATTCCTCGAGCTTTTTCCGACTTACGCGGTTGATGGACGCCATAGTGATTATTATTCCACGTGTGACGATCCCGCGATTTTTATCTCGCCTCAGCTTGCACCCGGCACATCATCAGAGACGATTCAGACTGTACTTGAGGGGGGCTCCCGCATCCTCAGACTATTGGTCACCGATGCGCCACTTGTAAAAGATACCAGCTCTATCAACTTTGTAAAAACAGATTATCCGCTCTAAGGACTCCGCTTAATGATCCTGATACGCCTCTTATCGAGTGAGAGGTGGTTGAACAAAGACGACTGATGGGAAATAAATGGTTACCTCCTTAGTTGCAAGTATACAACCTTTATCAAGTTATAGTATAAAAGATTATCGATCCCACGAGGAACGGGAAGTAGGGAGGAGTTTTGCTCAAGTTTTGGTTCTCAAATTATGCGCGACAATTAGGAGTTTATGTACAAATAAAAATAGAAGTAAGAAAATGGTGAGAGTGGATGTGGAGGGATAAAAGAGAGTGGATTGTGGATTATGTGCAAAGGAGGAGAAAATAAAGTTGAGAGTGTGGTGGTGGTTATATGCACATAATAACAAAACTAAGTTTGAGATTATATGCACATGGAGGGAATATGAGATTGAGAGAAAATAAGTGCAAAATAAAAGAAAGCAAGATTGAGAGAGAGAGGAGAGAGTAAAGGAAAATCAAAATCAAGAATAAAGAAAAATAACAAACAAATGAAAAATAAGGATAAGTGCAAAATCAAGAAGGTAAAGTATGGAGGATTAATTAAAGATATGAGGAATCTAGAGTAGATCCACTTAGCTTATCTCAATCTCATGAAAATGAGTTGGATTTGTTAGCTAGTTTCAAACAATCTCTAGGATCCCAATGAATAATAGCTCCACACTTAGAAAAGGGTAATTCCCTAGAGGGTTCTAGCCTCAAGGTGAATTAAAGGAAAGAAAAATCTATTCTAGAAAGTAAATACATTGCATGAAAGTAAATTGCAAGGAATTAAATTGCAAGAAAGTAAATTGCATGAAAGTAAAGTGCATGAAAGTAAATCTAAGCTACAAAGCAATAAATGAACAAGGAAGAAAATGAAAAGAAATAAAAGGAAAACCAACAACTCGATCTTAATCTAATCCTCCTTTTGGTCCTTGGATTAGAAGAAGAGAAAGGAAATTGAAGGTGAAACATTTCATTTATTGTGTAACAAAAGTTACAATTTTGGAAGGTCTTCTCAATTAAGAGTGACCTCCTCTCCAAATGGAGTTTTACAAAATATTTCACACTCAAAACACTCACCTTCACCCCTATTTATAGCCCAACGGAGTTGATGTGAACCATTGATCAAACCTAGCCAAAAGGAAGAGAAATCCACCCTTAATTCGAATTGGAAACCGATCGGTTACGATCGGTTAGCCAACCGAGCTAACCGTTAGCCAACCGTTGGTCAACCGATTGGTTCCCAACCTAATTTGTCTTTTCTTGATTTTTCTTCACTAATTTCTTGGATCAATTTGGTATCTTGGGCCTTGGTTTGTCTTCAGATTTGGGCTTCAAATATTGGTAGAAATTCAGAGAATTTGAGTCATTTGGGCTTTTATTCATTATTTCTTTATTAACCTCGCAAAATAAGATAAAATGATTATTAGTAATATCGTTATTCATATAACATAGGTAATAAGGGTATAAAATGTAATTAAAATGTGATAATCAAATACCCCCACACCTAAACTTTTGCTAGTCCTCTAGCAAAGGAAATAAAAGAAAACCTAACTCACTACAGAATCGTGTTGTATTTAGCACATACAACAAGCCTTTAAACCCCTAGGTTACCCTAGTGGATCTAGTGTTCATGAAAAGCCCGGATGATTGTCATTGATTTGAATTTGTTTACGCTTCTTTTGCCTACAACAAAATTCAAAAAGAAATTGCCTTTTATTTTAAGGCGCATAATGAAAATCAAAAAGATTGCGACTTCTTCCTAAACAAACACGAGGATCTGTTATGTCGAGGTCCTCATGGGTTCTTGCCTGCGTGTCGGGACTTTTGTGTCCGTGGACCACAGCGCAATTCGATCCGTAGAGACCCGGTTCGAACTACAGATGAAGGGCTCGCTTCACGAAGGAAACGGTTACCGAGGGGATCACACTCACGAAGGAGAGGATCACCGAGCGGTGAGATCTACTAGAGAAATCACAAAGCTATCCCCGAGATTAAGACGGCTTAATCTAGAGGGTATCTCAGATTTCGACCAATTCGGGTTACCTTTGCTTATAGATCCGACGCCGATCGACTTGAGCTCGCCGTGCTCGAATCATACCGACATCTGAGATCTCGCAAGAATTCTTCAAGTCCGAGCTCTTCCAAATCACCAAAATCCAAGCCTCCTAAGCCTTGAAATCCCCAAATCCAAGACCTCCCCACCTTCAAGACCCCCTATTTATACAAAAAGAGGGGGTGTGTGCTGGGCCAGTGGTTCCACTTGGTCGAGCCACCTGCCAAGTTGCGAGGTGGCTCCATGGTGGTCGAGCCTCTGGCCACTTGTTTTGAGCACCCGGTTGTTGTCGAGGGGCTCTGGCCAGTGGCCGAGCCACCTTGGCCATTTGGTCGAGGTGTCGCCGCCATTGGTGCCGTCCGCCGATTCTCGATAATTCCGCCGACTCTTTCGGCTTTCCCGCTTAGTTTTCTGGTCTTGATTCGCCATTGGTTTGAGTTCAGGTCCGATCAACTTTCGTGAGCTCGACGGCTCGCTTGCATCGACGACTAAGTACGGTTGATTCCGCCTCATCGACGCTTGAGTTTAATCAACTCGCACGCCGCTTCATCGCTCGCGACGCCTTGCCGACTCACTTCATGTGCTCGCCGACTCCGCTTCACGCTTTGCAGCGCGATGCATTTTGCGACGCCGGTTTGTCGAATGGATCGTCGGTTGTCAACCCATCGCCACGAAGTTTCGCTCGCACCGATAAGCAATTTTATGCCTACAGATACCCTCCAAAGCGCCTCGTCTCGATTCTTGATGAGTCCGATGCTTTGACATGATGGTTCCCGCCTTCGCCGGCCGAGGGTCCCAAAAGATAGCTTCAAATCTTCGATTCTTTCTGAATCATCCAGCTTTGTAGGATTCCTCGATAAGATCACTTGTCAAAGATTTATTGTCCGACCGCTTGTTATCTTGACTCGCCGGTGGGTGAGTTTTGTTTGTAACTTCGTGTCGGTTGGTGCGTTGTTTGACTAACCATCGATTTTTGACTTCTCCATGTCGGCGAACTCCTTGTCAAGTAAACGCTATCGTCGAATACATGGAACTTCATAACCATCACTTTCGGCTAATTCCTCCATCATGACGGTGTTGTTGGTTTAACTACAGCGGGAGGATATGATTATCCGATGTCAACATGACTTTCACTCTTCATCGATTATCCCTCTTGGAGATTATGGTGGAGGACATTAAGGGTTGCCGAAGTTATCCTTAAGAATATGGATTTATTCTCCGTGAACTCCTCGCTGAAATTTTGGAAATAGTTTATACTGTAATCCTAGTTGGAGTAGGATTAGGCGACGCTGATCGGCGCCGATGCATCCGCGACGATCGAAGTTATCCCTAAGAATATTTTTGTGAAAATATTCTTCCTGAACTTCTCGATAAATTAGGAAACAGCTTTATACCGTAATCCTAGTTGGAGTAGGATTAGGCGACGCTGCTGATCGGCGCCGATGCATCCAAGACGATCGAAGTTATCCCTAAGAATATTTTTGTGAAAATATTCTTAGAACTTCTCGATAAATTAGGAAACAGCTTATACCGTAATCCTAGTTGAGTAGGATTAGCGACGCTGCTGATCGGCCGATGCATCCGCCGATCGAAGTTATCCCTAAGAATATTTTTGTGAAAATATTCTTCCTGAACTTCGATAAATTAGGAAACAGCTTATACCGTAATCCTAGTTGAGTAGGATTAGCGACGCTGATCGGCGCCGATGCATCCGCAGACGATCGAAGTTATCCCTAAGAATATTTTTTGAAAATATTCTTCCCGAACTTCTCGATAAATTAGGAAACATTTATACCGTAATCCTAGTTGGAGTAGGATTAGCGACGCTGATCGGCGCCGATGCATCCGCGACGATCGAAGTTATCCTAAGAATATTTTTGTGAAAATATTCTTCCGAACTTCTCGATAAATTAGGAAACATTTATACTGTAATCCTAGTTGAGTAGGATTAGGCGACGCTGATCGGCGCCGATGCATCCGCCGATCGAAGTTATCCCTAAGAATATTTTTGTGAAAATATTCTTCCGAACTTCGATAAATTAGAAACAGCTTTATACCGTAATCCTAGTGGAGTAGGATTAGCGACGCTGATCGGCCGATGCATCCACCGATCGAAGTTATCCCTAAGAATATTTTTTGAAAATATTCTTCCCGAACTTCGATAAATTAGGAAACAGCTTTATACCGTAATCCTAGTTGAGTAGGATTAGGCGACGCTGCTGATCGGCGCCGATGCATCCGCCGATCGAAGTTATCCCTAAGAATATTTTTGTGAAAATATTCTCCCGAACTTCGATAAATTAGAAACAGCTTTATACCGAATCCTAGTTGAGTAGGATTAGGCGACGCTGATCGGCCGATGCATCCGCCGATCGAAGTTATCCCTAAGAATATTTTTGTGAAAATATTCTTCCGAACTTCGATAAATTAGGAAACAGCTTTATACCGTAATCCTAGTTGAGTAGGATTAGGCGACGCTGCTGATCGGCGCCGATGCATCCACCGATCGAAGTTATCCCTAAGAATATTTTTGTGAAAATATTCTTCCCGAACTTCGATAAATTAGGAAACAGCTTTATACTGTAATCCTAGTTGGAGTAGGATTAGGCGACGCTGATCGGCGCCGATGCATCCGCGACGATCGAAGTTATCCCTAAGAATATTTTTGTGAAAATATTCTTCCTGAACTTCTCGATAAATTAGGAAACATTTATACTGTAATCCTAGTTGAGTAGGATTAGCGACGCTGCTGATCGGCCGATGCATCCGCCGATCGAAGTTATCCCTAAGAATATTTTTGTGAAAATATTCTTCCGAACTTCGATAAATTAGGAAACAGCTTTATACTCGTAATCCTAGTTGAGTAGGATTAGGCGACGCTGATCGGCCGATGCATCCGCCGATCGAAGTTATCCCTAAGAATATTTTTGTGAAAATATTCTTCCGAACTTCTATAAATTAGGAAACAGCTTTATACTGTAATCCTAGTTGGAGTAGGATTAGCGACGCTGCTGATCGGCATCGATGCAACTACGGGTGTTATCCTCGCCAATAAATCTTCAATTTTTCCAAATATAGCGGAGGGAGTAGGGTCAATCAACGGACTGATTTGGCATTATTTTGGCATCCAATTAGGTTCTAATTAGGACTCCTAATTAGGGGCTGATTAGAGTCCTAATTGGAATTGATTTGGGCCCCAATTAGAATTCCTACTTCTTGCCAAATAAGAGTCCTTGTTCAAAGAGGATTGGGTTCATATGGGATTGTTATAAATACCCATACTCCTCCTCCTTGATGACCTAGGCCTACCCCTTCTCTCTGGCGGTTCTTTGTTTTCATCTTGTTTTCCGTTTTTCATCTTCGATCAACAAGGTATGCATAAGGGTTTTGTAAATTCTTTTTCTTTCTTTTTCTTTTTGTGGGGCAGTGAGCGGGACCAGACCAGGGCGTCACGGGATTTATTGATGACGGCGTTCGACTTCAGCGGCGGGTATTCCGGCTTTGGCGCTTGGCCAGTTTCGCTGGCTGGGCGCCAATATTGCTGGGCGCCAGCGGTTTGAAACAGCCGCCGCCACAGCAGCAACGGCGTCCGTCGCCAGCGTCCGGTTTTGGCTTCTGCGGTTTCGGCCCGGCCGGGCGCGCTTCGCTGTCTGGCTTAGTCGTGGTGGCGACGCTGGTCGTAGCTTTATTGACACTTTATTTGCTGATTTTCAACCGTATTTGACTTTTCGTCAGATTTTGCAGCCTCGATGTCGTCAGGAAGATCACGCCCGAGGAGTCGCTTCGACCGCACGCTGCGGAATGCACGCCTTCTTTCGTGGTGCGCCATACGCCATCATATTCTCATACATATATGCTTGTATCCCCGCTTCGTTCTCCGTGAGGCGATTGAAGAGCCGAATCCTCCTTTGTGGGATCGACGCCAGATTGTGCACGCTCGCTATGACCGCCGTTTCTCCTTTAGGAGGTGGGAAGAGCCGAGATTCTCCTTCGCGGAGGATTGAGGCTTCAAAATCACCCGCCTCGATAGTTTTAACGGAGCGATTTCACATCAGATTTTCGCCTGTAGAACGGAATATATTGCGCTTGGATCATGCGGTTATATTTATCGCTCTCCGTGGTTTACGATTATGATGAAATCGCCATATTGCTATAAGGTCGCGGACTCAATCTATGTAAGATGAATTCAACGCCATTTATTAACCGAGTATTTTCTCGATTTCGCTGATTATTCCTCGAGCTTTTCCAAACCACGCCGATGGACGCCATAGTGACTATTATTCCATGTGTGATGATCCCGCGATTTCTATCTTCGATTTGCGCCGACACATCCCGAGACGATCCAGCCGTTTGAGGGGAGTTCCCGCTCTCCGACTATTGGTCACCGATGCCGTAGTGGACGCCAAATTTATCAACCTTTGCGAAAGACATTATCTATTCGGCGACTCGCTTAAGGATCCGGACATGCCTTTATCGAGAGTGAGAGGTGGTTGAACAAAGACGACGGAGGCCCTTTGTATATTCCCCTGATACCTCGCCGCTGACCGACCTTAGACACCATGCCGCGGACACGTGATGTCATGGCGCTTGACCGAGGAGCATGATCATATTCATTGTGGGTTTATTACCCAGCTGTTCCTCGTTCAACAGAATCGCCAGCCATCGGCCACCTCGGTTGTGGTCGACACACCGCCTGCGATGAGCTTTTCGCTCCTCGCCGACTTTGAAGAATCGCCTTGCTAAATTAGCGAGATGCCGCCCACCATAGATTCTTGGCCGGGTACACTCGCCAAGTAAGCACCGGTGGTCGCCGACCACGACCCCTCCACCGATGGGATGGAGAACTTCGTTTATGGGTTCAGATTCACGATTCGTGCCACTATGTATGGCCTTCCAATCTGTCAACCATTTTTTACCTTATTCGAAGCTTTATACTCAATACGCTTTTCACCAAACATGGCGAAGTTATTTTGCATGAGATGTACCAGATTTCGTCTACCCATGGGGAAGATGCTATATCAGAGTACTTTCCTCCAATCGTGAACCGAGCCACTGGGAACGACGCATCGTTATAAGACTTTATGGGATCTCACTTGTCATTACCATATAGCTCGCCCAACTGAACCTTGCTTAAGAGGAAATCGCAGTGAGTCGGGCGTCACACTACTTGTTCCAAAGATTTGGAGGACAAATGGCGAGGAAATATGTGAACTATCACCGCCACCCTTCAAGGTTAATGAACTGATCAAGAAGTCCGAGGCTAACTCAGATACACTCAGCCTACCCAAAGAAGGCTTTCCTTCAGTGGACCAAGTTTGCATCTTCTGCATGCGGTGAAGCCTATCCACCAAGCAACTCTTCTAGGTGCTATCTTGCAACTGCTCAAGAAGTGTGTGGTTCCATATCAACTGATGATGCTTTACCTTGGAGGTCCTTTATCCCGCAGCTCAACTCCCCACAAGAAGGAACTCTCCTTCCTGATGGTACGATTCACCGTGGATTGCGATATAGTTCGAAAGGCATACCAGAAAGGACGAGCCATCATCACGCATCCCTTCCGTCCAGTAGAGCTCCCATATACCTATTTGATGACTCGTTGGTCTCTTCATCCCGACATGACGCACCTGTGATTCAGTTTCTCCTTTTCATGGTAGAGGATTGCGATGGAAGGGTTTTGCAGAGATCAAGAAACGATGCATTCACAAAGGTGGATCTTTCCGATGTTTTCCTCGATTCTCCGTCAATATGGTGAGTCCTTGGTCGAGGAGGTGCCGGACACGCAGACTTCACTTAACATTGGCTATTTCAATTGGCTAGTGAATATCGTGCCGTGGTATCTCACCTTCCGAGTAAATGAGGAATGCCTTGAGCCTTATTTTCCTCGTCGCTTTGCTCGCCGCTACGACCAACTTTATGTTGGGAACCCGAACCGACACCGCACTGAGGTGGACTTGTGGATGGCCTTCGAGCATGGTTATGGAGCCATGGGTGTACCTGCTAGGTTCGGGCCTTCCGTATCACCGGAGTCGACATTCCTCTATTGTAGTTGGCTATTAGTAGCTAATGAGTCACCCCGGAGGGCCATCTCAGATCCGTAGCCGGCATCGCTGCGAGCCGGGCGCAGACACCCAAGATGCCTGGCCGTTCAGAAGGCCGCCAATCTCATCCACCGATTGAGGCCGAGGGGAATTCCACCACTGTACGGACTTTAGAAGAGGACCAAGCTGCCGCTAACCTCTGATTCTCTCTCTTTTTCCCTTCGCTTTTATCCTCTCTATTGATTTCTCATTCAACCGAATTTTCGTGAAAAATCTGAAGAAGAAGAATTTCAACCCTCTCAAGGGGTTAAACGAAAGAGGTTAGCCCATAAGAATCGCGGAATCCTGGTCCCTTGATATAGACTTGACCAAGAATGATCCAAGGTGACGGAGGTAATAATTCACCGTGACAAAATTTGAAATTTTGACTTTGAAGGTCGACATTTCTCCGCTCATGATGTGGGTTATAGGGATTATGATCCCGCTTTGATTTTGATCACAATTGGCTGAGCCCAGCTCTCGCCATGCCGAGCCCAGCTTTACTCAACAAATGTATGGAGCTATGGCGAAGAGGCCGATGTAGGACCTGATCCGCGGACCTGTGTACATCTAACATCGATAATTCCTCTTCCGGTGGCAAATGCAGAATGGAATGACTCGATTTGTACCCCCACTAATCAGCTTCTTTGTTTTTGTTCTTTTAGAGAGATCGCAGGAGACAAATGCACAAACCGAGACTAGGCCTAATCAATCAGGAGGTAAGTAACTCTACCTATTGTTCGCCTTAATTGCATTCACTTTCCTAATGCCTTCTTTTTTTCGACTTCTCAATGGAAGATCTGGCAACTGGTTTATATACAAGTACTCCATGGATGACTTGTTACGCGACTTGGTCACAAGATGGAGATACCCTTGGTGAGGATTTACCGGCTACTATCCCTCAAGAAGGTATGAACTTTCCTTCGACATTAATTATAGGACCACCGCTTGGCCAATACTACTATAATTAAAAGAAGCCGAGACATTCCATTCGTAAAATAGGTACCTCTTTCCGCCGCTCGTAATCCACCTACCACCACATCGCTGAGATAGATGAGCACACCGAGGGCTCACCAAGGGACAAAGATCCCAAATGATAGATACGCCGGTAGACTCGCTAGCCTCCGGGCTACACCAAGGAGACGGGTGAGGGTCTTTTAGCCCAATAAATTTCGCCCATTTCTTTTAAAAATTCTAAAGTCCCTTTCTTCCAGGCGAGCCTACATCTCGACTCCATGACTCGGCGAGCGCTGATGGTGGATGAAGATCCATCCCATCTTATTATCCGCTTGGAAATACGCCATTCTTTCTTTGGTGAACACCGGATCGAAAGGTCCTTCATGGCTTTCATCACCGCACTCACCGCTTGACCCCTGATGGCTTTGATAATGATATGGGTTACCCCGGCTGGCTCGTGCCATTGTTGATGATCTCGCCCATCCGGGGACAGCCCAGACCGCAAGAGCCGCGCGGCCGAGCTTCCTCATATGTAGCCGCCATACGCCTCGCTAGAGGCATGGCGCGATGCTCGTGTTTTTACCGGCTCAAGTCCGTGATGCGCAGAGACCGCCGACAGCTGGAGCTGTTGTTGCCGACATATTCTTCCCTAAGCCATATCCGCATCGATATCGGGCAGCGGAGAGGATAATATCGCCGTGAGAGCTCCATGCCGAGGAAGATAGGATGAGCAGCTTGAGTCGCCAAGGCCAACAAGACCTCACCGCTAGCGCCTAGGGAACTCGACCGTCGGGCGTAAACCGGCCGAGCTCGAGGAGGCAACCATGAAGACACCGAACCGATGAGGAGTCCTTCGTGAGCCGAAGGCAGTGAAGAACTCACCGTGCTTACAATGGTGAAGTGTCTCAAATAACAACAAATCCTTTGTCATAGACTTGATATTTAAACAGCTTGTAGCTCCTTTTATATTTGCTTCAAATGAATAAGATCCATTCCTTTCATTGTTTATTATGATTCTTTTACTTCGTAAATAATTAACCATAATACTTTTAGGATTTTTGGCAAACCTCACCATCAACGTTTGATTAGCCTTTACCAACCACCGCTTGAGTTGGGCTAGCGGCGGATTATCTGATCCGCTCAAGACGGACGCTATGCTAAAAGAATGAAACTCTTCTAGACTTGTTGCTATGATATCTACATAGGCTTCGTACTCTTTACCGCAAGAGACCACCCCAACGCTGCTGTTACACGTAGACTCGCCCCTCCTTAGGCTTCGGACTAAATACCCTGCATCGAACTCGTGTCTTCTTCAATCGAAAAGACTAAACCGCAACGCAGTAGGCGCTGGCTTTATCCCTTCTTAGGCTTCGGATAAAATGCCCTAATCGAACTCGTGTCTTCTTCAATCGGAGAAAGACTAAACCGCAACGCTGCGGTGAGCGCTGACTTTAGGTTATTGGCCCACCCCCACTCTTCAACGGGTTTGATGAGCCTTTACCAACTACCGCTTGAGTGGGCTAGCATGTAGATTATCTAAACTGCTCTACACACAACGCTGTGCTAAAAGAATGAAACTCTTAGGCTTAATGGCGTTGAATACGAGGCTTTGTCTTTTGTCACGGAATTGACTACCCTGCAACGCTGCGGTAGGCGCTGGCTTTATCCCTTCTTAGGCTTCAGATAAAATGCCCTTAATCGAACTCCGTGTCTTCTTCAATCGAGAAAGATTAAACCGAACGCCAGATAAGGCGCTGGCTTTATCCCTTCTTAGGCTTCGGATAAAATGCCCCAAGATGAATCTTGGTGTCTTCTTTGACCGGAGAATGACCGAACCGAAGAAGATTGATTGAGGAAAGGAAGAATGTGTTCTATTTCCTGATGAGGCCACAGATTCTGTCAGAGGAATCGAAAGACTCGTGACCTTCACCGGACTACCCGACCGAAAATCTCACAAGATACCTTCAATGGCCACCTAAGATAAGAGGGGAACTAAGAGGGATCTCCACCGAGAACCTAAAAGACTCAAAGCACCTTCACGGACAACCTCGGTTCGAAAATCCCACAAGATACCTTCACCGGCGCTACCTAAGATGAAGATGGAACTAAGAGTGGATCTCCACCGAGAACCGAAAAGACTCAGCACCTTCACCGACAACCTGGTCCGAAAATCCCTGATACCTTCACGGCGCTACCTAAGATGAAGATGGAACTAAGAGTGGATCTCCACCGAGAACCTAAAAGACTCGTGACCTTCACCGACAACCCGTCTCGAAAATCCTACAAGATACCTTCAATCGGCGCTACCTAAGATGAAGATGGAACTAAGAGTGGGATCTCCACCGAGAACCTAAAAGACTCAGTGACCTTCACGGACAACCTGTCCGAAAATCCCTACAAGATACCTTCAATCGGCGCTACCTAAGATGAAGATGGAACCCTTCCGCTTGACACGAGGGATTTTACGCTTGAGAGGAAGGATTTATATTCTCTCCTCCAAGGAAAGGAATTTTGAGTGGGCCTCTTGTTCATAGAAGGAATCAAGAGGGATTTTGGTAATGTACCGTAGGTTTGTAGACCCACCGCCAAGGAATTTGATCGGTGGGGAAATTGTGATGGAGGATAAATCTAGGTTATCCTCAAGCATGAGACATCCCACTCCAGGAACTTCCGCCGAACGGTTATCCCGAAGATACTATGGGTAGTATTTCTTCAGAACTTCCCATTTAAGATAATTGCCGGCCGCCATTTTGGGTAATTAGGCGATATGCACCATTGGAGTAAACCGCTCTATTACAAACGGCCTCCCATTTAGGTTCGAATTTACCTTTCTTTTTGAAGTGAGGATTATCACGTCGCCGAAAGCATGGGACCAAATCTCCTTCTCTAAAGGTTCTCTCGTCGAACTTTCTTGTTGAAAGCCTTCGACATCCTAGCTGGTAGAACTCAATGCATTGTTGAGCCTCCGCCATCTAACAACATCTCGCTCTTCGGAGACGCTGATGTTGTTCTTCTGGCCGCCATCTCGCTGAAAGGGCTGGCGCGGCGACGGATTCGAATTTCAATGGGAGAACTGCCACACCCGTAGACCGAGAGTACGGGTCGCCCAGTTGGCGGCGCACGCAGCGCATACCGTAGTAAGCCCGAAGTTTATCATCCCAGCCCGCTTGTTACTTTTCACAAGCTTTGACGTAATTTTGATAATCGCCTTGTTGAATGCCTCGCTAATCCATTTGTACCGATTATAGGTCGTCGACCAGACGCCTTGTATCTTGAATTTCTCGCAAAACCCGATGAAGGAATTGCCGATGAACCGGGGACCGCTGTCATGCACGATCCGCTTTGGGACATCGGTCGATAGATGACACGGTGTTTGATAAACTTGATGACTCGGCATCGCTTTTACTCTTTAGCGGGATTGCTTCGCCCACTTGAGAAGTAGTCGTGATCGCTAGAATAAACCCATCTCCTTTAACCGACGGAGGAAAATGGGACCTACAACGCCGATTCCCCATGTCTCAATGGCCGATGTGGGTCAAGGATGCAACCGCCGAGGCCGATGTATATAATTCGCGGAATTTGACACGCTGCATTTCGAAATGCATTTCGACCGCAAGGCCATTAACCATTGTTGGCCAAAAGTAGCCCATTCTCTGATTCGATCAGAGCTTGGGACCGTGCCGGTGCACTCACACTACTCCGTGCTTCGAAGCGACCTCTTCGCCTCCTTGTTCGAAAGGCATCGGAGTAACCATCGTATTCTCGACGATATAACATCCGGTTTCCGTGTCATAAAGAATCTTGAGAGCTCGCCGGATTGACTTTCTCCTCACGCCTTCCCAGAATGCCATGTAAGACATAGTCGATGATAGGAAAGCGCCAATCTCGGCTCCAACTTGGTTTGGGTCGCATGTCTTTGGTAGCTACCCTTTTCTTCCTTGTGCCTCATCATACCTGGTACAAAAGCCGATGAGTCCCCGACCGTAACTAATTGCTCGGTCTTGAGGGTTGTGCACGACACACTAACGCCGCCAGGCAAGCCCGCATGAGCGCTGAAGGCGCTGGATATTCGATGAAGAATTCTTCAACGAGTCCGCCATTTCCACGGCTACCGATGATAGGGGACTAGATCGGTTCCCGACTTGTAGTCACCACTAACTCCGCTTAACTATCAATTCAGAAGTCGCCATACGCCGAGATATTCGACCCCAGCTCCTGGCGAAACTAAGTCCAATAAGTAGCGCATTGTATTCAGCTACATTATTAGAGCAAGGTTCGTGAGTGAGTACGCACGGGGACATGATTTCCGGGAAACTAAGACAACCCCGAACTACGGAAATCTTAGAACATCCGGGCACTTGCCACATCAGGCTCGAGAGGTTCGCCAAAATACAATCGCCATATTTGTTGGTGCGATGTAGTGTTGACTTCTTGAACTTCATCCTAAGATCATCATATAGCTCAACCGCATCCGCTGTCGGGCGGGCAGCCAAGAGATCACAAACGCCCTGACTCGACTTGTTGTTTGAAGCGCTTGGACAAGAGCAACATTTGACGCCAACTCATTGAGGCCGGTTGGTCATAAATATTCGGACCGGACATTAGAGATAACATAAATCGCCCGTCCTAAATAGTGCCGCATTTTCGGAACGAACACGAATGCAAGGCTCGCTTCACCTGGATATCGAGACTCAGACCCACTAATGTTCTGTAATACACCGCTCGTCGATCGCCGCCGCCGCCTTGCGCGAGTAAAGCGCTAACGAGTGATCCGCTGCCTTGACGAGATCAAAATGGTTTTCCATCGCGTGCAACAAGAACAGAGGTTTAGCGAGATACGACTTGATTCGCCTTCTGGCAGGCGTCGCCCCAAATATATGACACGCCTTTGTTCAACTTGAGAACGGCTGGCACTTCGGATAGGTTCGATATGAACCGCCGGATGTACGCTAATCGCCCTTGTAACCCCCGAAGTTCTCTCGATTTCTGAGGTTGCAATTTTGAATCGCTTTCACTTTGTCGATCGACGGGATTCCTTTGTTGGTGACGACGGCCAAGGAACTTTGCCATCGACATCCCAAGGAAGGACTTGGCGTGATTCATCTTTAGCCGATGAGTTCGCATGAGTTCAATACCGCTCTAAGATTTTGATGTGATCTCCTTTGTCACGCTTTTCACTCACCAAATCGCCGACGTAGCATTCGATCCGCTTTCCCAAGATGATCCCGAAAATCTCCGCTTGCTCTCGGGTATGTTATACGCAAGATTTTGAGGCCGAACGGCATGACCGTAGCAATATATGCCAATCAATGCCGCAGTGTTTACGCCATCGGGTACATCTTGATTTGATTATACCCCAAAACCATCCATAAAGGACATTCTTTCAAATCCACACGGTTGTCCACTATGACATCGCTGATTGGAAGAGGGAAATCCTTTTCAAGGGCAGCTGCTTAGTCTCAGAATCCACACGCATCCTAATCAACCATTCTTCTTCATGACCGGACTATATTTGCCACCAACCGATGTTGAATTTCCCATCTAATCCCTCATTCTATGAGTTTCTTCACTGGCCAACAATTGCCTCCAATATTTGTGGATCTAAACCGCCTTTGCCTTGCTTGACAGTTTGACATCCGCCTTGATGTTGAGGCATGTGTTGCCATATTGGTCGTCCGCATGTCCTCGTAACTCCAAAGCACATCGTGATATCCTCGATTAGGGCAATCAACTCTTCCTTTCTTCCGGCGGGAGAGTATTGCGATGTTTATGAGTTTGGGATGCTCTTCATCACCCATATTAACCGACTACTCATCCTTAGTGGGGGTTCTCTTTGTTCAACCTATCCCCAAACCGCCTTCGAGTTGATGGATCCATGGGTCTTCCCATGTTGGCATATCTTCATCACCCTCAATAGTAGCAGGATCATCGCCATATATTCATCGAGCCTTGAAAGCTTCTCTCCGAGGCCGGGTGTCGTAATCCCAAGTCAAGAGTCGACTAATGTCCGCTCTCACCGGTGGATTATTATCAATCGCCCACCAGCATTCATCTTCGAGGAGGATTCAGATCCCAACCCTTCTAAATGCATAGTACTATCCTCTTGGGACATATGCCGCTTTAGGAGGGGTTCGAGGGCCTCGTCCAAACATAGACCTTCTTCCTCGTGGTCAAGTCATACCCCATCTTTTCATGATACCCAGTTTCGACTATATCCAATGTGTGGAGGATAGGCCCATTGTCATCTTCACCTTCTTCAAAGAAATGATTCGCGCTTGAACCGCATCTCCTTTTCCTCCGAAAACCAAGTCTCTTTCACTACTGATCTTCGTGGGATGACAAGTGTTGTCCCAAAGGAATCCCGAACTCGCTTTGTGTGAAGTAAGATGATCGAAGTTGGCAGTGCAACTCGATCATTGTATAACTCGTTATCACATCATTCAAAGATAAAGGATACTCTAAATCGCCATTTATTGATTCATCGGCAATTTGCCAATTACATGTTCATCCGACGCATTCTTCATCGCCAAGATTGATTACAAGGTACAATGTCATTTAAAACAAAACCTCCACTATAACCAAGCCTCGCTTCTATCGCCTTCTTCACCGCCGTCCGCATCTTTGGGCCGATGATTCGCTGACTCATTACCGTAGAGGAGAGAATCGAAATAATTCTCCATCCCCTTAAACGGTTGTTTGTCCGCCACCACCGCCTTGACTTCATTATTCGCGGTTCACATATTTGAGACACCGATGAAGAGTAGATGGACTATAACATTACCGGGATCCAAGGTCAATCTAACAAGAAGTTATAGGAAGTCTCGTGATCAATCACATAGCGTGACTGACTTTAAGTCTCCCATTTGGCACTTTATCCGATTTTACCAAGTGGCGGAGACTACCGGGTGTTAAACCCGTAGATTATCGGTCATGACGCCAGCTTTCATGCGTGGATTCCAAGGTGATACATGAGGCGCAGGGCATGATGCTCACAACGAACCCGGATCGACTTGATCCGTTAACTTCACTAGAGCCAATATACCCGTGAAGTATAGCGCCTATCGCGTTTGAATTCGCCCCGCATATCTTCTTTGTAAAGGTGATGCAGGGAAGTGCTTAGTCTCAGGTTGCATTGTTAGCCCTCTTCCGACTCGCCTAACTGGGTGAGGAAGACTTCAATCGAGGGCTTCTGAAGAGCTTCTCTCGCTCTCTTTGATAAGCGAAACATAGAGAGTGATCCCGTGATATTGGCCAATTGTGCCATTACATCAAAGTGTATGGAGAGTTCGGTTCCTTATCTCTTCCAACGGGCGATCAATCGAGATCGCCGGGTTGAACTTCATGCGGCCGCTTTGTCAGTAGCTTCGCGTACCACCGCTGTTGCACTTTCTCTCAGGCGAGTGAGGGGATTTGTTGGTACCCCCGCCCGAGACGCCTTGGCATTAGGGTCGGGACTTCCTGGATTGTATTTGTACTCGCGGTCCACTCGTGGCGCGGCTTCGTGTTCCTTCTGACACCGGAATGTTACCACTGCTCATCGCCTCCTCCGAATTGCGGAAGTAGCATGACATGCCTTTCCTCTCGCGGCTTTTTCTTCAAGAAGAGGCTACCCATTGCTCGCCTTCCAAGAACTGTGGACCCACAAGACTTCGCCATTCGGGTCAGATACGATATAAGTCCTTTCGGCGTTGTTTGTGCGGGTCGCCATTCACCGCTTCATCGCAACTTTGACCACCGTTCAGTTCAAACCATGTCAACGCACCGACCAAACTTATGGATACCGTGATTCCCCGACCTTCTTTCTTTGGACGGCCATAGTAATGACCCTACATCACTAAAGCCCTGATTTTGTCCTTAATAAACAGATTTAGTGGTGATGAACCGCCTATGGTACGCACATGATCTTGGGTCATTCGTGGTTCATCGCCTCTTGATTCTCGATCGAGGGAGCTTGATCTTGTTATTTTCACAAGATATTTGAAGAGACCGGAATCTCGCCGTCCCTAAAGGAATAGGACTTCGAATCTCGCTCTAAGACCTTTCTCGCTTTTGTGGCCCAGTTGCCACGCTTGATCGTCTGCTGCTGGCCGCTGCATTAAGCTGGCTGCCGCTGCCGGGTTGAGTTGAACGCTTTGTTCGCGAACCGCCGCCTGCTGTTTTTCCTTTGCCACGTGGACAAAGTTACGCCGAATTGCTGTTTCCGGCCGACTCTCTCGCTTTTTCCTTTTGAGGAATCCTCGGCTTGTTTCCACTAACCTTCAAGTCCTTCCATCGCTATCGGTTGTATCATTGCTTCAAGCACATCTATTGATAAGTTGTCGCGGCAGTGTTTGAGGATGAACTCCTCGTTATTGATCCCGGCAGCTCATTGCCTTGTTCCGAATCGCTTAACAAAGATGTCCACTCGCTTCCCGTTTTCGCTTCGCCGAGCACCCCATCGATACCTCGGTGATCGCCATCAAAGAAATTGGAAGCTAGACTCTATGTCGCCCCAAATGGAATGCTCCTCGCTTGAGACGGCGGACTATTTCGCCCCACGGCGGGTGCCGACGAATGACCGAACCATCGTGGGTTCAAGCGTAAATAACTCCGAGGTGTGACTTGAAATAAATCAGGCGTCGTCGGGAACCCTTCCCGCCAAATGGTGTGAAGTTTATTAAGTTAAACTTTGACTGCACGGATTGATTCCCACCTCTGTATGGGCAAGGAATACCCGTTTCTTTACTTCTTGAGCGAAATCAATGAGTTGATTTTGTTTCCAAGTCTTTGATCTTTCGCTTCCCCGAAAGCAAAAAGAGCGCCGCGGTTCGTGGGGTTATCATCTTCTCGTGCTTCCTCCCGATCCGACCGCTATCATCTTCATCGACGCTGACGCTACGACTCGATTCACCTTGATGTTTTGTCGTGGCTTGACTGGTCGCATTTCTCTCATCGTCGCATGGCCAACTCCATTTCTAACTTGAAGTTTTCCGCTGTTTATTCAACGCTGCCTAGCATTTTGGCCACTTGATCGTGACGATCATAAGCAGCTTGGGGCCCTTCGCTAGATACAAGATGATCGACGCCACGGAGCCAATATCTCGACGATCATCCTCCGCTGGGTAACCCTTCGCTTATCGATCTGACCGCCGGATAGTCCCGACCGCAAATGAGTTAGCCGCGATGCGCCGAATAGCCCGTGACGATGATTCTTTTGCGGTCATATTAGTGACCTCTCGCAACTCACCCTCTCGAGATCGCCTTTTGCGAATCGCCTTGTCCTAGGTCTCGCATCTCCGCGGTGAGTCTCTCGAAGACCGACACTTCGAGCTTGATGGCAATTGCACCGAGCATCGCCTTAATGAGCTTGAGCACAAGCATGATCGCACCAATTTGGGGAATCCCTTCGAGATTTTCGCACTTCTTGCACGGTAGTACGTACCATCAGGCAGTGTAATGGAAAGCAACCCGCCGTGATGGCGCGATCTTTCGTATAACGCCCCCTCATCGATGAAAACGCCTCCTTCCGAGGACGGATCAACCCATCAAACTTCCGAAGTGACTTCAGACTTTCGGCCGATGTGAGTGCGGTTCTCGGCAGAATTTCTGACTTCATTTTAAGTCCGATAGGAGGCTATAGGAATCTTCTTGTCCTGTTGAACGGGTGCACTTCGCATGAGGAGGACCCGCGATTCTCCTCCAGGACCAAGACGATCCTTGATAGTCCGGTTTGGTAGTGGTGACGGTTTCACCATTCACCTATTCGTGACGCATTGTCTTTGGAGGCTGTCGCTTGGGCTTCGCTGGATTTGCAACGCCAGATCCTTCGCTGGTGCCGGTGACGAGGGCAACCGAGGTTGGGGCACCATTAGACTTGGGCCGCCAAACCGGTGGTATCGCTGGTGGCTTCTTTGCCACTCTTCTTTAACTCACGAGCCCGTTGCACCAAAGCTCGCTGCAAGGAGTGCGCGCCGCTTCCGGATGCGCCTCGGAGGTGGAGCGTGTCCGCTTGACACGGACTCACTGCTGGTTGACGCTTGGTAACCGTCGATCACTTGAGGTCGGCTCTCCGCGGAGTTTGATCTTAGATCCGCCAGAAGCGACCCCATCCATGGACCGCATGGCTTTGGCAAGCTTGCCGCCATGCTTTGTCGCCGCCTTTGGCTCGAGAGCCGGGCATCGCTATGCCTCATCTCGCACCATCCGGACTTCGGCCGGCGGATTTCGCACCGCTGCGCTGGAAGGTTGACTCGCCGCCCCGCTCTACATCGGAGGCCCATCGGTTCTCTTGCGCTGAGACCTTCTTGGAGCCGCGGGGAACGGATCCGAGGAGGGTGAGGATAGGTACTCCTCGAACTTCTCCGTCGAACTCGACCTTCTTCCACCGGATAGGAATCCGCCGCAAGACGCACTCCACCGATTCGAGGTCGGGCGGGTTCCCACCGGTCGCCTTTGTTCGCTGTAAAAGTCGGATGATTGTCATTGATTTGAATTTGTTTACGCTTTTGCCTACAACAAAATTCAAAAAGAAATTGCCTTTTATTTTAAGGCGCATAATGAAAATCAAAAAGATTGCACTTTTCCTAAACAAACACGCAGGATCTCTGCTATGTCGAGGTCCCGCCATGGGTTCTTTGCCCGTGCCGGGACTTTTGTGTCCGTGGACCACCGCAATTCGATCCGTAGAGACCCGGTCTCGAACTGATGTAAAGGCTCGCTTCACTTAAGGAAACGGTTACCGGGGATCCACACTCACGGCGAGAGGATCACTGAGCGGTGAGATCTACTAGAGAAATCACAGCATCCCCGAGAAGACGGCTTAATCTAGAGGGTATCCGATTTCGACCAATTCTGTTACTCTTTGCTTATAGATCTGACGCCGACGGATTTGAGCTCGCCAAGTGCTCTGAACCCACGATACCGTAGATCTCGCAAGAATGGTCCCAGCTCTTCCAAATCACCAAAAACCAAGCCTCCCAAGCCTTGAAATCCCCCAAATCCAAGACCTTCCCCATCTCAAGACCCCCCATTTGTACAAAAAGAGGGGGTGTGTGCTGCCAAGTGGTTTCTGGCCATTTCAATGAGCCACCATGTCGTTTAGGCTGCGCCTGGCCATGGTGGTCGGTGTCACCTCTGCCACTTTCGAGCACCTGCTGTTGTTGAGGTGGCTCTGGCCAGTGGTTTGCCACCTGGCCATTTGTCGAGGTGTCGCTTCGCCGTTTCCTCACTGCGCCGCTTTCTCCGCCGATTCTTTCGCGCATTTCGCCGAATTTTTCGGTCATCCGCTTAGTTTTTGCTCCGTGATGCCGCCATTGGGCTTGAGTTCGTCCCATCAACTTCGTGAGCTTTCCGACGCCGCTTTGCACGACGAGGATGCATTTTATGACGCCGGTTTGTCAATGGATCGGTTTGCTGTCAACCCATCGCCACGAAGCTTGCCGCTCGGCATCGATAAGCAATTTTATGCCTACAACGAAGTTGTAGTCTCGAGGTTTGCAAAGGAATATACCCACAAAATACCATCAACTTGCCAATTTAAAGAAGTTAATAAAATAATTAATTCATTTGATATCTTCAAACATTCCAATTGAAGTTGGTTAATACTCAAGAAAACGCTTATCATAACTCCAATGTAATTTTTTAAGAAAATCATTTCATTATAGTTATACAAAACCAAGTTTAACTCAAAAATTTAATTTGAAAGTTTTGAAAAGAACATGCTAACTCTTTGTTTTAAACAAACTTCAAGTCTTTAAATCCATTTAATTTTTCAAGAACATATACAAATATAACATGATTAGTATGATATTTTTTTTTAAACTCTTTTATTCTTGGTGGTTTTGTTCTTTTAATCTGCTTTCTAAGTGACCATTTAGCGAAGTTTTGGGCCAATGAATCCCAACCCAATTGGGCTTAGGTTATTAAGTATAGAAATACTCCTCTGCTTAATTAATTACTCAATTTAGGCTTAGTAAAATAGAACCACCAATGATTTTAAGAGAAATTTTTCTTCTTTTATTAAGTTAGTATATATATGTGTATATGTATATATATTCGAACAATATTTGATCAAGACAACTTGAAAAATTATTTTCAACTCTAAGTTAGGCATGCCATTACTTTAATTAAAAATCTAAGTTAAAACTTAAGTAAAGTATACTACTTTGAAAATCATTTCTGAGAAATTTATTTGAGTTATCATAAAAGGTAAACTTGAGTATAGAACTAACTAAGGATTAGAAGACTTAAATTCTATCAAATAGATCAATTATTAATCAACTCTATTAAGTTGGCAAGTGATTTTTTTTTTTATGATGAAAAGAGAAAAAAATGACAAGAAAAAGAGGGAAAAAAAAATAACTAAGATAAAGATAAAATGACTAAATCCCACCCCCACACCTAAATTTTGCATTGTCCTCAATGCAAATTCTATTATGCACAAAGTAAAATGATAATAATTGAAGCACTTACATTTGTTCGCTAGCCAACAATGATAAAAATTCTGCAAATACCTTCAAGATATAATAAAATTTATTCTCTTTTTTTTTTTTTTTTTCATTTTTTTTTTGTTTTGAAAAGACAAGAAACTCTCACATGAGAGAAGAATAAATTTTTTATTATTATGAGACAAAAAATAAAAATGTAGAATAAAAGATGAAACATGAGAAGCTCACATTCTACATTAAATCCTACCTTATTGTCGAAAATTCCACCTAAATTTAAAGAATTTCAAGATGATATAATCAATGATGTTCTCAAATTCTAAAATTCCAAGGTTTGCAATGTGTTTTGCAGAAATTAAGGTAGGTCTTATTGGTGTTATGCATTTTGAACTTAGATTTTGATTAATGACAATTTGACATTTTGGTTGCTCTTTCAAAAATCTAAGCTCATCGAAAAGAGTTCTTCAATGTTGCATTCAAAAGGCATGTATTCAACACGCTTCCTCATTTTGGAAAATCAAATCGAATTTTTAAGATTTCCACTCATGAAAGAATTCTCAAAACTAATGTCGATTCATTCTCTACTTGCTAAACTTTCGATGTAATTGATTTCAAAGGTCGATTATCAATATTACTCGATTGAAAATATTAAGTTCAGCAATGATTCCAAAAAGACTTCATGTGACCGCATGACAGAGCATTAGAAGTGGCTAAGAACGGTCTTCCTAAGATCACGCGTATCCGTCTTTGGGATTGGAAACGGTTTCGCTTCAGACTACTTAAATCAACAGGAAAATAAAGTCTCCAACCTTATCAATACATCCGTTATTTCACCCATAGGGACCTTAATGCATCTATCACTAATCAAGTGTGCATCTAGTTGGCTTGAGTTCCCGACACCTAGTTGTTGGTAGATTGAATATGGAAGCAAGCTGCCGCCTTAAGTAGTATTACCAATGATACATGAGATGGTAGGACAACCCGATCCTTATGTTTCAATGGTACGTAATCCGGAGAGGACTTCACCGATATTGGCGGCAGAAAGACTTTCTTTGGAACATTCATTTGCCTCTTTTGGTACATAATTCCTTTAAAAATTTGGCATAAGAAGGAATTTGTTCAATGACATCTAAAGAGGAATGTTGACTTTAACCTCGCTTGAAAGTCTCTAGAATTTTCTCCTCCCGAGAGGAGTGCTTCCTAGCCCCGAGTCTATCCTGTAAGGAGCAACCGGTTTAAATTGATTAGACTGCTCGTTCAGTTCTCCGAAATCATGTAAGGGCTGATTTAGTAGAGAGATATCGAAGGAGAGAGAATTTGTTCTCGTTCAAGGGTTTCACTTGGAGGCATTCTAACCCGATTATCGACTGCCCGACCGTAGTGAATGGATTGCATTCACTTCAGGTAGGTTGAACTTGATCCCTGTCCTTCGCGGACCTGCTGACTGAAAGTTCTTTCTCTCTCACTCATGGCATTAGCTAGTTGACCAAGTTGGGTTTCTAACCTAGCTATGGCTTGAGTGTGGAAGTGAGGATTTCCCTGCTGATTGCATGAAGGAATTCAACGGTTTGATGTTTGAGTCAATAAGTTCGTGGTCTGTAGAGGTTTTAATCAAAGTTTCTAGACCCTTTTCCGCATTAAGACGCTTATCATGATCCGCAATTTGAGGAGTGTGATTTGCGATTGGTGATGAGGAGACCGATTTTGAAATGACAGTTTGGTTGTTGAAAATTGAGAGGAACAGATTGCCCCTAGAGAATTGTCGGGTTGAAGAGGGAGTGAAATTTTGAT
The DNA here is from genome assembly GCA_012295165.1 of Asparagus setaceus. Classification (NCBI taxonomy): domain Eukaryota; kingdom Viridiplantae; phylum Streptophyta; class Magnoliopsida; order Asparagales; family Asparagaceae; genus Asparagus; species Asparagus setaceus. Next base: position 20,034,452 of record CM022703.1, on the reverse strand, counting down.
TTCTGAGTAGTTTCGGTTCCATGCAAAATTGATGATTTCTCCAACCCGATTGTAGGTTGGAGAAAATGGATCATTTAACTGGACAAATGCATGCTTATCCGACCTAGTGGTGACCGCTCCTAAAAGAGGACATTCCTCCAAACATGAGATGGAGACAGCATGCTATGACAACCCGAGGCAACTTGGTTGATTTGAGCCGAGCTCTCTTTGACTTCTAAAGCTTCTAACCTACGCGATGATTGTCGCCATCTTTGCTTCAGAGGCTATGTTTGTTTCTGGCGACGTATCAACGGTTTTGGGTGGGAACCGATGAAACACGGTCATCACAATGTTCCCACCATGTTTTTCTGATAAACTCTCTAAAAGTCCCAAGCTTCATCTGCATTTTTCTTCATGAAATCCCCTTGACACATTGACTCTAAGGAAGTTTTGAAGAATAATCCAATCCTTCATAAATGATTTGGCATAATCGCCACTTTTCAAGACCATGGTGAGGACATTGGATAAGAAGATCTTTGAATTTGTCAAAATACTTCCAAAAAGGTTCTCCGACAATTTTAAAATTTTGAATGCCGCTTCTAAGCTTGATTGTTTTATGGATAGAAAGAAGAATTTTTCAAAACTGCCACAAATCCACCCCAAGTTGAGATGGAATCTGCGGCAAGCTATACCATTTTTGGCTTTGTGCTTAAGGGCAAATGGAATAAATCGAGTTTGATCGCATCTTCGCTAGTCCCTCATATTAATCATGAGGCAAACTTCTTCAAATTCGAGATAAAGATGTATGCCTTCGGTTTCGAATTCTAAGAATTTGGGAAGCATGTTTATGAAATGCGGTCGGTTCAAAATTGGTTTCATTTACCTCGGGAGTTTTATGCAAGAAGGGATTGCATTTCTAGTGGGGTAACAAACATCTTGAAGAACAGGGTGGTATTATTTCTGCTTGGTTCAAGAGATGAATCAAAACGAATTAAACGATTAGTATTATCCCTAACCCAAGTTTGCATACACCAAAATCAAAAAATTTTTTTATTTGAAAAGGATAAGAGAAAAAGTTAAGAAGATGATGAGAAAAGAAAATAAGGAAAACTAAATAAATCAAGGCAATCACTTTCCAATCACCCTAACTCTAGGGTTAAGCCAAACTTGACTTAGACTAGCTCCTAACCAAAAATTCCCTTAGTGAAAAGATCAAAGTTTACTTGGGTAATTAGCCGTAAGGATAGTACTAGAGGGAGATCAAAGATCAATTAAGTACTTTTCCTTTCTGATTTCACGCAACCCCTAAACCTTGCCTTAGACACAATTAATCCAAATAAACTGGACCGTTCACTTAAGAAATTATTGTTCCTTAATGAGCTTGAATCCTTAGGGGCCAACGCCTAATCAAATTTTAAGAGGCTTGGGTATAGTGAGGAATTAGTGATTTTGGCTAAGGAAAGGGTGATGAAATCCCTCACCTTATCTTGATTAATGGGTTTTGCCCTTAAGATATTTTCAAGTATGTGCCAAATCAAGATGCTCAAATCACTTGGTGAATTCCTACTATTATATGAAATGCAACCCTAAGAATTAAAAGCAACTAAAAGGATGCAAAACAAAAATCTTTTTATTTTTTATTAAGGTCGACAATAAAAAAAATGAAGTTTATTAGGGTCCATAAGGGAAAAAAATCCTTTTATTTTTATTTTTTATTTTTTTTTTATCCTAATTGTCTCTAATGTATATGAACTATCTAAAGGGTGGAATTGAAAATACTAGATGGAGAAGTTACCCACGCAAAAGCAATGCAAAGCCTCGTTGGAGGCAATTCTTCAATCTTGAATCTTCAACTCTTGATCTTCAAGCTCCAAGTTCCACACAAAAGAAAACACACAAAATAAAACCAAACTTAATGAAAATCCTACTTATGCACCGTCATCAAGAATCTACCAAAAACTTTATGGGAAATAAATGGTTACCTTAGTTGCAAGTATACAACCTTTATCAAGTTATAGTATAAAGATTATCGATCCCACGAGGAACGGAAGTAGGAGGAGTTTTACTCAAGTTTTGTTCTCAAATTATACGACAATTAGGAGTTTATGTACAAAAAAATAGAAGTAAGAAAATGGTGAGGATGTGGAGGATAAAAGAGAGTGGATTGTGGATTATGTGCAAAGGAGGAGAAAATAAAGTTGAGAGTGTGGTGGTGGTTATATGCACATAATAACAAAACTAAGTTTGAGATTATATGCACATGGAGGAATATGAGATTGAGAGAAAATAAGTGCAAAATAAAAGAAAGCAAGATTGAGAGAGAGAGGAGAGAGTAAAGGAAAATCAAAATCAAGAATAAAGAAAATAACAAACAAATGAAAAATAAGGATAAGTGCAAAATCAAGAAGGTAAAGTATGGAGGATTAATTAAAGATATGAGGAATCTAGAGTAGATCCACTTAGCTTATCTCAATCTCATGAAAATGAGTTGGATTTTAGCTAGTTTCAAACAATCTCTGGGATCCCAACATAATAGCTCCACACTTAGAAAGGGTAATTCCCAGAGGGTTCTAGCCTCAAGGTGAATTAAAGGAAAGAAAAATCTATTCTAGAAAGTAAATACATTGCATGAAAGTAAATTGCAAGGAATTAAATTGCAAGAAAGTAAATTGCATGAAAGTAAAGTGCATGAAAGTAAATCTAAGCTACAAAGCAATAAATGAACAAGGAAGAAAATGAAAAGAAATAAAAGGAAAACCAACAACTCCTCGATCTTAATCTAATCCTCCTTTGGTCCTTGGATTAGAAGAAGAGAAAGGAAATTGAAGGTGAAACATTTCATTTATTGTGTAACAAAAGTTACAATTTTGGAAGGTCTTCAATTAAGAGTGACCCTCCTCTCCAAATGGAGTTTTTATAAAATATTTCACAAAAACACTCACCTTCACCCCTATTTATAGCCCAACGAGTTGATGTGAACCATTGATCAAACCTAGCCAAAAGGAAGAGAAATCCACCCTAATTGAATCGTTGAACCGACGGTTAATCGATGCTAGCCAACCGTAAGCCAAATGGCCAACCGTTGGTCAACCGATTGTTCCCAACCTAATTTGTCTTTTCTTGATTTTTCTTCACGAATTTCTCTTGGATCAATTTGGTATCTTGGGCCTTGGTTTGTCTTCAATTTGGGGTAGAAATTCGTAGAATTTGAGTCATTTGGGCTTTTATTCATTATTTCTTTATTAACCTGCAAAATAAGATAAAATGATTATTAGTAATATCGCTATTCATATAACATAGGTAATAAGGGTATAAAAATGTAATTAAAATGTGATAATCAACGACGAGGCCCTTGTATATTCCCCTGATACCGCCGCTCTCATTGACCGCACCTTAGACACCATGCCGACACGCCAGTATGTCATGGCGCCCCAACGAGGAGCATGATCATATTCATTGCGGGTTTATTACCCAACAGCTCGTTCCTGTGTTCCAACAGAATCGATCATCTACTTCGCCCCGAATTGTGGGTTGGACACACCGCCTGATGAGCTTTTTGTTCCACCGACTTTGAAGAATCTCGCTAAATTGGGCGCAGAGATGCCGCCGTCCATAGATTCTTTCTGGTTCACTCCGCAAGCAAGCACCGGTGGGGTCGCTTAACCAACTACGCCCTCAACCGATGGGATGGAGAACTTCGAGCCGCGCCTCAGATTCGCCGATTGCGGCCACCATGTATGGTTTTCAATCAGCCAACCATTTCTTCACCTTATTCGAGCTTTATAATCCGTGATTCAATACATTTTTACTAAACACGGCGAAGTTGGGGTTGGCTTTTACATGATGTACCGTGATTGTGTCTACCCATGGGGAAGATGCTATATCGTGAGTACTTTCCTCCAATCGAACTTAGCCTGGCTAAAGGAACACACCATCGCTATAAGACTTTATGGATCTCACTTGTCATTATTATATAGCTCTCACCAACTGAACCTTTTGCCAAAGGAAATTACAAGTGAGTCCGGCGCTCGCCAATTACTTGTTCCAAAGATTGGAGGACAAATCGGCGCGAGGATATGTGAACTGCCACCGCCACTCCTTCAAGGTTAATGAACTGATCGAGAGGTCCGAGGCTAACTCCTATACGCCACTACGCCAAAGATGGCTTTCCTCCGTGGACCAAGTTTCATACCTCTTCGTGGCATGCTATGAGTCCAAATGCACAACTCTTCTAGTCGGCTATCTTGTAACTGCTAAAGAAATGTGTGGTTCCATATCAATCTGATGATGCTTTACCTTTGAGGTCCTTTACCCTACAGCCGCCTTGCCCACAAGAAGGAACTCTCTCCTTCCGGTGATGGTGGCCAATATTCACCGCGGGATTGCACATATAGTTCGAAAGGCCATCGAGAAAGGACGAGCCATCGCCACGCATCCCTTCCATCCGTAGAGCTCCCATATACCTATTTGATGGCCTGTCGGGTTCTTCGCCGTCCCGACATGATGTCGGCACCGGTTCCACAGATTCGCCTACTCCTTTCTTGCCGTTGGTAGAGGATTGTAGATGGAAGGGACGGCTTTACGCAGATCAAGAAACGATGCATTCATAAAGGGTGGATCTTTCGTGATGTTTTCCTCGATTCTTCGTCAATATGGTGAGTCCTGGTCGACGAGGAGGTGCCGAAGACACACCGACTTCACTTGACATTGGTCGCTTAACCGGCTAGTGAACATCGTGCCGTGGTATCTCTCTTTCCGAAAAGGAGGAATGCTTCATTGAGCCTTATTTTCCCCTCGCTTTGCTCGCCAGCCGTTACTTACTCAACTTTATGTTGGGAACCCGAACCGCCTGCACACTGGTGGACTTGTGGATGGCCTTCGAGCATGGTTGTGAGCCATGGCTGCACGTGCTAGATTCATCTCGAGCTCGCACTCATCGGAATCGACATTCCTCCATGTAGTTGTAGTTAACAGCCTAACGAGCCAGCCCTCGTGGAGGGCTATCTCGACTGCAGCCGGCATCGCTATGGTGGCGACACTCGACCTCCCCGTGATGTCGCCAAGTCCGTAGGAAGCGCCGCCAATCTCATCCACCAATTGAGATCGAGGGGAGTTCCACCACTGGTAGGGACTTTAGAAGAGGACCAAGCTGAGGTCAGGACCTTGGTACTTTCTTTTCCCCTTCGCTTTCTCATCCTTTCTATTGATTCTCATCCAACTAATTTTCGTGAAAATCCTGAAGAAGAAGAATTTCACCTCTCAGGAGTTAAACGAAGAGATTAGCCCATAAAACTCGCAGAATCCTCACCCGATATAGATTTGACCAAATGATGATCCAACAATGACGTGAGGTGACACCCATGATGTAACCCGAAATTTCGCTTTGAGACTAACATTTCTCCGCTTGCATGTGGGGTTTTAGGATTATGATTCGCTTTGATTTTCCTCACCACAATTCGGCTGGCCCAGTTCTGCTCATGCCGAGCCAAGTTTTACTCAACAAATGTATGGAGCTATGAGGAGGCCGATGTAGGACCCGATTCGTGAATCCACACATCTAACATTGATAATTCCTCTTCCGATGGCTTAATGCGAATTGAACGACTCTAATTCAGACCCCCACTAATTGCTCTTCGCTTTTGCTCTTTAGAGAGATTGCGTGAGACAAATGCACAAACCATATAGGCAAGCTAATTCCATCGGGAGGTAAGTAGCTTTACCTATTGTTCGTCAACTCGCCTGCATTCGCTTTCCTAATGCTTTCTTTTTAGACTTCTCAATGGAAGATTTCGGAAGTCGGTTTATACGTAATATTCCATGGATGACTCCGCACGACTTGGTCCCGTGGACGCATGCATTTGGTGAAGATTTACTTGAAGCTACCATCTCAAGAAGGTATGAATTTTCCCTTCTCATTAATATAGGACCACCGCTTGCCAATACCACTATAATTAAAAGAGGTCAGACGCTTTGTGTAGTGGCAGGACTCCTCTTCTCCGCCGCCGATCGCTACCACAAACACCGTTGAGATAGATGAGCTCCATCGAGGGCTCACCAGCGGCTGACAAGATCCCGCTGATAGATACGCCCGTAGACTCACTAGCCTCCGAACCTACAATCAAGGAGACTCGTAAGAGTCCTTTAGCCAAATAAGTTTTCGCCAATTTTCTCGATCAAGATTCTAAAGTCCTCTTTCTTTCCGGTAGAGCCTACATCTTGACTCCATGATCCGGCGAGCATTGATGCCGGATGAAGATCCATCCCATCTTATTATCCGCTTGAAGTACGCCATTCTTTTGGTGAACACGCGATCGAAAAGGTCCTTCATGGCGGCTTTCTTCATCGCCAAAGCCATCGCTGATCCCCTGATGGCCTTGATACGGATATGGTTATCCCGAGCTGGCTCGTGCCATTGTTGATGACCTCACCCATCCGAGGGAAGCTTCAGAGACCGCAAGAATCGCGGGTACCGGGCTTCCTACATAGCCGCCGATCGACGCCGCAGAGGCATGGCGCGATGCTCGGTTTTTACCGGGCTCAAGGTCCGATGCGAGAGACCGCTACCGCCGGAGCCGCGTAATAAACATATTCTTCCCTAAACCATATCCGTGATCGGGTAGGGCTAACGCGAGAGGATAATATCGTCCGGAGAGAGCCCATGCCGAGGAAGACAAGATGAGCGCTTGGAGCTCGCTAAGGCTAACAAGGAAGAAGCTCGCCGCCGATCTAGGGAACTCGAACCGCCGGGCGTAAACCGGCCGAGATGGAAGAGGCAGCTACGAAGACACTAAATACCGATGAGGCGCCCTTCGTATCGAGCCGCAGAAGAACTCCACCAGCTTACAATGATGAAGTGTCTCAACTTGAACAACAAATCTTTTATCATAGACTTGATGTTTAAACAGCTAGCTTCGCTATGTTTAATTCAACTAATAAGATTTATTCCTCCATTATTTATTATGATTCTTTACTTCATCGTAAATAATTAACCATAATACTTATGATTTTGGCAAACCTCACCATCAACGGGTTTGATTAGCCTTTACCGCTTAAGCTGGCTAGGCGGATTATCCGATTCGCTCAAGACGGACGCTGTGCTAAAAGAATGAAACTCTTCTAGACTTGTTGCTATGATATTGAATACATAGGCTCTGATTTTTACGGGAGACCACCCCAACGCTGTTACGTAGACTCATCCCTTCTTAGGCTTCAGATAAAATACCCCGTAATCGATCTCGTGTCTTCTTCAATCGGAAAGAACTAAACCGCAACGGCAGGAGGCGCTGACTTTATCCCTTCTTAGGCTCGGATAAAATACCCCGTAATCAAACTCGTGTCTCTTCAATCGAGAAAGACTAAACCCGAACGCCATGAGGGCGCTGGCTTTATCCCTTCTTAGGCTTCGATAAAATACCCTTAATCGAACTCGTGTCTTCTTCAATCGGAGAAAGACTAAACCGCAACTGAGACGCTGACTTTAGGGTTATTGGCCAACCCCAGCCCCCTCAACGGTTTGATGAGCCTTTACCAACTACCGCTTGAGTGGCTAGCATGTAGATTATCTAAACCGCTCTACACACAACGCTGTGCTAAAAGAATGAAACTCTTAGACTCAATGCTACAATGTTGAATACGCAGGTTTCGCCTTTTTTCACGGAAGACTAACCCGCAACGCTGTAGAAGCGCCGCTTTATCCCTTCTTCTTCTTCGGATAAAATGCCCCATAATCGATCTCTTCTTCCGGGAAAGACTAAACCGCAACGCAGTTAGACGCTGGCTTTATCCCTTCTTAGGCTTCGGATAAAATGCCCTTTAATCGAACTCGTGTCTCTTCAATCGAAAAGATCTAAACCCGCAACGGTGCATGCTGGTTTGATCCTTCTTAGGCTTGATAAAATACCCCCTTAATCAACTCGTGTCTTCTTCAATCTAAAAGACTAAACCGCAACGCTGCAGTTAGCGCTGGCTTTATCCCTTCTTAGGCTTCGAGATAAAATACCCCAAGAAGAATCTTGGATTAAGGAGTTTTGATTGATAGGATTAAATTGGTGAGAGAGGAGGAACTTTATGTTCTATTTTCTATCGAAACCACAGTGGGCCCCGCTATAGGAATCAAGAGGGTTCGACGCCCTTCCGCCGACGACTTGATCCAAACAATCTCTACAAGATACCTTCACGCCACCTAAGATGAAAGATGGAACTAAAAGTGGGATCTCCACTTCGAGAACCTAAAAGACTCAGCACCTTCACGGACAACCCGGTCCGAAAATCCCTACGATACCTTCACCAGCTACCTAGAGAGGGATGGAACTAAAAGTGGGATCTCCACTTCGAGAACCGAAGGACTCAAAGCGCACCTTCACGGACAACCTGTCCGAAAACCTACAAGATACCTTCACCGGCGCTACCTAGAGAGAGGATAGAACTAAAAGTGGGATCTCCACTCGAGAACCGAAGGACTCAGCGACCTTCACGGACAACTGGTCCGAAAATCCCTACAAGATACCTTCACGGCTACCTAGAGAGGGATGGAACTAAAAGGGGATCTCCACTTCGAGAACCGAAGGACTCAAAGCACCTTCACCGACAACCGTCTCGAAAATCCCGCAAGATACCTTCACGGCGCTACCTAGGAGAGGGATGGAACTAAAAGTGGGATCTCCACTTCGAGAACCGAAGACTCAGCGTGACCTTCGCTCGGACAACCCTGTCCGAAAATCCCTACAAGATACCTTCAGTCACGCTACCTAGAGAGAGGGATGGAACTAAGAGGATCTCCACTCCAGAACCGAAGAACTCAGACCTTCAAAGGACAACCTGGTTTGAAAACCCTACAAGACCTCACCGGGCGCCACCTAATAGATGGATAGAACCCTTCCGCCTATCACTTAAAGGGATCTTACTGAGAGGAAGAATTTTATATTCTATTCCTGGGTGAAAGGGATTTTGAATGGCCTCTTGTTCATAGAAGGAATCAAGAGGATCTTGTAATGTACCGTAAAATTGTAGACCTACCGCCAAGGAATTTGATCGGTGGGGAAATTATAATGGAGGATAAATTTAGGGTTATCCTCAAGGAAAGTGGGTGAAACATACCACAGGAACTTCCCTCACGAACGGGTTATCTCAAGATACTAAGGGTAGTATTTCTTCAGAACTTCCCATTTCTTGGCATTAATTGCCTGGCCGCCATTTTGGGTAATTAGGCGATACGCACTATTAGAGTAGACCGCTTTATTACAAACGGATCTCCCATTTAGGTTCAATTTACCTTTTTGGAAGTGAGGATTATTGGTCGCCGAGCAGAGGACCAAATCTCCTTCTTTGAAACTCCTGTCGCATTCTCTTGTTGAAAGCTCTCGACATCCTAGCTTGGTAGAACTCAATGCATTGTTAAGCTTCCAGCGCTTTTCATCCAACATCTTGAGCTCTTCGACGCTTTCGATGTTGTTTTCAATCGCCATCTCCGCTGCAAGAGCTGCATGCGAGGACGGAATCCGATTTAATGGAGAACCGCTTCACGTACCACAGACCGTAGAATACCGGGTCTCTCCAAATATGCGTATTGCATACAGCGATATGCCCAGAAAAGCTTTCGAAGTTTATCGTCCCGCCTCGCTTTTTATTCTTCACAAGCTTCGACAAAATCTTGATAATCGTTTGTTGAACGCCTACCAATCCATTTGCCGCCGGATTATGTCAGCCACGGAGACATTTGTATCTTGAACTTTCAAAACCCGATGAAGAAATTGCCATGAATTGGGACCGCTTGTCATGCACGACCGTCGCCGGACACCATGTCGATAGATGACATGGTGTTTGATAAACTTGATGACGGTGACCGCCTTTGACTTCTTTTAGTGGGATTGTTTCAAACCACTTTGAGAAGTAATCGCTGATCGCTAGAATAAACCGACGCCTTTGATTGACGGAGGAAAATGGGACCTACAACGCCCATTCCCCATGTCTCAATGGCCGATGTGTCAAGGATGCAACCGCCGAGGTCGATGGCAATTCTGCGGAATTTGACACGCTGGCACTTCCGAGCGCATTCGACCGCGTCATTAATCATTGTGGGCCGTGCAGCCCATTCTCCGATTCGATCAGAGCTTGGGACCGCCGGTAAGACCACATTCACCTTCGTGCTTCCTCAAGGACCTCTTCGCCTCCTCTTGTTTGAAAGGCATCGGAGTAAAGACCGGCCATACCCCTATAACATCCGGTCTCAGGTTAAAAGAATCTTGAGCCACCGATTGACTTTCTCCCCTTACGCTCTCGCAAAATACCGCATGAAGGTCGATGATAGGAAAGCCAATCTCGGGCTCCATTTGGTTTGGGTTGCATGCACCTCTTGGTAACTACCTTTGTCTTCTTGTACCTTGTCGATATTGGCACAAAGAGTTGATGAGTCCCGACCGTGAACTAACCGCTTCGGCCTCGTGAGGTCAGGCCAAAGATACAAATTAACGCTGCCAATGCATCCGCATGTTAAGGCTGACATATTCATGAAGAACTCTTCGAACGAAGTCCGCCATTTCAACAGCCTACCGATGATAGGGGACTAGATCGTGGTTCTAACCAGAAGTCACCACGGATCGCGCTTGACTATCAATTCGCGCCAGATGCTTCGATATTCGACCCCAGCCTCTTGGCGAACTAAGTCCAATAAGTAGCGCATTGTATTCGGCTACATTATTAGAGCAAGGTTCGTTGAGTGAATAACACGGGGCATGACATGATGACTGGGAAATCAAGACAACTCCGACTCAAATGGGAGATTTTAGAACATCTGTGGCACTTGCCACGCAGGTAGCTCGTGAAGCCCGGCCAAAGCATACGCCATATTTGTTGGTGCGATGTAGTGTTGAATTTCGGACTTCATCCTAAGATCATCGATAGCTTGATGGGAAATAAATGATTACCTCTTAGTTGCAAGTATACAACCCTATCAAGTTATAGTATATAAGATTATCGATCCCACGAGGAACGGAAAGTAGGAGGAGTTTTGCTCAAATTTGGTTCTCAAATTATGCCGACAATTAGGAGTTTATGTACAAATAAAACTAGTGAGAAAATGGTGAATGTGGATGGTGGAGAGATAAGAGAGTGGATATGGATTATGTGCAAAGGAGGAGAAAATAAAGTTGAAAGTGTGGAGGGTTATATGCACATAATAACAAAACTAAGTTTGAGATTATATGCACATGGAGGAATATGAGATTGAGAGAAAATAAGTAAAATAAAAGAAAGCAAGAGAGAGAGAGGAGAGAGTAAAGGAAAATCAAAATCAAGAATAAAGGAATAATAAATAAAATGGAAATAAGGGATAAAATAGAATGTGTATGGAGGTAGATATGAGGAATCTAGTAGAATTTTATCTCAAGGAAATGGATGAAACAATGGGATCCCATGAATAGCTCCACACTTAGAAAGGGTAATTCCCTGAGGGTTCTAGCCTCAAGGTGAATTAAAGGAAAGAAAATCTATTCTAGAAAGTAAATACATTGCATGAAAGTAAATTGCAAGGAATTAAATTGCAAGAAAGTAAATTGCATGAAAGTAAATTGCATGAAAGTAAATCTAAGCTACAAAGCAATAAATGAACAAGAAAGAAAATGAAAAGAAATAAAAGGAAAACCAACAACTCCTCGATCTTAATCTAATCCTCCTTTGGTCCTTGGATTAGAAGAAGAGAAAGGAAATTGAAGGTGAAAATTTCATTTATTGTGTAACAAAAGTTACAATTTTGGAAGGTCTCCTCAATTAAGAGTAACCCTCCTCTCCAAATGGAGTTTTTACAAAATATTTCACACTCAAAACACTCACCTTCACCCCTATTTATAGCCCAACGGAGTTGATGTGAACCATGGATCAAACCTAGCCAAAAGGAAGAGAAATCCACCATTAACTGAATTGTTGGAACCGATCGGTTGGCTGGTTAGTTAACCTGTTAGCCAACCGTTAGCCAACCGTTGGCCAACCGTTGGTCAACCGATTGGTTCCCAACCGAATTTGTCTTTTCTTGATTTTTCTTCACGAATTCTCTTGGATCAATTTGGTATCTTGGGCCTTGGTTTGTCTCGATTTGGGCTTCAAATATTGGTAGAAATTCGAGAATTTGAGTCATTTGGGCTTTTATTCATTATTTCTTTATTAGCCTGCAAAATAAGATAAAAATGATTATTAGTAATATCGTTATTCATATAACATAGGTAATAAGGGTATAAAAATGTAATTAAAATGTGATAATCAAATACCCCACACCTAAACTTTTGCTAGTCCTCTAGCAAAGAATAAAAAGAAAACCTAACTCACTTTCGCACAGAATCGCTGTTGTATTTAGCACATACAACAAGCCTTTAAACCCCTAGGTTACCCTAGTGGACAGTTGTAGTCTCGTGAGGGTTTGCAATGAATATACACAAATTCATCTTGCCAATTTAAAGAAGTTAATAAAATAATTAATTCATTTGATATCTTCAAACATTCCAATTGAAGTTGGTTAATACTAAGAAAACGTTTTATCATAACTCAATGTAATTTTCTTAAGAAAATCCTTTCATTATAGTTATACAAAACCAAGTTTAACTCAAAAATTTAATTTAAAAGTTTTGAAACCATGCTAACCCTTTGTTTTAAACAACTTCAAGTCTTTTAATCCATTTTATTTTTCAAGAACATATACAAATATAACTATATACAAAAACATGGTTAGTATGATTTTTTTTTTTACTTTACCTTGGTGGTTTTGTTCTTTTAATCGGGCTTTCTAAGTGACCATTTAGCTTAGTTTTGGGCCAATGAATCCCAACCCATTGGGCTTAGGTCATTAAGCATAGAAATACCCTCGGGCTTAATTACTACCAACTTAGGCTTAGTAAAATAGAACCACCAATGATTTTAAGAGAAATTTTTCTTCTATTTATTAAGTTAGTATATATGTGTGTATATGTATATATATTCTGAACAATATTTGATCAAGACAACTTGAAAAATTATTTTCAACTCTAAGTTAGGCATGCAAAATTTCATTACTTTAATTAAAAATCTAAGTTACAACTTAAGTAAAGTATATTACTTTGAAAATCATTTCTAAGAAATTTATTTGGAGTTATCATAAAAGGTAAACTTGAGTATAGAACCAACTAAGGATTAGAAGACTTAAATTCTATCAAATTGATCAATTATTAATCAACTCTATTAAGTTAAGGACTTTTTTTTTTTTTATGAAAAGAGGAAAAAAATGACATAAAAAGAAAGAAAATGGTAAGAAGAGGAAAAATGACTAAGATAAAGAGCAAAATGACTAATTCCCACCCCACATTAAATTTTGCATTGTCCTCAATGCAAATTCTATTATGCACAAAGTAAAACAAATAAGCATGGAAGCACTTACATTTGTTCGGTCGACTCAACAATGATAAAAGTCTGTAATTACCTTTGGTATGAGAAGGTGGAGTCAAAATTTATTCTCCCTTTTTCTTTTTTTTTTTTTTTGAAAAGAACAAGAAACTCTCACATGAGAGAAGAATAAATTCTTTTATTATTATTGTGGGACAAAAATAAAATGTAGAATAAAAGATAAAACATGAGAAGCTCATATTCTACATTAAATCCTACCTTATTGTCTGAAAATTCTACCCCAAATTTAAAGAATTTCAAGATGATATAATCAATGATGTTCTCAAATTCTAAAATTCCAAGGTTTGCAATGTGTTTTGCAAAGAAATTAAGGTAGGTCTTATTGGTGTTATGCATTTTGAACTTAGATTTTGATTAATGAAAATTTGACATTTTGGTTGCTCTTCAAAAATCTAAGCTCATCGAAAAGAGTTCTTCAATGTTGCATTCAAGAGGCATGTATTTAACACGCTTCCTCATTTTGAAAAATAAACCTGAATTTTTAAAATTTCCAGCCTCATGAAAGATTTCAAAACTAATGTCGATTCATTCTCTACTGCTAAACTTTCTTGGATGTAATTGATTTCAAAGGTCGCTATCAATATTATTTCCGGATTGAAAATATTAAGTTCAAGAATGATTCCAAAAGACAGCCTTCATGTGACCAGCTTCTACAGCTGATGAGAGCATTAGAAGTGGCTAAGAACGGTCTTCCTAAGATCATGTATCCGTCTTTGGGATTGGAAACGGGTTGTGTTTCCGTGACTACTAAATCAACAGAAAAATAAAGTCTCCAACCTTTATCAATACATCGTTATTTCACCCATAGGGACCTTAATGATCTATCACCTAATCAAGTGTGCATCTAGTTGGCTTGAGTTCCCGACACCTAGTTGTTGGTAGATTGAATATGGAAGCAAGTTGACACGCCCCTAAGTCTAAAAGCCTTTATCGATATGAGTATTACCAATGATACACGGGATGGTAGGACAACCCGGATCCTTATGTTTCAATGGCACTTTGAGAGGACTTCACCGATATTGGCGGCAGAAAGACTTTCTTTGGAACATTTATTTGCCTTTTTGGTACATAATTCCTTTAGAAATTTGGCATAAGAAGGAATTTGTTCAATGACATCTAAAGAGGAATGTTGACCCTAACCCGCTTGAAAGTTCTAGAATTTTCTCCTCCCCGAGGAGTGCTTCCAGGCCCGAGTCTATCCTGTAAGGAGCAACCGGTTTAAATTGATTAGACTCGTCTCGGTTCGGTTCCGGGTCATCAAGGGTGTGATTTAAGGAGAGAGAATTTGTTCTCGTTCGTGGTTTCACTTAGAGGCATTCTAACCCGATTATCGACTGCCTATTCAATAGTGAATGGATTGCATTCACTTCAGCTTGGTAGGTTGAACTTGATCCCGTGTCCTTCGGGTTGGGCACGGTTGACTCGAAAGTTTCTCTCTCACTCATGGCATTAGCTAGTTGACCAAGTTGGGTTTCTAACCTAGCTATGGCTTGAGTGTTGGAGGTGAGGATTTGACCGCTGATTGCATGAAGGAATTCAACGGTTTGATGTTTGAGTCAATAAGTTCGTGGTCTCGTGTAGAGGTTTTAATCAAAGTATCTAGACCCTTTTCCGCAACATTAAGACGCTTATCATGATCCGCAATTTGAGGAGTGTGATTTGGTGATTGGTGATGAGGAGACCGATTTTGAAATGATAGATTTGGTTGTTGAAAATTGAGAGGAACTCAGATGTCCCTAGAGAATTGTCGTTGAAGAGGGAGTGAAATTTTGATTTCTGAGTAGTTTCCGGTTCCATGCAAAATTTGATGATTTCTCCAACCCGATTGTAGGTTGGAGAAAATGGATCATTCACCCGACGAAATGCAGCTTATCCGACCTAGTGGCCGACCGGATCCTAAAAGAGGACATTCCTCCAAACATGAGATGGAGATGCATGCTATGACAACCCGAGGTAGAAACTTGGTTGATTTGAGCCGAGCTCGTCTTTGACTTCTAAAGCTTCTAACCCACGATGATTGTCGCCATCTTTGCTTCAGAGGCTATGTTTGTTTCTAGGACGACCATCGGTTTTGGGTTGGGAACCGATGAAACACTGGCCATCACAATGTTCCCACCGTGATGGTTTTCTGATAAACTCTAAAAGTCCCAAGCTTCATCGGCATTTTTCTTCATGAAACCCCTTGACACATTGACTCTAAGGAAGTTTTGAAGAATAATCCAATCCTTCATAAATGATTTGGCATAATCGCCACTTTTCAAGACCATGGTGAGGACATTGATAAGAAGATCTTTGAATTTGTCAAAATACTTCCAAAAGGTTCTCCCGACAATTTTAAAATTTTGAATGTCGCTTCTAAGCTTGATTGTTTTATGGATAGGAAAGAATTTTTCAAAAACTGCCTACAAATTCACCCCAAGTTGAGATGGAATTGGGCAAGCTATACACCATTTTTGGCTTTGTCCTTAAGGGCAAATGGAATAAATCTGAGTTTGATCGCATCTTCGCTAAGTCCCTCATTTTAATCATGAGGCAAACTTCTTCAAATTCGAGATAAAGATGTATGCCGGTTTCTCAATTCTAAGAATTTGGGAAGCATGTTTATGAAATGCGGTAAGTTCAAAATTGGTTCCATTTACCCTGGAGTTTTATGCAAGAGGGGATTGCATTTCTAGGGGTAACAAACATCTTGAAGAACAGTGGTCAGATAGCCATTTCTTGGTTCAAGAGATGAATCAAAACTAATTAAACGATTAGTATTATCCCTAACCCAAGTTTGCATACACCACAATCAAAAAATTTTTTATTTTATTTTATTTATTTATTTGAAAGGATAAGAGAAAGAAGAAGATGAGAAAACTAACTAAAAATAAATCAAAGCAATCACTTTTCAATCACCCTAACTCTGTGGTTAAGCCTAAACTTGACTTAGACCAAATTCCTAACCAAGAATTCCCTTAATGAAAAGATCAAAGTTTACTTGGGTAATTAGCCGTAAGGATAGTACTAGAGGGAGATCAAAGATCAATTAAGTACCTCTTTCCTTTCTGAGCTTTCACGCAACCCCTAAACCTTGCCTTAGACACCAATTAATCCAAATAAACTTGGACCGGTTCACTTAAGAAATTATTGTTCCTTAATGAGCCTAACCTTAGGGGCCAACGCCTAATCAAATTTTAAGAGGCTTGGGTATGTGTAGTGAGGAATTAGTGATTTTGGGCTAAGGAAAGGGTGATGAAATCCTCACCTTATCTTGATTAATGGTTTTGCCCTTAAGATATTTTCAAGTGTGCCAAATCAAGATGCTCAAATCACTTGGTGAATTCCTACTATTATATGAAATGCAACCCTAAGAATTAAAAGCAACTAAAAAGGATGCAAAAAAAATCTTTTTATTTTTATTATATTCGACAATAAAAAAATGAAGTTTATTAGGGTCGACAAGGGAAAAAAATCCTTTATTTTATTTTTTTTATCCTAATTGTCTCTAATGTATATGAACTATCTAAAGGGTGGAATTGAAAATACTAGATGGAGAAGTTACCCACCTAAAAGCAATGCAAAGCTCGTTGAGGCAATTCTTCAATCTTGAATCTTCAACTCTTGATCTTCAAGCTCCAAGTTCCTACACAAAAGAAAACACACAAAATAAAACCAAACTTAATGAACTACTTATGCACCGTCACTTCCTAAGAACGGCGCCAAAACTTGATGGGAAATAAATGATTACCTCCTTAGTTGCAAGTATACAACCCTATCAAGTTATAGTATATAAGATTATCGATCCCACGAGGAACGGAAAGTAGGAGGAGTTTAGCTCAAGTTTTGGTTCTCAAATTATGCTGACAATTAGGAGTTTATGTACAAATAAAACTAAAGTGAGAAAATGGTGAAGTGGATGTGGAGAGATAAGAGAGTGGATATGGATTTATGCAAAGGGAGAAAATAAAGTTTGAGTGTATGAGTATGCACATAATAACAAAACTAAGTTTGAGATTATATGCACATGGAGGGAATATGAGATTGAGAGAAAATAAGTGCAAAATAAAAGAAAGCAAGATTGAGAGAGAGAGGAGAGAGTAAAGGAAAATCAAAATCAAGAATAAAGGAAATAACAAATAAATGGAAAACAAGGATAAGTGCAAAATCAAGGTAAAGTATGGAGGATTAATTAAAGATATGAGGAATCTAGAGTAGATCCACTTAGCTTATCTCAATCTCATGAAAATGAGTTGGATTTGTTAGCTAGTTTCAAACAATCTCTAGGATCCCACTAATAATAGCTCCACACTTAGAAAAGGGTAATTCCTAGAGGGTTCTAGCCTCAAGGTGAATTAAAGGAAAGAAAATCTATTCTAGAAAGTAAATACATTGCATGAAAGTAAATTGCAAGGAATTAAATTGCAAAAGTAAATTGCATGAAAGTAAATTGCATGAAAGTAAATCTAAGCTACAAAGCAATAAATGAACAAGAAAGAAAATGAAAAAGAAATAAAAGGAAAACCAACAACTCCCGATCTTAATCTAATCCTCCTTTGGTCCTTGGATTAGAAGAAGAGAAAGGAAATTGAAGGTGAAAATTTCATTTATTGTGTAACAAAGTTACAATTTTGGAAGGTCTCCTCAATTAAGAGTAACCCTCCTCTCCAAATGGAGTTTTACAAAATATTTCACACTCAAAACACTCACTTTCACCCCTATTTATAGCCCAACGGAGTTGATGTGAACCATTGATCAAACCTAGCCAAAAAGGAAGAGAAATCCACCATTAATCTGAATTTTGGGAACCGACGGTTGCCGATCGTTAGCCAACCGTTAGCCAACCGGTTGGCCAACCGGTTGGTCAACCATTGGTTCCCAACCGAATTTGTCTTTCTTGATTTTTCTTCACTAATTCTCTTGGATCAATTTGGTATCTTGGGCCTTGGTTTGTCTTCGATTTGGGCTTCAAATATTGGTAGAAATTCGAGAATTTGAGTCATTTGGGCTTTTATTCATTATTTCTTTATTAGCCTGCAAAATAAGATAAAATGATTATTAGTAATATCGTTATTCATATAACATAGGTAATAAGGGTATAAAATGTAATTAAAATGTGATAATCATAGCTCAATCAAGGCCCGCTGTCGGGTCAAGTGTTTAAGAGATCGCAAATCGCTTGTCCTTTGACCGACTCTTGTTGTTTGAAGTGCAAGTCATATTGGGACAAGAGCAAAGCCCATTTTGCCAAACGCCAACTCATTGAGGCCGGCTGGTCATAAATATTCGACCGGATTTACGCCGAGATAACATAAATCGCTTGTCCCACCAAATAGTGCCGCGATTTTCTCGAATTGCGAACATTAATGCAAGACACCGCCAACCATTGATATCGAGACCTCGACTCCACTAATGTTCGCTCAGTAATACACGCTTCGTTCGTGATCGGGCCGTCATCGCCTTGTGCAAGTAGGGCACTTAACGAATGGTCACCGCTGATGTAAATCAAGAACGGCTTTTCCGACGCGTGCGACAAGAATGTGAGGTTTAGAGAGATACTTACTTAATCTCTTCAAATGCCTTTTGGCAAAGGCCGTCCCAAATAAACAACACGCCTTCTTGTTCAATTTAGAGAACGGTTGGCACTTCCCGTGATAGGTTCGATATGAACTGGCCGATGTAATGCCATCGCCTCCTTGTAACCCCTCGAAGTTCTCTCGTATTTCGGGTTGCAATTTTGAATCGCTTTACTTTGTCGATCGACGTGGATTCCTTTGTTAGTGACAACAAAGCCGGAGGAACTGCTACTAGACATCCCAAGGAAGGATTTATGGGTTCATCTTTAGTTGATGAGTTCGCATGAGTTCAATATCGCTCTAAGATCTTTTGATGACTTTGTCACGGCTTTTCACGACCAAATCGCCGACGTAGCATTCATCGCTTTCTCCCAAGATGATCCTCGAAAATCTCGCCATTGCTCGGCCGGTATGTTATGCCGATTTTGAGGCCGAACGGCATGACCGTAGCAATATATGCCGAGGGGCTTCAACGCCGTGGTGTCAAGGCCATCGGGTGCATCTTGATCGATTGTATCCTCAGAAACCATCCATGAACGACATTCTTTCAAATCCACACGATTGTCGACTATGACATCGCGATTGGTAGAGGAAAGTCCTTTGGGCAAGCAACGCTCGGTCTCCGTAGTCCATACTGCATCCTAATCGAACCATTCTTCTTCATGACCGGACTATATTCGCCACCCAATCCGGATGTGAATTTCCTCGATGAATCCCGACTTATGAGTTTCTTCACTTAACGATTGCCTCCAATATTTGTGGATGAAACCGCCTTTGCCGTTGTTTGACAGTTTGACCCCCTTTGATGTTGAGATGCATGTGTTGCCACATTAGGGTCGAAGTCCCCGCATGTCCTCAGACCCGTAAAGGAATACATCGATATACCCCCGATTAGGGCAATCAACTCTTCCTTTCTTCCCAGGGGAGAGTATTGTCGATGTTTATGAGTTTAGGATGCTCTTCATCACCCATATTAACCTCGACTACCTCATCCTTAGGGGTTCTCTTTGTTCAACCTATCCCCAAACCGCTTCTTGGAGTTGATGGATCCATGGGTCTTCCCACGTTGGCATGTCTTCATCACTCTAGCAGGATCAACCGAAGCCATATTTGACATTAAAGCCTTGAAAGCTTCCCAGGTCGGGTCGTAATTCCACGCCAAGAATCGCATCTAATGTCCGCCTCTCACCGGTGGATTATTATCAATCACCAACAGCATTCATCTTCTCGAGGAGGATTCGTATCCCAATCCCCGTCAATGCATAGTATATCCGCTCCCCTTTGGGACATATGCCGCCTCGAGGGACTCGAGGACTCCTCCAAAACATAGACCTTCTCCTTGTGTCAAGTTGTACCCCCATCTCTTCATGATACCCGTTTTCGGACTATATCCGTGTGGAGGATAGGTCCATTGTCGCCTTCGCCGCTTTCTAAGAAATGATTCTACATTGAACCGTGATTCTTTACCGTAAACCAAGTCTTTTTCACTACTCGATCTCGTGGGATGACGAAAAGCCGCCCCAAAGGAGTCTCGAACTTTTGTGTAAAGCAAGATGACCGAAGTAGTGTGCAACTCCGATCATTGTATAAACCCGCCATCACATCATTCAAAGACAGGATACTCTAAATCGCCATTTATTGATTCATCGGCAATTTGCCAATTACAATGTTCATCCGATGCATTCTTCATCGCCAAGATTGATTACAAGGGGTACAATGTCATTTAAAACAAAACCTCCACTATAACCAAGCTTCGGTGACGCCTTCTTCACCACGTCCGTGCTCTCACCGATGATTCGCCGGACTCATTACCGTAGAGGAGAGAATCGCTGAAATAATTCTCCATCCCCTTAAACGGTTGTTTGTCCGCCACGACCACCGCCTTGACTCATTATTCGCGGTCTACATATTTGAGACATCGATGAAGAGTAGAGGGGACTATAATATTATTGTGGATCCAAGGTCACCCAACAATAAGTTATAGGAAGTCTCCGCGCCAATCACATAGGTGTGACTTCGACTTTAAGTCCCCATTTGGCACTTTATCCGATCTACCAAGCTGCCGACCACTGGTGTTAAATCCATAAATCATTGTGTTCGCGGATGCCACCACCTGAATTCCAAGATGATACATAGGCGCTAGGGCATGATGCTTCATAGCCGAACCCCGGACGACTTGATCCGGTTAACTTCACTAGGGCCAATATACCCGGTGAAGTATAGCGCTATCGTCGTTTGGAATTCCTCGTCCGCATATCCTCCTTGTAAAAGTGATGCGGGGAAGTGTTTAGTCTAAGGTTGCATTGTCAGCCAATTCTTCTCGACTTGGCCTAACTGGGTGAGGAAGACTTTTGGTAGGGCTTCCGAAGGGCTTCTCTTGTCTCTTTCGACAACCGCAATGTACTCATAAAGAGTGATCCTTGTGGGAATATTAGCCAATTGTGCCATCACGCCGGGTTTATATGGGAGTTCGGTTCCTGCTTATCTCTTCCACCCGGGCACCGAATCGACCGCTGGGAGTTGAACTTCCCGTGGTCGCTTATCTTCGGGCCTTTCAGCAGTGAGGGGTGTTGTTGGTACCCCCAGCCTCGGCAAGTTGTTCTGGCATTTGGGTCGGGATTTTGGGGTACTTGTATTTATACTGTCCGCCCTTGCCATGCGGAGCTTCAGTTCCCTTCTGACACCGAATGTTACCACTGCTCGGCTATCTCCTCCGCACTGCGGAAGTAGCATGGCATGCCTCCGCTTTGATTTTTTCTTCGATGAGGAAGAGGCTACCCATTGCTCATCCTCGCAGGTCCGGTGAATCCACGTGATTTCGCCATTGGGTCGTGATATGATACAAGACCTTTTCATGCTGTTGTGGGTCGCCGCTCACCGCCTTCATTATGACTTTGACTACCGGTTTGGTTCAAACCATGTCAATGGCACCACCTAAAGCTTATGGACACCGTGATTGTTCGACTCCTTTTTCTTTGACTCGGCTTCATAGTGATGACCCCTACGCCAATTAAAGCCGGATTTTGTCCTTAAGGCTGAAACAGATTTAGTGGGGTGATGAACCGCCTCATGGTACTGATCTTTGGGTCATTCGCTTTCATTGCCTCCTCTTGACTCGAATGAGGGAGCTTGATCTGTTATTTTCCACAAGATATTTGAAGAGACCGAATCTCGCCATCCCTAAAGGAATAGGACTTCAAAAATCGCGCCTGGTGGCCTTTTCGCTTCGGGTCCGTGTTGCCACGCTGATTGTGCCTCGCGCGGCGCTTCCGTTGTTGCCGCTGGCCAGGCCGGCTGGCCGGTTGAGTTGAACGCTTATTTGCAACCGCTGCCTTTGTTTGTTTTTCCCTTTGCCGCTGTTACAGTTACTGGAAGCCCGCCTGCCGGTCGGCCTCTTTCTCTTTTTCCTTTGAGGAATCTTTTCACTTTTTCCACGAACCTTCAAGTCCTTCCACGCTATTGATGGTGCCTGCACGCATTGTTTCAAGCACATCTATCGATAAGTTGTCCGGGGTGTTTTGAGGATAAACTTCGCTATTGATCCCGACAGCCATTGCCTTGTTCTAATCGCTTTGACAAAGATATCTATAGTTTCTCCGCCCTTCGCTTTCGCCAAGCAATGTTCGATTGATACTTTGGTATCGCCATCAAGAAATTGGTGAGGAAACTAGATTCCATGTCGCCCCACTGCGGATCGCCCTCGCTTGAGACGGCGGTGGTACTAATCGGGGCGTTTCACGAAGGGTGCCACGTAATGACCAACCATCAGGCTCATTGCTCGAGATGACTCCGAGGTGCCACTTTGAAGTAAATCGCGCCGCTACGGGAACCCTTCCGTCAAATGGTGTGAAGTTTATTAAGTTAAACTGATGGGTACCGGATTGATTCCCACTCTGTATGGCCAAGGAATACCCTTTCTTCACCTCTTGAGCGAAATCAATGAGTTGACTTTGCTCGAGGTCTTTGATCTTCTCGCCTCATGAGCAACAACATCTACATTATGCGCGCAGCTGCGCGGATCGAGGGTTATCATCCTCTTGTATTTCCTCCCGGTCCGGAATCGGCTATCTTGATCGATGTTGATATACCGACTGATTCACCTCGAGCAGTTTCACAAGGCTTGATCTTGATCATGCATTTCATCGCCCGTGAGCATGGTACCCATCTCTAGCTTGAAGTTTTCCGCTGCTTATTCAACGCTTCATCTAGCATTTTAGCCACTTGATCTCAGCATCGACATCGAGAGCTTTTGGGGCCTTCGCTAGATACAAGCAGATCCGAGGCAATTATGAGCCAAGATCCGACGATCATCCTCCGGGTATCCCTTCGAAGCTTGTCGATTCGACCGGCTTGATAGTCCCGACCGCAAACGAAGTTAACCGCTATGTACCGGGATAGCCCGTGATCTACCATTCTTTGCCGGTCATGTTATTAGTGACCTCGCACCATCCTCCTCGATGTCATCCTTTCTACGGAGTCGCTTTGACCTAGGTCTCGTCAGGTGCTAAGCCTCGAAGACCGATATCCTTTCCGAGTTTCTTGCCGGCAATTGCACCGAGAGCACCGCCTTGATGAGCTTGGAGCACAAGCATGACCGCCAATTTAGGGAATCCCTTCGAGATTTTCTCGCACCTTGCACGGTAGTACAGCCAGTCGTGTGTACCGAGCAATCACCGCGGATCTCTCTGCATAACGTCGTCATTGCCATCGACGAGCCGCCTCCTTCCGAATGGCCAAAACTACCGAAGTAACCTCGCCTTTGACTTCCGGGCTATGTGAGCGGAAGTTTCGTGGGACTCTGACTTCATCTTTAATCCGCAGTGGGTTGCGTGACTCTCCCGGCCCTTTTCTCGAACGGGTGCGTACCAGATGAGGAGTGACCCGCGGATCCCTTCTCGGGGACCCAAGTGATCCTTGATAGTTGGTTTGGTGGTGGTGACGGAGTTGGCCACCATCGGTTCGTGCGTGCACCTTTGACCTTGAGGCCACGGGTCTTGGGCTTCGTGTTGAATTTGTAACGCCAGCGGGTTCTTGAGCCGGAGACAGAGCGGCAACCGGAGTTGGGGCACCATTAGACTTGGGCCTCCAAACTTGGTGGTAGCGGGGCTTTACCACCTCCTTTCTTCAATTCACGCAGCCTATTGTACCAAAGCTCGCGGCTCAAGCAAGGAGGCGCCGGGCGCTCGGGATGCCTCGAGGTGGAGCGTTCCGCTTGACACGGACCCACTTCGCTGGGTTGACGGCTTGATAGACCGGATCACTTCGCAAGCTCCGGGACGACCATCTTCCGCCAGAAGGACCCCATCCACGGATTGTACTGGCCTTGGCATGTTTGCGCCGCCATGCTTGTCGTCGCTTTGGCGGGTTCGCTTGGAGAGTGCCGGGCGATCATCGCTCATCTCGGCGCCATCCGACTGGCCGGCGGATTTCGCACCGCTGTAGCTGGGTTGGACTCGCCGTCTGGGGCTCTACATCGGAGGCCCATCGGGTTCTCTTGCGCCGAGATCTTCTTGGAGCGCGGGGAACTGATCTCGAAGACGAGGAAAGATACTCGACTGGGCCGGTCAACTCGAATCCTCCTTCCTCCACCGGATAGGGATCCGCTGGTTATGCACGACGACCTCCTCGACTGAGTATGGTTCCCATCGCGGGTCGCCATTTTGTTCATGTAAAAGTTGGGATGATTGTCATTGATTTGAACTTGCTTACAGCCTTCTTTGGCCTACAACAAAATTCAAAAGAAATGCCTTTTATTTCAAGGCGCATAATGAAACCAAAAATTATAACTTTCTCCTTAGTGAACAAACACGCAGGATCTCAAGTATATGATCCCCGCTATGGGTTCTTTGCCCGTACGGGACTTTTGTGTCCGTGGACCACCGCAACAATTCCAATCCGTAGAGACCGTTCGGGAACTACATGTATAAAGGCTCGCTTAATGAAGGAAACGGCTCGGGGATCACACTCACAGAAGAGGATCGTCAAGGGATCACACTCCAAGGAGAGGATCACGGAGCGGTGAGATCTACTAGAGAAATCACACATCCCTCGAGGTTAAGACGGCTTAACCTAGAGGGTATCTCAGAGTTGACCAACCCGCCATCTTCCGCTTGTAGATCAGACGCGATCGACTTGTGCTCGCTTGCTCGAACGGCAATACCGACGGCTGTGGATCTCGTGAGAACTCTTTAGAAAATCCTCAAAATCCCCTGCTCAAAAGCCAAATCCTCCAAATTCTCTCCAAGAAGTCAAGTCCCAAGTCCAAAAACCGACCTCCTCTTCATCAGACCCCCTATTTATACAAGGGGCAAAGCACACACCCTGGCTCCCCATGGTGGTCGAAAGCCTCTCCACCTCTTGGTCTGCGGCACCTTAGACTGCTGGTCGGTGGTTCTTACCAGTGGTCGAGCCACCTTCGGGCCATTTGGTCGCCGCAGCCGCTGCCGCTGCTCTCGCCTTTCAGTTCCGGCTCAGATTTGATTCCGGACTAACTTGGTCTGCTCCGCTCAACGGTCCTGAACCAATCATCCGCTCAAGTCCCAGCTTGCGCAGACGCCGGGTTTGCTGTCGGTTCGCCTCAACCATTCGATCCAGATCATTCGATGGGTCATTCGCCGACTTCAAGCCGAAGTTGGTTTCGGATCTTGTAACCATATTTTTCACGCCTGCCAGGGATCACGTCACACTCATACAGAGGTCGCTGCCTTGCAAAGGACCGAGATCCCCGCAACATCACCAACCGGATTAAAGATCAAGTCCGAGTCCCCAAACTTCACGCCACATAAACTAAGTCAAGGCGAAGTTATTTTCGTAGTTTTGGCCATTCTCTGAAGGAGACGCCTGGCCTCGATGACGACGACGCTATACCCGAAAAGATCGCGCCAACACATGGCGAGTCCTCCGCATACACGCCGAGAGCAGATACCGAAAGGGTACGAGGAAATCTCGAGGGATTCCCCAAACTCATACGCCATGCTTGTGCTCTAAGCTCATCAAAACGGTGCTCTCGAGTAATTGCCACAAGAAACTCCGTAGGGTATCGGCTTCCAGAGGCTTAGCACCGACACGCCAAGACCTAGGTCAAGGCGATTCCGGTAGGATGGCATCCCGAGAAGATGAATTGCCGTGAGGTCACTAATAATATGACCAAAGAAAGAACCGCCGCCACGGCTATTCCCGAGATCGAACGCTAACTCGTCGGGTCCGACTATCCGACGTCCGTGATAATACAAACTTCGAAAGGGATACCCGCGAGGATGATGCGCCGATATCGGGTTCGCAATCACCGATCATATCAGATCAGTGAAGGGAGCCCCCAAGAAATGCTATGATCGCATTACGCATCAAGTGGCTAAAATGCTAGACTAAGCATTGGCTAAACAACGAAAACTTCAAGCTAGATGGATTTGGCCATGCATCGGAGAGAAATGCATGACCAACGTGATCCAAGCCTTGACAAAACATCGAGGAGAATCGAGTCACAGATCGACGCCGATCAAGATGACAGCCGATTCGCACTGTGAGGAGGCACAAGAGGATGATAACCTCCGAACCACGCAACGCCGGGCATAATGTAGATATGATCGCTCATGAGAAGAGAAGATCAAAGACCTCGAGAGCAAAATCAACTCATTGATTTCGCCAAGAGGTGAAGAAGACAGTATTCCTTGCCCATACCCCAGGGAGGGAATCAATTCCGCACTGCCTAAGTTTAATTTAATAAACTTCACACCATTTGATCGAAGGGTTCCCCGACGCAGACTTGATTTACTTCAAGTCGCACTCGGAGTCATATCCCAAACGAACCCCGATGGTTCTGGCCATTCGCTAGTACCTCGGGAGCTGCCTTCGATTGGTACCGCCTCAAGCCGTGGAGCATTCATAGCTGGGACGACATGGAGTCTAGCTCACCACCAAGTATCGACGTACATTGCTCAATTTAAAAGCGTAAGGACGGAGAAACGTGGATATCTTTGTCAAACATTCTAACAAGGCAATGAACCGCCGATCCGATAACAGAGGAGTTCATCCTCCGCACTGCCACAACAACTTGTCGATAGACGTGCTCGAGGCAATGGGGACAGCACCGCCTATAACGTGGAAGGACTTGAAGGTTCGTGGAGAGCAAGTCGAAAGATTCCTCAAGAGGAAAAGGCGGAAAGAGGCCACCGACACGAAGTTCAAGCCGCACTTTGTCCCACGCCGCAAAGGGAAAGAGCAAGCCAAGACGGGCGGCGAACCAAACGCTCCAACTCCAACCCCAAAGAAGAAGCAGCAGCAGAAGAACAACGGGCTACCGCAACAGCACAATCAACGGGCAACCCGGGCCACGTAAACGTAAGGCCTCGTGAGCCAGATTCCCAAGTCCTATTCCTTTAGGGACTAATTTAGATTCCTGCCTCTTCAAATATCTTGTCGAAAATAAGATCAAGCTCCTCCCATTCGTAATCAAGAGGAAGCAATGAGGACTTAATGACCCAAAATACCGCCAGACACAGTAGCAATTCATCACCCCACTAAACTCTTCACCTTTAAGGATAAAATCCAAGCTTTAATTGACGTAGGGTCATTACTATGAAGCCGCCCAAAGAGAAGAAGGTCTGAGCAAATGTGGTCCATAAGCTTTGGGTCGCTGCCATTGACATGGTTTGAACCCAAACCAAAGGTTGTCAAAGTCGCAATGAAGACGGTGAATGATGACCTCACACAAGCAACGCCGTAAAGGACTTGTATCATATACCCAAATGGCTAAGTCCTCGTGGATCCACCTGCATCTACTTGAGGATGAGCAATGGGTAGCTCTCTTCATTGAAGAAAAATCAAAACTAAGGGAAAGACATGCCATGCTACTCCGCACTTGAGGGAGATGACGAACAGTGGTAACATTCCACCGTCCAAGGGGAGCCTCAAGCCCACGCCACCGTGAGCGGACACGTATAAATACAAGTACCTCAAATCTCCGACTCAAATGCCAAGACGCTGCCGAGTCGGGGTACCAACAACACCCTCACTCGCAATAAAAGGCGAAAGACAAATGCCTACGAAGTTCAACTCCCGGCAGCCTCGATCACCGCCCGATTGGAAGAGATAAACCGAACTTCAACTCTCCATACCGCTTTGATGTAATGGCACACTAGCCAATATTCCCGCAAGGATCACTTTACGAGCCGTTACGCTGTCAAAAGAGACAAGAGAAGCTCCCCACGATCCTCGAAGTCTTCTCACCCGATAGGCCAAGTCCAAGAGTCGGCCCAAAGAATGCAACCTTTGACTAAACACTTCCCATGCATCACTTTTACAAAGGAGGATATGCACGAGGAATTCCAAGCACGATAGGCCGCTATACTTCACCGTATATTGGCTCTAGTGAAGTTAACCGATCCAAGTCGATCCCGTTCACTGGAGCATCATGCCCCTCACCATGTATCATCTTGAATTCCTCGCGAAGCCGCATCAACAGCACAATGATTTATGGATTTAACACCGGTCTCGCCGCTTGGTAAGATCTGATAAAGTGCCAAATGGGGACTTAAAGTCCAAGTCACCGCTATGTGATTGACGCGAGACTTCCTATAACTTATTGTTGGTCGACTTGGATCCACAATAATGTTATAGTCCCTCTACTCTTCATCGTCTCAAATATGTAGACACTAATAATGAGGTCAAGACGGTGGTCGCGACAAACAACCGCTTAAGGATGGAGAATTATTTCACCATTCTCTCCTCTACTGTAATGAGTCCTAAATCAATCATCGCCCAAGGCACGACAAATGTGAAGAAGCCGACACCGGCCGGCTTGGTTATAGTGGAGGTTTTGTTTTAAATGACATTGTACCCCTTGTAATCAATCTTGACGATGAAGAATCGCCGATGAACATTGTAATTGGCAAATTGCCGATGAATCAATAAATGACGCATTTAGAGTATCCTTTGTCTTTGAATGATGTGATGACAGTTTATACAATGATCCAGAGTTGCACCCGCCAACTCGGCCATCTTGCTTTACACAAAAGCAGCCCGGACTCCTTTGGGACAAAGACTGCCATCCCACCTAAGATCGAGTAGTGAAAAAGACTTGGTTTACGGAAAGGAGAGCTCCAAATAATCATTTCTAGAAAATGACGAAGACGACAATGGACCTATCCTTCACACATTCAGATATAGTCCAAACACCGGTATCATGAAGAGATGGGGTATAACTTGACACAAGGAGAAGGTCTATGTTTTGGGCGAGGTCCTCGAAGTCCCTCCCAGAAAGATATGTCCCAAGAGGGAAGCCGGATAACTACTATGCATTTAGAAGGATTGGGATACGAGTCCTCCTCGAAGATGAATGCTCGCGGGTCGATTGATAATAATCCACCCTGGGGAGACGACACTGCCCGATTCTTCTTTGGGATTCCGACACCAGCCTCTAAGCTTTCAAGGCTTTAATGTCAAATATGGCTTTAGTTGATCCCGCCATCTTGAGAGTGATGAAGACATGCTAACATGGGAAGACCCATGGATCCATCAACTCCAAGAGCAGCTTGGGGATAGGTTCGAACAAAGAGAACCCCCACTAAGGATGAGGTAGTCCAGTTAATATGGGTGATGAAGAGCATCCTAAACTCATAAACATCAGATACTTCTCAGAAAAGGAAGAGTTGATTGCCCTAATCGTGAGTATATCGATGTATTCACCGAGTTACGAGGACATGCCGACTCCTAATGTGGCGAACACATCGCCAACATCAAGGCGACGCCAAACCCGCCAAGCAACAAAGAAAGACGGTTTCATCCACAAATATTGGAGGCAATCGCTGACAAGTGAAGAAACTCATAGAATCGGATTCATCGAGGAAATTCAAAGATCCTGATTGGGTGGCTAATATAGTCCCTGGCCATGAAGAAGAATGGTTCGATTAGGATCTCGTGGTCGACTACAGACCTCAACGCTGCTTGCCCCAAAGACGACTTTCTCTACCAATCACCGATGTCATAGTCGACAATACGCAGTGGATTTGAAAGAATGTCGCTCATGGATGGTTTCTCGATACAATCGATCAAGATGCACCCCGATGATGCCAAACACCGCTCGTAACGCCTATCGGTATATATTTTACACGCCATGCCGCTCGCCCGAAAATGCCGGTGCCACATATCACGAAGCGATGACGAAATTTTCCAGACCATCTCCGAAAACGGTCAATCGCTACGCCGACGATTTGGTCGTGAAAAGCCGCGGACAAAGGAGATCACATCAAAGATCTTAGAACGGTTTCGAAGCTCATGCGCGAGCCCATCGCCTAAAGATGAATCCCGCCAAATCCTTCCTTGGGATGTCCAGGGCAAGTTCTTGGCTTCATTGCCACCAACAAAGGAATCCATGTCGACTCGACAAAGTGAAGGCAATTCAAGAATTGCAACCTCCGAAATCCGAGAACTCGGGTTATAAGGGCGACAGATACATCCGACGGTTCATATCGAACCTATCCGAAGTGCCAACCGCTCTCCAAGTTGAACAAGAAGGGCGGTCGCTTATTTGGGACGACGCCGCCGTAAGGCATTCAAGAGATCAAATCGATCTCGCTAAACCTCCCGCTTTTGTTGCACCGCTGTCGGAAAACCGCTTTTGATCTACGCCAAGGCAACGGATCACTCGCCGCTTTACTCGCAAGACGACGACGCGTCACAACATGCAAAGTATTACCCGAGCCAACATTAGTCGGCCGAAGTCTCGATATCCAATGGTCGAAGCGTTGCCTTGCATTAGTGTTCGCGATTCGTAAAATGCGCACTATTTAGTCGGATGACGATTTATGTTATCTCTAACGTGAACCGTCCGAATATTTATGTCCCACCGGCCTCAATGAGTTGGGGCTTGGCTAAATGGGCCTTGCTCTTGTCCCAATATGACTTGTATTTCAAACAACGTAGTCACCAAAGGACAAGCGATTTATGATCTCTTGGTCGCCACCACAACGGATGCGCTTGAGCTATATGATGATCTTCCTGATGAAGTCCACGGTTAACACTACATCGCACCAACAAATATGGCGATCGTATTTTGACGGAGCTCTCGAGCTACTAATGTAGCAAGTGCCCCGATGTTCTAAGATTTTCACGAGTCGGGTTGTCTTAGTTTCCGGGAATCATGTCATGCCCCGCTTATTCACTCACCAACCTTGTTCCAATAACGAGCTGAATACAACGCGCTACTTATCGGACTTAGCTTCGCCAAGGAGCTGGGGTCGAATATCTGCCGCACGGCGATTCGCAATTGATAGTTAAGCTGCATTCGCGGTGACTATGAAGTTAGAAACCTTGATCCGTCCCCTATCATCGATAGCCGCTGAAATGGCGCACTCATTCAAGAATTCTTCATCGAATATATCCCGCTAACGCCATGGATGCACCGACGGTGTTAGCCGTGGTCGCTAGCACAACCCTCCGAGACCGAAAGCAATTAGTTACGATCAGACTCACCACTCTTCGCATCAATATATGATGGGGTACAAGAAGACAAAGGGATAGTTACCAAAGAGGTAAATGCAACCCAAACCAAGTTGGAGCCCCGAGATTGGCTTTCCTATCATCGACACGCCTTACATGGTATTCTCGCCGTAAGACGGAAAGAGAGAGAGTCAATCCGCCAAGAGCTCCAAGATTCTTTTACTAATACGTAAACCCGTGATGCTATATCGCCGGGTACGATGGTCTTTATCCGATGCCTCTCAAACAAAGAGGCGTAAGAGGTCCTTCGAAGCACACGAAGGTGAATGTGGTGCGCACTACCGGTCCCAAGCTCTACGATCGAATCGAGAATGGGCTACTTTGGCCCACGATGATTAATGACGCCGTCGAAGCACGCCGAAATGCCACGCTGTCAAATTCACGCAATTATATGCATCGCCCCCGAAAGCTGTATCCTTCTACCACATCCCGCCATTCGAGACATGGGGAATGGACGCTAGGTCCCATTTTTCCTCCGCTACCAAAGGCGATCGGTTTATTCTAGCGATCACCGACTACTTCTCCAAGTGGGCTGAAGCAATCCCGCTAAAAGAAGTAAAGGCGAGTACCGTCGTCAAATTTATCAAACACCATGTCATCTACCGACACGGTGTCCCGAGACGGATCGTGCATGACAACGGTCCCCAATTTATCAGCAATTCCTTCATCAAGTTTTGCAAAAAGTTCAAGATACAAGATGTCTCATCGACAGCCTATAATCCAGCTGCAAATGGATTAGCCGAGGCATTCAACAAGACGATTATTAAGATTCTGTCGAAGCTTGTGAAGAATAACAAGCGAGACTGGGACGATAAACTCGGAGAAGCACTCGCATATCGCACAACCAGACGCGACGCCAACCGAGAGACCCCGATTCTTTGGTTTACTGCGCGGCGCTTCTCCCGCTGGAAATCCAGATTCGCCACTTCGCGACGCCTCGCAACGAGATGACGATTGAAGAACAACATCGTAAACGCCTCAAGAGCTCGAGATGTTAGATGAGAAGCTCGAAGCTCAACAACGCATTGAGTTCTACCAAGCTAGGATGTCGAGCTTTCAACAAGAAAGTACGACAACGGAGTTTCAAAGAAGGAGATTTGGTCCGCCGACGACCGATAATCCTCACTTTCAAAAAGAAAGGTAAATTCAACCTAAATGGGAGGGTCCGCTTAATAGAAACGGCCTACTCTAATGGTGCATACCGCCATTATCCAAAATGGTGACCGACATTAATGCCGATAATGGGAAGTTCCTCAAGAAATACTACCCTTAGTATCTTCAGATAACCCATTTCAACGAAAACTGGGATGTTGACTTTCCTGAGGATAACCCTAGATTTATCCTCCATCATAGTTTTCCCCCCATCAAATCCCTTGATGGGCCTACAAATTTTATGGTACATTGCCACAATCTCCTCTTGATTCCTTCTATGAACAAGAGGCCCAATCAAAACTTTACGGGAGATAGAATATAAAATTCTTCCTCTCCAAGCATCGATCCCTTTCGTGATAAACGGAGGGTTCTTAGTCCCATCTCTCCTAGGTAGCTCGATCAAGGTATGCACCGATTTTCAAACCGTGTTGTCCGGATCAAGGTCACCCGAAGTCTCTTCGGTTCCTGAGTGGAGATCCCACTCTTAGTTCCATCTTCATCTTGGGTACCGACCAAGGTATGCGCGCCGGATTTTCGCACTGTGTTGTCCGATCAAGGTCACCCGAAGTCTTCGTTCTCTGAGTGGAGATCCCACTTAGTTCCATCTTCATCTTGGGTAGCGCTCACCATAGGCCGGGATTTTCGCATCAGTTGTCCGATCAAGGTCACCCGAAGTCTCTTTCGTTCTCTGAGTGGAGATCCCACTCTTAGTTCCATCTTCATCTTGGGTAACGCCGAAGGTATGCGCCGGATTTTCGTGACTGTGTTGTCCGATCAAGGTCACCTCGAGTCTCTTCGGTTCTCTGAGTGGAGATCCCACTCTTAGTTCCATCTTCATCTTGCCGATCCGGTTGCAAGGCCGATTTTCGCACTGTGTTGTCCGACCGAAGGTCACCCGAGTCTCTTCGGTTCTCTGAGTGGAGATCCCACTCTTAGTTCCATTCATCTTGTAGCCGACCGGTATAGGCCGATTTTCGTACTCAGGTTGTCCGGATCAAGGTCACCCGAAGTCTTTTCGTTCTGAGTGGAGATCCCACTCTTAGTTCCATCTTCATCTTGGGTAGCGCCGATCAAGGTATAGCGCCGGGATTTTCGTGACCTGTGTTGTCCGACCAAGGTCGCCTCGAAGTCTCTTCGGTTCTCGGCGGAGATCCCACTTTTTTTTTCCCACCTCAATCAATCTTATGCCGGTTTAGTCTTTTCTCCGATTAAAGAAGACACCAGAGTTCGACGGGCATTTTATCCCGCCTAAGAAGGGATAAAGCCAACGCTTAACACGCTGTTTGGGCTTAGTTTTTCTCCGATTGAAGAAGACACCGAGTTCGACTCGGGGCATTTTATCCCGGTCTAAGAAGGATAAAGCCAACGCCTAACACGCTGCTGTCGTTTAGTCTTTCTCCATTGAAGAAGACACCGAGTTCGATTCGGGCATTTTATCCCGGCCTAAGAAGGGATAAAGCCAACGCCACCACGCTGTCGGGTTAGTCTTCCCGTGAAAAGACGGCTTCACGATTCAACATCGTAGCATTAAGTCTAAGAGAGTTTCATTCTTTAGCACAACATGTGTAGAACGGATTTAGAAAATCTACATGCTAGCCCAACTCAAACGGTGGTTGGTAAAGGCTCATCAAACCCGGAAGGCCGGGTTGGCCAATAACCCTAAAGTCGACGCTTAACACGCTGCTACGCTTTTAGTCTTTTTCCCATTGAAGAAGACACCAGAGTTCGATTTCGTATTTTATCCCGGCCTAAGAAGGGATAAAGTCAACGCCACACGCTGCTGCCGGCTTAGTCTTTTTCCGATTGAAGAAGACACCGAGTTTGATTCGGGTATTTTATCCCGGCCTAAGAAGGGATAAAGTCAACGACTCACACGCCGCTGTCGGCTTAGTCTTTTTCCGATTGAAGAAGACACCGTGAGTTTGATTCGGGTATTTTATCCCGCCTAAGGAGGGATGAGTCTACGGTAACACGCTGCCGTGGTCTCTTGCCCGTGAAAAGAGTACAATGGCCTATGTATTCAATATCATAGCAACAAGTCTAGAAGAGTTTCATTCTTTAGCACAACGCCACGCGGCGGAACGGATCCCGATAATCCGCGACGCTAGCCCAACTCAAACGGTTGGTAAAGGCTAATCAAACCCGCTGAGGGTCGAGGGTTTGCCAAAATCCTATAAGTATTATGGTTAATTATTTCTCGACGGCAAAAGAATCATAATAAACAATGAAAGGGAAGGATCTTATTCATTTGAAGCAAATATAGAAGGAGCTACAACCGCTTAAACATCAAGTCTATGACAAAGGATTTGTTGTTCGAGCCGGTGACACTTCACCATTGTAAGCCCGGTGGAGTTCTTCCCGCAACTCGCCCCGGCGACTCCTCATCGGTGTTCGTGTCTTGTGGTTGCCTCCTCGAGCCGCCTCGCCGACAGACGAAGTTCCCTAGACGCAACGAGAGGCTTTTCCTTGTCCTTGGCCACCCAAACCGCCATCCTATCTTCCTCAAGATGGAGCTCTCCCCGAAAGATATCCTTCTCGCGACTCGCCACAATATCGCCGATGATGGCTTAGGGAAGAATATGTTCAAAGAATAACAATTAGCTGATCGCGGGTCTTTCTCCGCATCCGACTTCGAGTCCAAGAAAACACGAGCATCGGGCCATGCCTCTAAACGCAAGTCGGATGAGCAGCTATGAATGAGGAAGCCCACCGCCTGCAGTTTGCAGCCTTCAAGCTTTCCCTCCAGGGCGTAGGTCGCCAACAATGGCTCGAGCCACGGATAACCCATATCCCAGACAAGGCTATCCGGGATCAAGCAAGCACTGAATCGATGAAGAGAAAGCCCGCCATGAAGGACTTTTTGATCACCGTGTTCATCACCGTGAGAAAAGAATGAGCGCATTTCCAAACAAATAATAAGTTGGGATGGATCTTCATCCAAAGATCAACGCCTCACCGATCATGGAGTCGAGATGTAGGCTCTACACAGAAGAAGAGAGGACTTTAGAATCCTCATTCAAAAAATTGGCGAAAACTTATTTGGCTAAAGGACTCTACCCGCCTCCTTCGTGTAGTTTCGAGACTAGTGAGTCTACCGAGATGCATCTATCGCCGATGCCGCCAACCGCAAATTGAACCCTCGCAGTTCATCTATCTCAACGGTCGCTGTGGTAGCTGATTCCGAGAAAGCAGCGGAAAGAGGAGTCCCTGCCACTACACAAAGGGAACGTCTCAGCCTCTTTTGATTATAGTGGTATTGGCCAAACGGCTGGTCCTATAATTAATCGAAGAGAAAATTCATACCTTCTTCGTGGATGGTAGCTTGTGTAAATCTTCACCTAATGCATTGCCATCCTGTGGACTAAGTGCGCAGATCATCCATGGAAGTATTGTCAGATAAACCAAATTTCCACGTAAATCTTCCATTGAGAAGTCCTAAAAGAAGGCATTAGGAAAACTAATGCAACTAAGAGTTGACGACAATAGGTAAAGCTACTTACCTCCTACAAAGGAATTAGCTTGCCTAGCCTCTTCCTGCATTTGTCTCCTCGCAATCCTTCCAAAGAGCAAAAAGCAAAGAGACAATTAGCAATAATTCAATCGCTCAATTCTCGTGATTCGCCATCTAGAAGAGGAGTTATCGACGTTAGATGTACCCGGTTCACCGAATCAGTCCTACATCGACCTCCTCCGCCATAGCTCCATACATCCGTTGAGTAAAACTTGGTCAGATGAGCGTAACCGGCCCAGCAGAATTGTGGTGAGGAAAATCAAACCGTAATCATAATCTCTAAAACCCCGATGCAAACGGAGAAACGTTAGTCTCCAAAAGTCAAAACTTCAGGTTGCATCATGGCTAATTGTTACCTCCGCACGACCGATCATCGCTGGTCAAGTCTATATCAAAGGACCGAATTCACCCGAAGTCTTATGGGCTAATCTTTCGCTTAACCCTCGAGAAGGTCGAAATTCCTTCTTCGCCAGAGATTTTCCCGAAAGTTCGGGCTGATGAGGAATCCAATAGAAAGGATGAGAAAACGAAGGAAAAGAGAGAGTACCAAGGTTCGCAGCCTCCGCTGGGTCCTTCTAAGGTCCCAAAGACTGAGTCGTGAATTCCCCTCAATCGGTGGATGAGATTGCCGCTTCCTCAACTTGAGCGCATCCGGGATGTCCGAAAGTGTCGCTCGCAACGATGCTTCCACCGTGTCCGAGATAGCCCTCACAGTGGATCGCTCGTTAGCTACTAATAGCCAACTACAATGAAGGAATGTCGACTCCAACCGACGGTCCGAGCTCTGGAGATCAATCTAGCACCGTACATCCCATGACGCCCACAACCATGCTCAAGGCCATCCACAAGTCCACCTCAGTCCGAGTCGTTTGCTCGGGTTCCCAACATAAAGTTGGTCAGAACTCAACCGGGCAGCAAAACAACAGGAAAATAAGGCTCAATGAAGCATTCCTCCTTTACTCTGAAAGTGAGATACCCCGCCCGATATTCACTCAGCCGCTTGAAATGTACCAATATCAAGTGAAGTCTCCGTCTTCGCAGACCTCGCCACCAAGGACTCACCATATTGACCAGAGAATCGAGGAAAACATCCGAAAAGATCCACCCTTTGTGAATCAAGATCTTTTCTTGATCTCGCGAAGCCACGCCTTCCATCGCAATCCTCTACCAACCGCAAGAAAGGAGTAGACGACCAGGAACCCGGTGCCACATCATGTCCGACGATGAAGGACCAACCGTGCCATCAAATAGGTATATGGGAGCTCTACTTGACGGAAGGAATACGGATGATGGCTCGCTCTTTCTCCGGTAAACGCCGGACTATATGCCGCAATCCACGTGAATATTGGCCACCATTACCGAAGGAGAGAGAGTTCCTTCTGTGGGCAAGCCGAACCGCAGGTAAAGGACCTCCAAAGGTAAAGCATCATCGATTGATATGGAACACACATTTTTAGCCGATTGCAAGATAGCCGCTAGAAGAGTTGTCGGATGGATAGGCTTTACCGCATGCCACGTAAAGGTTGCAAACTTGGTCCCCGGGAAAACCATCTTCTGCAGAGTAGCCGTGATAAGAGTTAGCCTCTGACCTCTCGATCTTCATTAACCTTCAAGGAGTGAGCGTGACAGCCACATATTTCCTCGCCGATTTGTCCTCCAAATGCCGGAACAAGTAATTGGCAAATTGTTCGCACTCACTTACATTTCCTTTGGCGCAAGGTTCGATTGGGCCGTGAGCTATATGATAATAAGTGAGATCCCACAAAATTTTGTGACGATCGTGTGTGTTTCTTTAACCGACTCGTTCCTCGATTGGAAGGGAAATACTCGATGATACAAAGATCTTCCCATGGGTAAATCGGAACTGGATACATCTCATGTAGAGCCCCAACTCGCCGTGTTTCTGAAAATGTATTTGAATCGATTGTAGAGCTCAAATAAGGCTAAGAAATGATTGACGCCGATTGGAAGGCCATACATGGCACTAATCGCCAATACGTAATCGCAAGTTAACGGTTCTCCATCCCATCGCCGAGGACGAAGTTGGTCGCGACCCCACCAATGTTTACCCGATGAGTGAACCCAACCGAAAATCTATGACTAGATGATGACATCTCGCCCCAACAGAAGCGGTAGGCGCATTCTTCGAGTCGAGGCAGAACAAAGAGCTCATCACGGGCGGTGTGTCCAAACTACAACCCCGTGGTGAAGGCCGATGACGCGATTCCTCGCTGGAACCCGAATCGGCCGCCGGGTAATAAATCCGCAATGAATATGATCACGCCTCGGCCGACGCCAGACATACGCTGTCACGGCGCAGGTGTCCGAAATCGCCAATGAGAGCCGACGAGGTATCCGAGGAATATACAAGGGACCTCCGCCGCCTTAGTTCAACCACCGCCGCCTCGACAAAAGTCAGATCCGATCCTTAATCGAAGCCGTCAATAGATAATCTATTTTTCGCAGCGTTCGCTGAGCCGTGTCTTTACGAAAGTGGCGACGGTGACCAATCGCCGGAGAATGCGGAACTTCAAATACGTACCGATCGCCTCCGCTGATGTGCCGGTGCAAATCGAGGCGCAGATAAAAATCACGATCATCACACGGAATAATAGTCACTATGACGCCCATCAACCGCGAAGTCGGAAAAGCTCCCGAGGAATAATCAACCAAATCGAAAATATTCCGCTAGTAAAAGGCGCTGAATTCATCTTACATAGATTGAGTCACGACCTTATAACGGTATGACGATTTCACCCGATCGAATACCCCGAGAACGATAAATATAGTCGCAAACCAAGCTGCAATATATTCCATCTACGTAGCAAGGGTACGGATGAAATTGCCCCGCTAAAGACATCGAGACGTGATGACCAAGCAAAACCATCTATGAAGGCCGGTCCCCACAAAGGAGGATTGCCTTCCCAATCGCCACAAAGGAGAACGGCTGGGTCATAACGAGTGTAACACAATCAAGGCCGGTCCACCGGCGAGGATTTCGCTCATCCCAATCGCCACAAAGGAGAGCGGCGGGATACAACGCGGTATATAATGAAGATAATAACGCCGGTGCACCACCAAAGAAGGAGGCGCATTCATGCCGCAGCGAAGTTGATCGCCCTGAGCATGAGATCTTCGCGACGACATCGGCGTCGCAAAAATACAACAAAAGTCGATACATGGCTAAAAATTGACAAATACAACTAGAAATCCTGCTGGTCAGGTCCGCGCTCATTGTCACGCATCGAGTAACCAACGGACGACATGGTCCGACGTCGATCACAAATCCGTTGATCAACTAAGAGCCTAACGCTGCTACGGCGCTGGAGTCTGCCACGGCTACCGGCGCTTCGCTGGTCATGGGCGCCAGCTGCCGCCATGGGCGCCTAGCCGCTTGCCATGGTTACGGGCGCTTGCCAAGCCATGGGCGCTGGCATATGCTACCGCTGCTGCTGAGGCCTTTGCGGTGCTGGCGTTTTGCCACAAGGCTGGCGCTTTCGGCCACAAGCCGCTTCTCGGTAATTGCCGGCCTTCACATCGTGTTCTAGTCTCCCTCGTGGTTCGGCGGCCGCATCTACAAAGAAAAAAAAAAGAAGAAAAAGAATTTACAAAACCCTCGCGGCACATACCGCTGATCGAAGGAGACAAGACTACGAGAGACTAGACGAAAACAAAATAAAAGAGCCATAAGGCCATGTCGAGAAAAGGAGGGATTATGGTATTTATAACAACCCCATATGAACTCAATCCTCTTTGAACAAGGACTCCTATTTGGCAAGAAGTAGGAATTCTAATTGAGCCCAAATCAATTCTAATTAGGACTCTAATCAGCCCCTAATTAGGAGTCCTAATTGAACCTTATCCGATGTCAAAATAGTGCCAAATCAGTCCGCTGATTGGCTCCTACTCCGCCAAGTTTGGAAAGATTCCAAGATTTATTCAAGCAGAATAACACCGCTGAAGGTCTCCCCATCGACGCCAACAACGCCTTCAATCCTACTCCAACTAGGATTACGAGTATAAACCGCTCCTAATTTGTCGAGGTTCCCTCAAAGAATATTCTCACAAGAAATATTCTTAGGATAACTCGATCGCAAGGATTGCACCGACGCAATCAACGCCAATCCTACCCAACTAGGATTACGAGTATAAATCGCTTCCTAATTTGTCGAAGTTCCCTAAGAATATTCTCACAAGAAATATTCTTAGGATAACTCGATCGTATGATTGCACCGACGAAATCAACGCCTAATCCTACCCAACTAGGATTACGAGTATAAACCGCTCCCCAATTTGTCGAGAAGTTCCCAAGAATATTTCAAAAATATTCTTAGGATAACTCGATCATGGATTGCATCGACGCATCAACGCGTTGCCCAATCCTACTCCAACTAGGATTACGAGTATAAACTGTTTCCAAATTTTCAACGAGGAGTTCCTGGAGAATAAACCCATATTCTTAAGGATAACTCGATAACCCTTGATGTCCTCCTACCATAATATCCAAGAGAGGAACAACCCGACGAGGCATGTAAGTCATGGTTGACACCGACGACGGTCTAGTCCCTGAGGAACTTCTCCCACTATGAATAATCATATCCCAACAAAGGCCAAAGCGCCGCGATTTAATCGGCCAAGACGATGGTTGAAAGCCAAATGGTCTCTTGTTTCGACAAGGAATCCTTGGAGGATATCTCCATGAAAAGATTAGTCCTCCCGCTGTGGTTAAACCAACAACACACGTGATGATGGAAGAAATAGCCGATCGAGGGTTATGAAATTCCATGTATTCGACATTAACCAACGGCCGCCAACAAGGAGTTCGCCGACATACGGATAAGTCCAAAAGTCTGATGGTTAGTCAAACAACAACCAACCGACGCGAGTTACAAACAAAACTCACCCACCAACTTCGAATCAAGATTTTAACAAACGGTCGACAATAAACGCAGCACCGCGGATCTTATCGTAAGTCCTACAAAGAACCGATGGTCCGAAGAATCAAGACTTGAAGCTATCTTTTGGGACCTCACCATCGAAGGTCGAACTATCATGTCCAAAGCATCCCGCACTCATCAAGAATCGACCGAGACGCTTTGGAGGGGTATCTCAGAGCGCTGAAAAATACTTACAAGATCCCCAAACCAACTCGCGGACGGGAGTCGGCGAATGACAACCCATCGAATGATATGGACGCCGAATCGTTAAAACGCCAACCCGACGGTAAACTCACAGCCACAAGCACGCTCAAACCGACTTGAACGACGATCGGATTTCGTGACCGCTGAACCGAACGAACCAAGAATTAGTCCCTAATCAAATACGATGGAACCTAAGTCCGGAAAGCCAAGAGTCGAAAACGATTTAAACGGCGAAAAGAAGCGCAGCGCGCTTCCGCCAACAACTTGGCCGAAGTTACCTCTACCAAGTGAAGCGGAAGTGGTCAATAATGGCCGAGCCACCTCGCCAACTTGGCCGAGGTGGCTCGCCAAGTGGCCGAAGCCGGGTCACAGATCCCTATGCTATAAATAGGGGGGGTTCTCCTCACTTTGGGAGGGAATTCGGACAGGGACTCGGAGGCGGAATTCTTAGGGATTTTCAGAGGCTTGGACTTGAGCTGGATTTTGGGATTTTCTCAAGAATTCTTGCGATCCACGAGGCCGACGACGGCTCGAAAGCACCGGGCGAGCACAAGTTCGGGCCGACTTGATTTCTCCTAGTAGATTCACCCGCCCCGGCGATCCTCTCCTTCGTGAGTGATCCCCGGCTTATCCTCTCCTTCATGAGTGTGATCCCCTTAGGCGCTTGCTTCTTCGCGGAAACGAGCCCCCGCGACGCCTCAGAAGTTCTAGAACCCGGTCTCTACCTAGATCGAATTATGGTGGTCCACGGACACAAAAGTCCCCTAAGACAGCAAAGAACTCCACGCTTTGGTGACCTCGATATAACAGATCCTCGTGGTTTGTTCACCCAGAAAAGTTGTAATCTTTTGATTTTCATTGTAAGCCTTATAAAAGGCTTATATCTTTCTTTGAATTTGTTTCAGCGCGAAGTTTGTAACAGCTCAAATCAATGAGCTAAGCCCTGAAGACCGAGAAAGTCGACGTAAAACGACGCTAAACGGGCTTAAACGGCGTAA